>JARHVA010006647.1:482500-861829 GCA_037957365.1 Torreya grandis | reverse complement strand
ATTCCCTATTTTTTTATATTATTTACATATCAATCATAGGTAAAACATATATATAGGTCATAAGTAATAAAGGATCAGCCCAAGAGATATATTTTCTAAGTTACAAGTTAGGTCATTATTATACTTATCACACATTTCATGATTTCACACACATGATAACAGGTAGGGGAGAACTACATAAGTCTAAGGAACTATTTAGAGTATTGGCTACATAAGTAGCACTCATTTATAGAGGGTTCTCTAGGATAACTTGACACTATGTTCCCACTAACTAATTTTCCCCACAACCACTATGAGGATGAAGAACTATGGTTTGATCATTTTACAAGTAATGATAGTCCATGACCTATATTTAAATACACTAAATCTAACACGTGAAAAAAAAATTAGAAACATCCAGGTGGTTGCATCCTATTTTAGTAGGTATTCCATAGAATTACACATGTATTCAATCTAAACACTAGTATTAATACAACTATCCCATCCTAATGCAAGTGTATGAGGTTATAGAGGCACTTAATCAAAAATTTAGTGACTATTCTAAAATACTCTTATAATCTAATTACTACATGTTCCAAATCTAGAACTTTATTATCATAATAACTATCCAAGTGTCTTATTTATTTGTTAGTGTCATATCTAACATATCTATACTTTTCATTTTTAGCATATCCTAGCATAATAATTTTAATATATGTTCTATCTAATTTTTACAATTAATTAGCTTATTGTAGATTTTTTTAAAACCCTTGTGCTTATCCATTTCCTTATTCTTAACCATATTTTCCATATAATGACCCTCATCTAATTTAGGGTTAAACAATCCCATGTTATGGTGGTGTGTTTGAAATATTGGGGAAAATTATAAATGATCAAGTAGTCCCAGTGTGATGAAATGCTTCAGTAATAAAATGTGGCATTAGAGGTGTAATCAGACTTAAATCAGAACTAAATAGGTTGTGTGGACTATAAATTAGGGTAAATAGGTGATTTTCTCTAAATGTGAAATTAAATGTTCTAGTGCTTTCATATCTGAGCCTTTTGTGTGTAAAATGGTTAGAAATGTGGATTTATAGTGATATTTTTGGAATTATTTTAGATGAGGAATGTTAAAATTATGATATGAACTTGTACATGAATTTTTATTTTAGAAACTAGTTTTTATTTAATGGAAGGACATGGATGGATTAAATGTACACTATCAATGAGGGGGATTGTCCAAATATGGTGGTATTTTCATAAGAGTAGAGACAAATAAATAAAAAGTTTGGATTAGGTTGAAAATGAGTTTAGGTTACTTAGGTCATTAGATAGAGACATCTTTATATAATATTTTATTGTATCAATGGTTCATACATAATAAAAGTGAAGGAATGGTGGTTAGAAGATCATGAAATGAGGCATGATCTAAGTGTGTATAAGAAGTGATCACCTGTGCATTGTTTCATATTAAATGTTAATTTATGTGTATAAATTTACCACCCTTTTATTATGATAATTCCAAAAATAAAAAATACTAGATTAAAAGGAAAATTATGTAGCTAAACTTACCTTTTAAGAACAATCTTAAATGTAGGTCACAACACTAAACTCCACTTCATGAAAAAACCTAAAATGAAACATGTGTGAAATAAATCATTAATTAGGATGAAAATTTTAAATTAAAATATAATAAACTTATATATATAATAATATTTAAAAATAAACCTAATTGGGTATGCAAAACTTTGTATTTTATGGTGAAAAAGTGGTGACTATAGAGGGTATGACCCTTTAGTGATTTTATTTTCATTGAAAATCTTGGATTTGACCATGCATACCCCAATCATCATTGATTAGAGAATATGATTAATAACTCAATATGTGTTTGACTCCATTATTTCATACCAAAAATATTAGTGTGGATTGAAATCCTTGTATGAATTGAAATGCATTATTCAAGTACAAATTTGGTACAAAATCTAGTTCAAAATGGTGAATCAACCATTGCATACATAAAAGGATTAATTTATGGTGAAAAATAGGCACATAATTGGGGGGGAAAATAACATAATATAATTATAGTTTTGTAGACACTAAAATTCAATAGATAAATGCTTAACAATACTTAGTATTAACATATTTACCTTGCTTTGAAAATTATCCATTTTAATAATATGCAAACTCTAAAAAAGCCTTAAAATTCATACAATTACTAAAAACATATTATATACTTCCATATTTTATCCCTATTAGATATACACTTTATTATCACTCTTGTTTTAGAATCCTCAGTCCTATTAAGATAAGTACCCACTAGGTATATAGAATCACACTACACACTTATCCATTAGAGCACACTCTAATGACTATCTTTTCAATATGACACACTTATTAATGGATTTAATACACATATAATAGGTCACATACTATAAAATATCATAATATATCTCTATAAAATCACATCAAGGGTCACACTTAAAATTACCTAAAAATATCTTACAAGGCACTTATATGTTTGATTACAAAAGCATTTATTTTCTAAGTAAATATCCCTCTTTCAATTGTGCTACAATTTTACAATCCTTTGTCAAGTATAACATATTTTGTTATAGGTCAAGAGAATCCATTTTCAAGTATTATAATCAACTTTTATAGTTTCATTCATATGATCTTGCCTAAAGTGAGAACTACATCAGCCTGAGGCCCTTTAGGCTATGTAGGTAGCACTCAATCAATATGAGGTTTTCTTAGGATAACTCAACCATTATTTCTTCCCACATTCCCCCCCTTGAATTTTATATAATTATTTTTTATTATTTACAATTATGTTTATAACTTTACACATCTTTCATTCATCAATTTAGGATCCACACAAAAATAAGTCACATACAAACTCATGTAAACAAATCCATATCTTTAGATCCAGTGCACAATCTGATAGGATAAAGTTGTAGTACACAAATAGTAATACATTTAGCTCCTATTCACCTCTTTTGAATTTGTCCTAGTAGATAGAAAGCCATTATTTTCTATTACATCTATGTTTGTAAGCCTGTTAATACAATTATAATCCATAAAAATTTAATATAATCTAAAATAAATTAGTTGCAAAGATAATTCTCTAACCCAAACCTTAGTATTTATTTTTAACAAATTTATAATTTCTATATATCTTCATATTTTATTGTATTATATCATATATATCATTCTAAATTATATTTATTTCTAATTATATTTAATTTTGATTCATAATTAATTATAGTGTAAACATTTTGTTGAATACACTTTAATTACAACATTGCTTGATTACTTGTTGATTTTTGGTTTAGGGTTTCAGTTTAATTCTATATATTCCTGATACTAGAATAATACAATCCTCAACCATGGGTACTTATCTTTAACATAATGATTCAATTTTTTTGGATTTAGATTAATTTAACACTAAATTTTTTTATTTTATCGCCTTGGATAGATACTGACATAGAGGCTCTTTGTTTTGACTTCAAGTTGAATCTCATTGTTTTTCTATTAAAAATTAGTCTACCTTTATTTTAATTTATTTTAATTTGTCTTTTCTTGCTTTAGAAACTATGTTTTAGTAGTTTTTAAACTACATAAATATTTTCATGAAGGGTTATCTGGTATCTATTATTATAATCCATGACATGAGGGTTTTAGCCCTATACATAACCATAGTAAAAATCTAAACACATACTTTAGTTTCCCCTTAGCTCATGGTATATCATAAATTCCTAGGATCCCCTTATTTACACTAATAGGAATTCTTTTTATCTATTTAATTTTTGGTTCACCTAAGGGTAGCATATCTCCTAGGTAAGTTACTCTCAACTTACCCTAGAAATTGGGGTTAGTGAGCTGCATGCATGGTTTCACCTTTGTAGTTAGTGCTCTAAAACATTGGTCCAACATTAATCAATGAATGAGAAAATATATCTAAGAGGATTAAAATCATTCAAACCTTACCTATCACCCTTTATCTTTGATTTTTTATTACATTATCTTCTTTGATAGTAACTTTGCTTGATTTATCCTATATTCATATTTATTAACTTTTTTTAATTGTTTGATTTATCCTATATTCATATTTAATAACTTTTTTTAATTGTATTATATTGTATGCCTCTAAGGTGTAGTTTTAGATTAAGCAGTAATCCATTTTAATATATGAATCTCCCTTTGGATTAATTTTCAATAAAAAGTCATGATGAAAGTTAATTTTACATTGAAACTAACATTGATAATATTAAATAATAATATAATAATGACCTTGAGACACACCTTTATATAAATGAACTTAATGAAGTAGATCAATATCAAGTGAAATAATTATCTATATTTTGTCAAAGTCTATAATCATAACATCATGAGGAGAATAATTCATTAACATAATACTTGAATCTAAATCTAAGAATCAAGATAAATAATTCACCTCATCCTCTCAACATTTTCTTATTCATATTCTAAAGACCCCTACTTACAATGGTGTTACTTCAACCATTGAATTTATCCCTATCTCTACACCCTTCAATTCTACCCCTTTAGATCTTGACTTAAGAACATATCCTACTTTCCTTTAGTTATGTATGCTTTTGCCTACTCATGTTACATATACCCCTCCCATTACTACAACCAATGTTTTTTTTTGAGTAAGCCCTTCTTATCTTGTAAACCAAGCTAGCTAATATTTATAAATCCATTTCTCATTATATCCCTTCTTTATATTCTTTTACCTTATTTCATAACACTTTGGTTCTTCAAATATAATCCTATCCTCTTCTAGTTGGCTTGGTGGCTCCTAAAATTCATCTTTATGAAGGCAAAGTGATCCTGACCAACATTTATGTGCCTTCCATGTAGATTGTTTAGATTATGCAAATAATGACAAATTGTTAACCAAGATTGTCTCAAAGATTATCTTATCAAGTGGTTATATGAACTTCCTTTCCAATCAGTCATATATTCCAATCCATTTTAGAATTAGTTTAGGCACATTTTTATATCAATATTGGTGAAAACTTATTCTATGCTCAAATTGTAAAGTGCAAACAAGGTCCAAATGATATAATTAGGTAGTATGTTCTAAGATACAAGACCATGATATAAAAATGAAAAATTAAATGGTCAATAACAAGCCTTCAATATATTTTTAATCAAATCATATTTAATTATCTTCAAAATTTTATCATGTTTGATAAATTTAGTTTGTTTAATTAATTATGTCATATAATTATAGAACTTTGAGGTCAAATTGATTACATTGAATAAGTTCAAATATAGATTAATTTTACTTATACTTCAAATATAAAGTTTCAAGGCAATACCAATTACAATAGTAAAACTAATGAAATAAAAATGAGGTTGAAGTTAAATTTAATGTTGTGTCACAACCACCACAAAATCCTCAATTACAAGCTCCACCAAGGAGGCAATTCTCAAGTTTGCCTTCACCTCCTCATGTGCTACTACAAAATCTAATTGAATTTCATCCTATTCTACTTATTCAATCATTATAAGTAGATATATATGGACCTAAATCTCAAAGATTTGATGTAAAAGCATTTTATTGTTATCATAGATGTGTTGGACATTCCACTAATATGTGTATGAAACTCAACCACAAAATTGAAGACCTAATTGATGAGAAATTATTCACCTTGTTAGTCCTAACAAAGAGATTAAGACACAATAAAATGAGAATGTAAATTTGAAAATGTATAAAAATACTTTTCCAAATCATGAAGTCCAAGATAAAAAAGCATAATTTTGAATTACATTACACATATAATGTTCATCCTCCTCCATATTCATATATACACCCACTTGATATCATCATTGGTATAGTTACAAGTAATTTATCATAATTCCCATTTATTAATTTTTAAATTATTGATGATGATTTTGATAGACATACATTATTCATTAAATAATATGTTGACATGAAACCAATCTATAATGTTATGATAGACAATGGATCACGTGAAAATGTATGCACCATAACACTTTAACATTCTCTTAATTATAGATGAAGATATAAAACATACATCTAGAGTTATGAATGAATTTGATGGTCATACACAATCTACTCTTTGACATATCATATTACCACTAAAATTTGGATTTCTCATTTTTTTCACTCATTTCTCAATGTTACCAAGCACAAGTGTCTTTGATATGTTATTAGGGAGACCTTGGTTACAAAAAATAAGATTAATTCATTATAAAACTATCAAATGTCTAAAGTATATTCATGAAAATCAAGTGGTTAAAATATCAAGAATTGAATATGAATATTGTATGGAACCAATGGTAATCATTCCTACTCCAAACTAGTTGGTTTAAATAATTATTGAGAAAATTGGTAATGAAATTTTCTATACAACTATTCAATATTATGATTCACATTCAAGTAAAAATATTCCAAAATCATATTTTTCACCTATTTATGAACATGAACACATTTCATTTTCTTCACCTATTTATGAGCATAAGGATATTAAAATTTTCTCCATATACTCTTAATAATAATATGGTTACACATGAACATGATCACTTGGATAAAAAACAAGATATTTATTCCTAAAATTAAATATGCACCTATCATAAGGTCTTCATTTCATATATAATCACAAATTATTCATAGGGGTCCTACAAATATACATGTTGTTACATCATCTCCTCTTATACACTATTCTATAGGTTTAGATATATATGAGTAGTGATTTAGAGGGTTAATTTGTAGCACATGGTTAATCTTTCGATTAAGAAGATTCTACACTTATCACTTCTTATCTTGTACAAGATATTTTTCCTTGTCAAAAATGTGGTACACGTATGGTCATACTATTGATGAGCTCATTAGTTGGGCATATTCTAGTTTTTCCACTACTTTTGATTACCTTCCTTGCATAGTACTTACTTGTACATAGCTTATTTGATCTTTACTTTTTTTGAAACCTAATCCAATTTTATTATATCCATTAGCTCTATTATTAATTTTTGGGTAATTTACCCCTTGTTTTCTTCCACTCAATTCAACCAACTCAAGACAATTATTTTAATAAGCTTTGAATTCATAACCTTCATGGTAACTCACACTCTTTTTATTTCAAATATATACATTCTTTAGCTCTCATTTGTACTCTCAAGATATTTTATGTCTATTTTTAAATGAGTTAATATGGCCATGTTTCTCATATTTGATACATTACATATGATTTTACATTGGGGGCACCTTGTTTTCCTTAATATTATCATGATTTGATTCAACATATTGTTGAGGGTTGTTCGAATCTACCCTTATTAAAAAATTTAAAAAAATGATTTTTACCTTATTTTTCAAAGTTTTTTCAACTTTCACTTATGCATATTTTACATTTCAAATATGTAAAAATTAAAAAAACATTCATACATTATAGAAAGGACCCAAAAAATCAAAATATTTGTAAAAATATAACATTAAGACCTATAAGAATGTTCTCATGTAGTTGGATTACATATTTACATATGTCAATTATCTTTATGTTCTATATATAGAATATTTCATTAACTTTTCAATACACAATGCTTCTAATAAGGCATTTGAGTGTGATACATAACATATTTTTTACATAACCAACAAATACTCACATATAAGAAGTTGTCATGATTGGAAAATTATATATAAAGTTAATCTAGATAGATTCACACCAGACAAAGAACAACACATTATGCACCTATCCTCCTACTATGGACCTCTCCCTATGCATTTTAAATCTTTGTTTATGATGTAAAAAGTCATAGGCACTTATTATATATATGTTGATCATATAGAAAAAAACACATATGTAGATATCAATCAAATTTAAATCGAAGGCATGGTTTTGATGTTGGGCCAGCCTTAAACCTAAAAACCTTGCTTAGTTTTAGAATTTCATAGTTATAAATAAACAATGTTATAGGTTTTATATATCCACAACCTGTTTTCCATGTTGAGATAAAATGGAAAAAAAATCATTCATACTTTACATGTGTCATGATGAATATGTTATTTTTAAAATATGAACATAAACACATATAATACAACTATATTAGCTTATTTTCTCTATATTGTTTCTTCATCACATATCATTATTCAACTATATTACTTATTGAGTGCATCCCTTGGCCTTGTGTATGTTCACCATACACCCTTTTGCTTGTATTTCATCATCATGCCATATGTGTAGGCCTTTTACCTTTTATGTTTGAGTGGCACTTACATGTCCCTTGTATTTATCCTTTGGGGCCTCATTTGTGACATTTATGAAAACTTTATTACTCTATGAAATATTTTTCATGCCCATTATATGTGGTCTTTGGTCCTTCTTGCATGATAATTGTGTGATTTTTATTACATGTTCATTATTGGCTACATTGGTAGCAGGATTCCTATCATGCACTATTATTTATATATTACATACATATATGGTGCCATGATACATATCATGTATATACTACTAATTTTCTTCTATGCTTCATCTATTCCATACATATAAAATAATTGCAAGTTATTTACATACTTTATAAATTACTTTAAAGATATATTCAATTATTTGATGTAATGTAATATACAATATTTTCATATGATTTAATGTTACATATCTATGATTATAATACCATTCAAATATTCAAATTATATTACTTGATTACATCTTACACAAATTATTTAACTTCTTTTGAGATAGATTATTTACAAGAAATTTACCTCATATAAAAAGGATGCATCATAACTAGCTTATCTCTAAGCTTTCACAAGCAATAAATTTCATATTTGATAGTTTACAATATGCAAAATTCAGAATTTTTAGATTATGGGGGCATTCAACTTGCTTATGCACTCCACTCTTATATCTAATTGAGCACATACACACTTGTGAGAATATATTTATAAGATTCCAAATAGTTTTCAAAATATTAAATTGTAATTCTATACATTATGGGGCATGATATGCATTCATGTCCAATCTACTACTTTACAAAATTCAAAATTATCTTTTCTAAGTTTCATAGTTTCAAGAATTTACAGTTTGAATCTAGATTTGTCTCAAATAGTATGATTCATTTTTTGAAAGTGGAACATGTTTGAGCTTAGTGGTGCTCCACATATTGGTTTCACTTTAGAAACACATGTAATGGTTCCCACCTCTTATTTTAAGTTCAAGAAGTGATCCATGTGAGAGCTCAGTGAAGTTTCACATTTTGGTTTCACTTTAGCAAACCAATTTGTTGGTTCCCATCTATTCATGCAATATAAATTCATCTATGAGATTTGGAGAATATAATATTTCTAAATTAATCATCATCACTCATTCTTAAAATTGAAATTTTATTACTCTCAATTTTCCACATATTCTATATTTATCCACATGCCTTAACAAGGGGGGATGTATATATCCATGACAAAGACAAAGTGTGTATACACACTCAGGTTTGAATTTCCTTTACTATAGTAATTTTAAGCATCAATATAATAAATGGGGGTCAAATTTAGATGTTAAAATTTAACCAATAAATGCATGAAAATGTTTGTTCTCTACATATTTACCTTAGATAATTTGCCATTATTATAACCTAAAATTTCTAAGAAAGAATTCAAAGTCCTCAAATTACTAGGAACATATTCTATAGTTCCCTATTTTATCTTTATTCATCCCTATTCAATAGAAAATTTATTATCAGTATTGTTTTATAAGCCTCTATCCTTTTAGGAAAATTCTATGCTAGGTAGACAAGAGGAAAATATGCACCCATCTAGTAGTGAAAATTTATCTCCCATACTCTAAAAACTATATTTAAAAAATGGCATGATTCCTAAATACTTTCCCATGCATATCAATAGATTGGTTATGAGAAAAAATTGAAAGATTTATCTATAAAATCATATCAAGGGACACACTTAAAATTACCTAGAAGTCTCTTAAAAGGAACATATCTTTTTGAAATCAAAACATCTATTTTTTGAGTAAATATTCTTATTATAGTTCTTTTATAATTTTATAGTCCTTTTCCAAGTTTAACACTATTTATTAGAGGTTGAGGGCATCTATTTCAAGAATTATAATCAAATTTACTAGTTGAATTCATATCATCTTCACTAAAGGGAGAAATACATCCACTTAAGTCCCTTTATTATATGTCAGAAACACTAAGTCAACAATGGATTTTCTGAGGATATATTGACCATTACCACTTCCCCATTCTACCCCTTTGTATTTGATATCCTTTTGTGTGTAATTTTATGATTAAGTTTCTAATTTTATAGGTCTTATTTTCATCAATTCAAGATCTATAAGAAATAAATAACATATAGATAGAGGTAAAAACCCCATATTTTTAGATTTAACACACACTTTGATATGTTAAATTCATAGTACATAAATATAAATGCATTTCACTCCTATGTCTCTTTAAAACTTGTATTAATAGACATCGAGCCACTATTTTATAATTAATTTGTGGTTGTAGGCATTTTTAGATAGTTATAGTTCACATAAAGTTAATACAACATGAAATAAATTAGTTTCAAGGATAATTCTCTAAGCTTAATCCCATTTTTTCTTTCTAGAAAAAAAATTTTAAATTCTATACATCTCTATATTTTACTATATTCTATCTTATAATCATTCTATATCACATTTCAATAGTTTATATTTTCCATTTAGAGCTAATTGTAATTCATAATTAATTATAGTGTAAATAGGTGTATAAAACATGGATAATGGAAAATATTTCCATTCCATCTATGGAAATTGTGAAAATTATTAAACAAGAAGTGGTCATGTGCCACACACATGCCCCAATATAATATATGAGTGTATATGTATTTTGAAATTAACTAATAATAATAATTTATGAGCTAGCTTGTGTAAATCATCTTGGAACACATGATGCCCTTAACTTGGAACAAACACATGTAATTTTTAGAAAACAATGTTTAGGTACCAATTGAAATATGCTTTATATTGATTTAAATTATAATAATTTATAAAAATTACTATCTTTGACATGCTAGGACAAAATGTACTATTTTGGAAATGGTCATCCTATGCCCTTATCAAAATGGAGTGCTCTTGTCCAAAAAAAAAATTTGGGATATTTCTAAGTATGTATCATGATAATTGTGTCAATCCTATTGATTTTTTAATATGGACTAGATTTTATTAGTTTAGTTTATAATACAAGCCACTGTGTATGCCCCTCTTATGAGGTGAGTTTTGAATCCTGCACAATAATTTATCTCAAAGTAAAAAGCTATGTGATAAATGTTATGACAAGATTTAAATCTAAGTAGTAATAATAACATGTAGGAACATGGAAAAATCATATATAAATTGATAAAAAATAGTGATGTAATATGAATATATAAATATTCATACATAGTGACATTGTCAAGATAGATGTTAGCAATTTGGCCTATAGATAAGTGATCATTTACTAAAAATAATTGATACTAAATTAAAGAAATTTTATGAAGATGCATGATATCCATCATGCCATCAAAAAAAGGGAAGATTAATGATATCCATCATGGCATCCAAAATTGAGAAAATTGAGCCAACAAGTGTCATGGCCATGACACACACATACAAAGATTACACACAAAGAACACAAAACATGCAATAGAATTCCAAGCGGTCACTTAAAAGTAACATGTTCAAATGTCACTCACACACATAGAAACATATAATTAAGGCTTTGATTTACAAATAAGGTCATGTTCAAATTTTCATAATCCACACAAGGAATACATATAAACATGAAGCAAGGAAGAAAACATGAAATACATGCAAGACTAACTAAATATGATTAACATTAGAAAATTGTATAACTAGTACATTTAACAACTTAGTTATCCAATAATCTATCAATGTGAAAGTAAGTGAGCTAATAAATCACATAATGTAATGAAATGAAGTATGACAATAGGGATATGTATAAAATGATAAAAACCTATGTTAAAAGGTGCCGTCAATGAACTTGATGTGATATAAAGAAAATGTAAGAGATATATGTATTATTTTGATCTAATAATTTATATCTTGTGTTCACTAGGACAAATATAATGGAATTATACAACAACATAGTGTGTTGTTGTCTAGGTAGAGCACTTTTATCTATGCAACATTTCTAGGTTTAAGATAGTTAAATGACCTACAATTGTGTCTAAAAATGGCAATTTGTATTTTATAAATTCAATAATGTACACTTTTTAAGAATATTTGTTATGAAATTGGATAGGAATAAGTAATGAATGACCAAACATAAATTAACTGATATAAAAAAACTACATAAATCATGTATAAGTCCCAATTTTTGAATTTTCTGGTATATATTCTAATTGTTATTATTTTTCATAAAATTATAATAAGAAAATAAGTTATGTACAAAGAAAAGTGATAATATAATCCAAGTATCTCATCAAGGAGGTTGTTTTGTGTACTTAATGTATCATTTTAATCATTATAATCTTCTATATTATATTCCTTATCATGGTCATAATTAGTTTCTTGATCCTGAAATTATGATATGTCACTCTTTTATTATTTCATACTTGTATATGTAATGCACAATTAAAACCAATTAATCCATACTATGATATTGAATTTTATTATTTATTCTTTTTAATATGTATTATGTTATGTGCCTCTATGAATATGCCACTAATTGTATCTATTTTTATAATATCTGATGATATGCCTTAGTTTTTATAAATTTTCTCTAAAAAAGTTCCCTATTTGGAAATGAAGATGACCATGCCTTTTTGATCCATTTATATGCAACATTTGTTTTCACCAATAATTTCTCCTATTGATTTTAACCATGATCCTCAAAAAATAACTTTCTATGCACTTGGATTGGAAATAATGTGAAAATTAAGATAACATTATTTTAAAGAAAAAAAAACTCTTAACTTGATTAATCCCATACATCTTGTAGATGCATTAGTTTGATCTAAGTGTTGAAGCTTATATCCAAGATATATAATAAATGACATAGAACAAAAATTTGTTTCTTGATTATCCATAACCTTGACATTGATAAAATGATTATGATCTATGTGAGAAGTGATAGTGAAAGTGTCTTGGTATGAGGAAAGGCTTGTAACTTCCTACTTTAAAACCACATTTGAAACTTTAGATTTTGTAGGTATCTCTTGATTTTGAACCCCTTTTGTTAGGAACCTTTTCTAAATTACATTTTCTTGATTTGGTTGAACCCACTTATGTAACTTTTGTTCTTACCTTTTTGTTGAATTTCCTTTATGATAAATTCCTTTTTTAATTTCTTTTTCATATTGATATTTTTACTCTTGATTGTTTTAATTATGCATTTTTTTGTCTTTTCTTGCTTTGAATTATATTTTGGTATACATACTTGTTATCTTTGTTCTTTTTGTAATAATTATTATTTTGACACTTTTTCTACTTGCACTTGTTCGACTATGGGTTTCTTTATTGATGGGTATACTATATGATCACCTCTATGAATTATATCATGTATTTTATTCTTTAAACCCAAAAAATTATTTGTATGATTCACATGCATTCTATGATATGCAAAATAGTATTTTGATCTCCTAAGAGGATATATAGGAGGTAGTTTGATCAAATATTTCTAAGCATTTCCATTAGCATCTCATTTTAATTATTTATAGTTTTTTGCATATTTTTTGAATCTCTTGTTTTCTATGTATTATGTTGTAGCTTCCCATTTTGATATGAAGTTTTGTTAGGCACAACATTTCTAGATGAATATGCAAATATATGATTAGCACTATTATACTATGGATTATTTGTGTATATGATATAATTTTCCCATGATGTAATCCTTAAAATTAAAAAATAATTTTTATTTTGTAACTCTTCTACTAACTTACACATAAATGATGATTTGATCCTTAAGTTCTTCACAAGCACAAACCTTAGGTACTTCTTAATAAATGTGCACATAAACACCATCAAAATAATATGTGAGAGGTGGAGGGGGTTTTAAAAAGAGATGATGGTTACCTTAATTTGAAATTATATGATGGGTGACCTTACCCTTTGGAATAGTGATAGCATGGTCCTAGTCAGAGATAAATTTATATCACCAACTTGAGGGTTAGGAGTAGGAAGAGATTATTTTTTATCAATTTTAAATTTTACAAAGACTAACATGACAACAAGAGGAGAGAGAAATACAAATGCTATAAAAAATTTCAACATGATACGAAAATCAAAATTTTATATTTCAAACATTAAAAAATATGATAAAAATCCTATGTACATCTAGGGCTTAGAATATTCAATCGATAGACAAGTTCGCCAATATGTTTTATAAAAAAAAGGGTAACTAGGAAGAATGATAAATCCCAATTAGATAAAACTAACATAGGTAAATAGTGATGTAAATTATAAACATAAATTAGTCATTATCAATGTATTATATTTTAAAAGATATTAAATGTGGAAAATGTAAGGAAATACTTATCTATAAAATCATAACACATGACTATGATTGAGTCTAAAAAATATATTGTCACTCTATAATGATGTTATGAATCAAGAACAAGGGTTTTGTTAAGATCTAGCATAAGGCCTTTATAATTAGCTAGGGGAAAAACATAATGGTGTCCTTAAGGAGCAGTGACATCTGATGAGGTATATATTTTTAAAACTGATATGGTAGGTTCACCTTTGCCTATGTGTTCTTATTACTATGTGAGAGCTCTTGATCCTTTGTGAATACCATTATATAACTTATTTTTTTAACCCTAACTCAACAAAACACAAATGATAAATGGATAAAATAGAAAAATGGTTAGTCGTTGATGTTGTGATATACCTCAACACCTCCTATGTTGATTAATTCCTAAATAATGCTACTCTGAAGAGGTATCAAACTCTATTTAGTTCTTCCATGCTATGGTGGTGTGTGTGAAAGACTAGGGCAAAATGATAAATGCTCATGCAATCCTAGAGTGATTAAGTGATTCAACCATGACTTGTGACCTTAAAGGTGTATTAATATATATCTTATGGATACTTGGTTTTGTGGACTCTAAATTGGGGTAAATATGTGGTTTTGTCTCAATTTTTAGTTAAATGTCCTACTGATTTTTAATATGTGAGCATTTTTTGTGAAAAAATGTTTAAAATGTGGATTTATAATGATATTTTGGGAATTCCTTTAGATGGGGCTTATTAAAAAAATTGGATGACCTATTACATGAATTTAAATTTGATAAAATAGTTTTTACTTGGTGAGAGGATGGGGTTGGTGAAATTTCACAATACTATGGAATGTGATTATCGAAATAGGTTATTTTTTTTCCTAAGAGTAGAGATAGATAAAATGAAACTATAGATTAGTATGAAATTGATTTTAGGTTGCTTAAGATGCTAGTTAGAGATATTTTAATATCATTATTTAATTATAATAATGGGTCATCTATAATAGGAGTGAAATAATGGCAGTTAGAAGACTGAAATGAGGCATGAGATAAGTGTGTATGAGGGGTGGTCACAAGTGCATTGTTTCAACTTAAATTTTAATTTTAGTGTAAAAAAGTATAATGTTACTTAAATAAGTATGATTAAGGTTCTATGTTGATTAAATTCAAACAAAAACATTTCAAAATAAATGGTTAGTAGTTGAATTTCCTTGGGTATGATCACCCCTTAGTTTTATTCAATCAAGTTCAATAGTGATTTCTTAGTTCACACACTATCATGTGTATTCATTCCTTTTCTTTTAAAAATCATTTTTTTCAATAATAATGATTATTAAAGATTTATTATTCTAAATATACATTGATATATACATATTTCTTGCAGGTTTCACGTGGATAAAATGATACATTTTGGATTTTATATATCAACATGAAGAACAACTATCATAGACAAAAAATTTAGTTATATTATCCTTTTAATTTATAATTTAAAATAAAATGTATTTTAGACACATAAATTTTGGTATTTTACACTTTGGAAACATCAACTTGGACATACTTTGACATGTTCAAACACTACACATATATTTGACTCTTGAGATCACTTTCTATATATTCTTCTATCGATCTATTATCTTTACACATATATTTTTTTAGATATATTTATTTGGGATTAGTTGAGATTATACAATAACCTTAAAAAAAATCCATTAGACATTGTCTTCATATTATAGATCCATGTTTACACTTTTAGGATAGTATTGATAATCTCATATAGTGTCAATTGATAAAGGCATCACATTCTACTTGTAATGTCTATAAAGGCCTTAATCACTATTTTTAAAATTCATAAGTCTCCACTAGGTTTGAGTAGACATGTCTCATGGGTCAATCGTAACATGAAATAATAAATATTCATGTATTAATACAAATCACTCCAAATATCATTACACAATTGAGGATAATTTTTCACAATTGAGGAAAACACCTACTAGTATCTTGATATGTTATTAAAAATTAATAAACGTATAAACCATTGAGGAGTATTTCTAGAGAATTCTACAAAGAAAATTTTGGATACATGAAGTCAAAATTATATGGTTCCATGTTTCAAGGATTAAAATCTTATATTTCATTCTAGAATTTTCAAGATGATTCACACACACATAAGTGGGAGAAATACTATGAATTGAGTCCTCTTTAGAGTATTGAAACATATTTAATACTTGACCATTCAATGGAGAGTGGTTTAGGTCTATCTAACCCAAAATAATAACCCATTTTGAAAGTAATCTTGTGGTTGAAATAAAAATTAAGTTTTTTAGACATAAGAGACATAATACAAGAATGTTAGCATAGGATGAGAGATTTGTGGACATAAAATAATAATTTCATTGTAGGATAAATATTCCTATAAATATGAAACCCCTCTATGTTCAAGGAAATTATTAATAAACCATAATAGTTCTAGTTTATGTAGGTATTTAATTCTACTAGCAATGTCTAGGTAGGTTTTCACATAATTTTTCTAATTTGGTCAAATTATGAAAAAAATATAGATATTTTTTAGATATAGTGACAACCTTTGTGATAAATAAAACATAACTAATTACATCATCCATATTTAACTCTATCCTCTCTAAATTTATCCAATTTAATATCCAGCAATCTATCTCAATTCAAATTTATGCACTAAATGTTATATTTTACATAATATGGATTAGTGTATTTTTTACTTAATTTATATATCTCTTAGGTGTTAAATAATTAGAAGACATCTTATATTAATAATCCAATTCTTTTTCAATAAATCCAATGCCCATAATAGGATTAATCCAAAACTCTCTTTTAAGAGATTTCTCTATCAAATCATCTTTATAGTTTTTTATATGCCTCTTGTTCATTTGAAATTTTTATAGTAAAATAGTCCATGGAATTGATTAAAAAGACCACCTAATTTTTATTTTTAGTGTATTAGTCAATTCACCCTTATATATACAAATAAAAGTTTACTATCCATTTTTTATATAAAGTTTTGTAAAGAAATATAAATGACTAATTTTTAAAATAAATATTCAATTTTATTACACTCAAATGATAAACACTATTTGTGAATTATATAGCACCTATCTTATACACTTGGAAAATACATATCATGTATGTACTTTTAACTGCTATACTTTGCCAACTATTGAAAGACTCGTATACACCATATTATCATGCCTATTTCTTATCTCTTAGTCTATATAATGTTATCCTAATGAATCAGACCTTTTATCATACTCAAAATGTTATGAACCTACTTATCTTCTACTGAGGTATAATTTTTTAGCAGCTACCCAAACACTTGCATCCTAGTCAAACCTCTATGTAGATGCAAGTTTCATATTCCAATGCAAGTGTCCAGTGATTGAAATTCATATAATTTAAAAATGAAATGTATTCCTATGGTTATCCTATGTTCTTTAATGTGAGATATTCTCTAAAAAGATTGGTATAAATATAATATTAATCCTCATTCATTCCTCACCTAGAAACTTCTTACCTCTCACATATAAAAATACCAAAAGCACTCAATCAAAAATTTAAGAAAAAAAATCTTCCCTATTTTCTCTTTTTCCCATACCAATCATAGGGATAACACATCTATAGGTCTGAAGTATTGATGGAGCATTCCATGAGCCATATTTTCCAAATTACAAGTTAGGTCACTCTATGTAATTGCTTATCACACATTGTATCCTTATACACATGCAAGATAACATGTAAGTGATAAATAAATAAGATTGACTTCCTCTTTATAGTAATGTTTATGTAAGAAGTTCACATTAATAGAGGGGTATTTTGGGTAGCTTTATACTATGTGCCCACTAACCTTTTTTTCTCACAGCCACTATGAAGATTAAAAACTATGGTTTTATCATTTGACAAGGAGTGATAGTCCATGTCTTGGATATGAATTAATCAAAATTAAGGTGGAATAGAACCCATAATCATCCAAGTGATCACATCTAATTTAAAAAAGTATTTTGTATTGGACACCTACATCTAATTCAGATAGAAGCATCAATGCAATAGTCCTAAGTAGATACAAGTGTCCACAACTGCTGAGGTATAATTTTTAGAATTAGATGACCAATCCAAAATCCATATATAATATATTCCCTTCCTATTTTATAGCCATATTTTTATTCACATTAGAACCAATTAAATATCTTATTTTATTATCATTGTAATATCTAATATTATTGTACATCCTATTTTTAGAATATCTCAACATAATAAATTCAGTATATGTTTATCTTATTTTTGTAATTAATTCGCCTACTATAGATATATTTATCACCATTGTGCTTATTCATTTTTATATTCTTAACCCTATCCCCAACTTCCAAAAACAAATGGTAAAACATTTGGTGAACCTAGTTTGTGTGAATGTATTTTTTTCTGATTCCTAGGGTTTTTATCTATCTAGGGTTTCAAATTACTATAGTTTTTATATTATTTATTAAATTATTTTGTATGTAACCTATGCATGGAATTATATTAGGTGGTGTGCCTATTGAACATATCTAACTTCCTATTCCACCACTTAAAATGTCTAAAACCAATGAGGAACCTAATACTATGGATCATGATGGTACCAATATTGAGAATGAACAACATATTGATGAGGTTATCATAGAATAAGATTATGATACCAAGAGTATAATGAAAATAATGAGAATGATAAAATATACCATGAACAAGTGCAAGCTACTGCATTATTTCATAAGTGTATTCATCAAAATCTTGAAGACCTTGATGAGATCCTCAAAACTATATTAGAAAAAAAAAATCAAAAGGCATAACTGAAATATCCCTCCCATTGGATACTTCATTGATTATTACATCTAGTGGGGATGTAGGTTATGTTTTCAAACCATTATTCCCTATGAGATAGAATATTATTTCTACGTTTACCATGGGGTTACTCAATGCTTCAACACAAGTACCATTTTTAATGCTTATTACTAATTAAACCATGTTTACTTACCCTTTGGTGACTACACATTTTTTTATCTAAACCCCAATGGGCCTATAGTTCAAACTCTTCTTCAAGTTATAAATACCTTGGATGATAATGTCACAAACATTGAACAAAAAGATTTAAATTATCCTCATGTTATTAATTCACAAGATGTGTTGCATAATCCTCTTGCACCTAATATATCTTTACACCCCTTACCAACTAGTTTTTTTGCACCTGAATTCACATTTTATGATGGAAAGGGTGATCCTGAACAACATGTTCAAACCTTATTTGCAACATACCTTGATTATACCTCCAATGATAAAAATTTAACCAAACTATTTCCAAGGATCCTCAAAGATTGTGCTTTTATATGGTTCTATGATTTACCTCTCTAATTAGTGAAAACATTCAAACCAAATATAGATCAATTTTTGTCACACTTTTCTATTAACATTACTGAAAAGGTTTCCTATGCCCAATTTTCAAAAATCAAATAGGGGAACAATGAACATATCAATAAATATGTCTTTAAGTACACAACAATGTTGGCTAAAATGGCCAATCCTATGGTAGATAAAGAGCTTCAAGACATCTTTAATGAAATTTTACTTGTTGCTTTACATGAGTCTATTATGTTCAAAAAGTTAAAAAAATTTGATGACTTATGCCATGTTGTTCAGGATCATGAAATGAAGTTTATTTAATTGAATAAATGTAAGTATGTAGTAAGCACACTGAGTACATATACATCCAATACCAAGTTTACTATCAAACAAATTTATCAGGTCAAACCTCCTAAGCTTAAAAAGGAAACAACCTCCAAGGTTAATGTAGTGTCATAATAACCTAATCAACTTGTGTTATCCAATGCACCATGAAGATAATTTACATGCTTCCCTGAGAATCCCACTTCAATACTCCCATGGCTTGTATAATTTTATATTATATATCTCCCTTATCCTCTATAGGTTGATATTATTAGACCTCTACCTAAATGGTATGATGTGAATGCTTATTATTACTATCACTAAGGCCCTATTCATTCTATAAATATATGTTTTACCTTGAAGCATAAGATCCAAAACCTCATCGATGACTACAAGATTACATTTGTTGATCCTCTAAAGGAATCAAGTTCACAACCTAGTGATAACCATAAGTAGAAAACAATTAGCAATTAGTTACAACATCATTCTAAGAAAGATCTAGAAGTGAAAATGAAATACAATGCACATCCTCCTCCATCACATTATGGGTAAGCATTGAATGGGATTATTGGTAATTATATGTAGAATACACATCATATGGTTTAGAGACCCTCCATTAATTTTGATGATATTGAGATTAGGGATGATGAATCAAATATTCATTCCTTATTAATTTGAACATGCTTTGAGCATTAGACTCTATACAGTGTTATGATTAATAATGGTACAAGAGAGAAATTTTACACCCTGAAACTACTTACGTATTTGGGTTATGCCAATCATGATTTACACCCTTTGATGAGGTCATCTAGAGCATTTGATGAGACCTCAAAATAGGTTCTTGGTGTGATTAACTTACCTTTATAGATAGGTCCCACACATATGGTTACTACCTTCTCATTTATACCTTCCATGGGTGTTTTTGATATGTTAATTGGATGAACTTAGATTAGAACATTATATATTACATGGGTGTGTTATATACATTCATGCCAATTAGGTAATTATAATTTATAGAATCCCATATGAGAATCCTCTTGAGAAATATAAATTTATACCCAAACAGTTAATTATAAAACATACTAATGTTAATTTTCCAAAAATAGGTAAGAAATAGGAAATCCCCTTTACATGATGGTTGATATCGAGATACCATTACATCATAAATCCATAGTGAATTCCATAGGATCCTCATCTAATATAAATAATATTCAAATATATAGAGGACCTACACATGTCCTTATTATTCAAGTTCTAAATAAAATATAGACCATTCAATGATGGGTTCCATGAACCATTACTCATAGAATTTCTTCATGACCACATAGCCCTATTATACATTCATAGAACATCATAAATCTTATAGTGCCAAATATTACACTTATGAATGATACTTGACATTATAACTAGTTATTACACCAATTTCATAGTGGGGAGATACTTGTGAATCACCCTTTGGATGAGATCATACGATAGTCTTTTTCTTTCAAATATTTAAAAAATACCAAAAAATATTTTCAGCTTGTATGTGTTTTATTATCTCCTTGACATATATGTTTTTAGTTCCCTATTATGGGTTAACATATCATTTATTCATATATACATGTGTTTGATGAATAATTTTAGTGTGATACATGCATAAACAAATACATGATCTATGCACTTTCAGATGTTGGGCCTACCCTCTACTCATGCCATGTGGACATTAGGGGAATTTACTACTTTGATCATGATCCACCTAGGTTATATCATTATATGATCATTTTAATTATCATGTTTGAGATTATATACTTACACATGCCTTTATTCGTGCTTATGTCTTTTTTAGTGTACTTGATATGATGTGTGCTTAGCATTTTATGCTAACACATATATCTAGGGACTAGTATGATATGTTTATGTTGGTCAATTACACTAATTTTATATTAATTGTATAAGAATTTGAATATGATCCATTATTTTCATCCCATGTGCCTTTTTTTTCTTCATTGACATTTTAGAATGTAATTCCTTTGTGGACATTTGAGTAAGTTATGTCCCTTTGATTGTGTGGCATTTGATCATTCCCTTTGTTTGCGGTCTCCTTGGACCATTATATTTTGACTTGATTTTGAGTTTTCTTGTGTGTGTGCTTAGTTTCTTATTGAAATTGTAAAATTACTATCTAAAATTTTCCCTGATCTATATCATGCATCTTAGGATTTTGATGTGATCACATTCTATGTGCTTCAATGATATATCTACCTAGACATATTCCTTTTATATGTTACATGGTTAAAACATAAATTATATAGTTATCTTATCCTTTTGAGGTAATTTAATACCAATTTATACTTATCTTCATGTCAAATTGGGGAAATATTAATTGGGCATGCCATAGAGGCATGGTATCAACATTCTTGAAATATTTATATTGTAGTGGGGGCATGTTATGCAGACATGTCCTCTACAGTTTTAAAGTTTTAGACATATAGTGGGGGCATGTTATCCACACAATAGTTTTAGTTTCAAATATATAATGGAGGCATGTTATGGAAATATGTTCTCCACACTTACATAGTTTACAAAATGGCTAAAATAATAGTTATTTGATTCAAATACACATTTGTGGAAGAATTCTATACATCACTGCCATTTTTATACCCAAGTTTCAACATCAAACATACATAAGGTGCATATTCTATGAAAAAGGAACATAAATTTCAAAATCAAAACAATTTTTATATTTCAAAACATTTTTAAGAACTATCATCACCCACTAGGTTGGACTTTTATGAAATATATTGATCTAATCTATTATAGTAGTTGGTTCACTTTTTGGTATGGTTAAGGTGATTAAATATCTCAATATTGACTATTTTATAGGTTGGAATTAACTATATAATCTAACCATACCAAATTTATAGTGTGGGTTGACTTCATCGACATGCACTCACTAGGTTATAAGTATGATTGGGTTGCCCGATTGAGCTAATCTCAACTGTCGGAGGAAAACTCATCTTTAGATCCAAGGTTGGGGGAAGTTTTGTCCTTAAATATTTATGTATTATGCACTTTATATATTTTATATTTATCCTAATCTTAGATGTAATGCTTCATAATTATACATATTTCATCTTTTCAAATCAAATTACCAAAAGGTTAAGTGGTTGCATCAATACACAAGTACACTCCTAAACCTTGCTATCTTTAATTTAAATCATTTAAAATGCTTTCAATTTCATGTTATATGCACTAATTATATAATGTAACATTATCTTGGTTGTAGGTTAGTCACTAGCAAATCACTCAAGTTAGGCTCATGTAAAGACAAGATATGTTATACACACCCAGGTGCACTTTTATTTTCCTTTAAACTAGTAATTTCATTACTAGATTAAAGGGGTAAATGTATATACTATTTATAAATTATATATCACCTCAGTATTGTACACTTAAAAAATATATCTCATGGATGTACCTTCATCATCTAGACCTTTCTAATTTTTGAAAGGCTCACATACAGTATCTATTTATGTCTATTGTTTATCTCTTAGTTTGACTAATGTTATCTTGATGACTCAGACCTTTGATCATACTTATAATGTTAGAAAAATAATTATCTTTTATCTCTATAAGTTCTTGATCTGTACTTATTTTTTAGTTGCCTAGATACTTGCATCCCAACCAGACACCTATGTTGACACAAGTCTCATATTCTAAAGCAAGTGTCCAGTGCCCTAAAGTGATCCAATTTATAAATGAAACATATTATTATAGTTTTCATAAGTTATTTAATGTGATATATTCTCCAAAGGGTTGGTATAAATATAAGATCATTGCTCATTCATTTATCACCTATAATCTTCTTACCATTCATAAGGTAAAAAAATAAAAAACATTCAATCAAGCATTCAAGTGAGCAAAACTTTCCTATTTTATCTTGTTTTCATACCATTCATAGGTAAGACATGTCTTTAGATCTAAATTTATTAATGGATCAATACATTATCCATATTTTCCATGTTACAATCTAGGTTACTCTATGTACTCACTCATCACACATTGTATCTTTATGCACACACAAGCCAACATGTAGGGGATAACTACATGAGTCTGAGACCCTCTTCTAATTATTGAATATGTAGGTAATGCCCATTGATAAATGGGTTTTTAGGGTAGCTCAACATCATGTGCCAAATAACTCATTTTTTCCATAGAAACTATACATATAAAGAACTAAGTTTTTTATAATTTGAAAATGAATGACAATCCATGACCTAGATCTAAATGCACTAGAGAAAAGGTGATAAAAAACTTAGAATCATCTAAGTGGTTGCATCTAGTTTCAATAGGTATTATATACTAGACACCTACATCTAATTCAAATAAAAACATCAACATAATCATCCTAGGTCAATGCAAGTGTTTATGGCTACAAAGGTATAATTTATAGAATCATGTGATCGATCTAGAATCTAGATCCAATCTATTCCCTTTATGTTCCAAATCTAGTTCTATATTATCATCAAAATAAGCTAAGCATATTATTTTCATTATCATTACAATATATATCATAGTTATAATTCTTATTTTTATCATATCTTAGCATTATAAATTTATTATATGTTTATCTAAGTTTTACAATTAATCAACATGCTATAGATTTTTTTATCACCTTTGTGCTTATTCATTTATATATTCTTAATCTTATCCCCAACTACTAAAACCATAGGGTTAAACACAAGTATATCCAAGAATTTATTTTAAATGTTTGAATGATGGTAAATAAATTAACCATCGAAATTAATTATCATGTTTGGAATGAAACATGGAAATATCATGATAATTTTCAAATAATAAATAATACTTGATTAAAAAAAATTAGATACATAAATTTTGTATTATATATTTGGAAACATTAATTTTTACATACATTTTGCATACATGACTTGTCCTTAAAAAAATAATCTTGTGCACACTTTCCCCTTTCCATTTTCCTATCTATTATTTCCCAGACCATTTTTTTATTAAATAATATTTAAGATCTCCTTATTATATGACAAAAAACTATATTATCCTAAGTACATTTTCACCATATCCCTAATTTTCCCTCATTATTTAATGTCATAAACAGTCAAACATTATCAGTTACCAGTAGTGTCTACCCTTTGCATATAGTGTCCATGTAGTTCAAATGGATATATTTTTATTCAAATTTATCAATTGATAAATCATATACACATTTCACATGTAAGTTATGAATAAAAATACCCAAAGAGTCATTTGTAAGTACAATACAATCATTAGGTCTCACTCACTTTTAAAATACATTGAGAATAACAAGAACATTGAGAAATTTGTTTTCACATTCTTGAGACACTATCCAAAATCATATAAATCTATAACCATCAAGGGAACATTCCCAAAATAAAGTTTGAGCACAATATTATGGTCAAATTTATATTTTTTTAATCCATAAACTAGGTGGATGTTCAACATTGAGTTTCACTAACATAGACATTTTCAATTCAATGTTTTTCTCTCATGTTATATGCCATATAAAAACACCCAAGTTTTTTTTTTAAGATGTATTCCAAATATTATTATTGACATCAATATCATATAAATAATATTCAACCCTTAACATGCAATCTCCACATTCTATATCCATTGCATATATTACTTCACACTCTAAACATTCTACTACTCCATACATTATTGAAATTAAAAAGATTTCATAGAGGTGAAATACAAAGGTAAAGTTTTTAACCTTAAGATTAAGTCTTTAGATCTCTTAAGTGTTTGTTGTATTAGCCTAGTTTCAAGGAATGAAAGCATACAAGAAAAGGAAATAAACACATTACCAATAAAGATACATAACATAATACATACCCTTAAGAAACTCAATGTCATAAAATTATAGAAAGAGTGAATCTATGCTTCCTCATATCCACTATGTTTTACATTTTACAAGATTTTTACCTTCTTGGGTTTACTCATAATAACATTTGTAATGATTGATGGAATACTTGCCTCTTAACCAAGGAAAACTACATACCTCATATATCACAAATATAAAGTCTTCAAAAACTAAACATAACTATCTCAAATATAGTGTCTAAACTATTAAACTCAACTATACCATCTATGTCATCCTCCTTCTTGGATGGATCTCTATTCATTTATTGTTTTTTAATCTTATCTCCTTGATATATGATGTATTTTGCCTTTTTAATACCCATTGATGCTTCTAAATGAACCATAGGTGATCTTAGTGTTTAAAAAACACTTCTCATTTTAGAATTTAGAAAATTAATAGCATGAGTTGTAGGTTTTGACAATCTAGTTACCTATGGTGAAATAGTAGTAGAGAAAGATAAAATGTTCCACAATATTTATATTATTTGGTGGTTAGGAGCCACCTTGGTCCATTATTTATGAATTACAGAGATTTTATGTTAATACATAGTGAATTATGTTCCATATTTAAGCTATAGACTAATCTAAGTGGGTAGTTATAATGAAGTTAAAACTAAAGTGATCTGGTGTAAAAAGGAGCAAAGAGAAGAGTAAGGTAGAAAAGAAATGAGTGATTTCCAATTTTAGTCTCAAATATTATGACAAAACATAAATTTCAACTAAGTATGCATTCAACCAATATATAATCCAACATAGCCAAAACTCAAATTCCATTATGTACCAACAAAACTTCAAAGGATAATGTAAAAAATCACAAGTAAGAACTAGGTCTACTTTAAGGATTTACTACTATAATCAAATAGCATTAGCACATCTAAATATATAGAAAAATGAAGTGAAGAAAATCTTAAGATCCTTCAACTAATCTAGCATCTGCACAATTTAGAAACCCTATGATTAGAAAATGCAACTCAGTTTTCAAAGACACCATTCAAATTCAAGACCTAAACTAATAATTGAGAGAAAATTTATATTAATAATTGACATATAAATTATGGACAATACTTGAAGAATTCCTTAATTATATTAATTGCTTCAAGTGTACAAAAGTTTTTCAAAAATATCTCTCTTTAACAAATGGTAATACATGCCTTTATAAAAAGATCAGGTAGTATACCAGTCAATTATAAACTACATGTATATAAATATAAGGATAGTTATCTTTACAAGTTATAAAATACATGCACTTTTCAAAATCATACTAACCTAGAGGAAAACATGATAAGAATCTAGCGTATGTCTTTACAATGGAATATTCTATTTAAAAATTTTACAAAATAGATATTGTCTAGTTTATTAGTGGGGCCTCTACTTGATGTTATTGGAGGATGCTCATAGCCTTAATATGTTTCTCATCAACTAGCTCTAGATCTATAATAGGCTTCAGGATATGTTCCTCCTCTTGATCTGTCAGGTCATCAAACTCTCTATCATTTCTAGTGATAGTTTCTTTAATGATCCTAACTTCATTTATCCTCTCTCCAATATTGAATATCATGTCTAGGATCTTACTATTAGTAGCCCCAGATTTGCCTTGGCTCTTTCTTTTGATTTCTTGAGTTACCAAAGTAGCCCTATGTTTGAATTCCTGATCACTTATGATTCCAAGGGTAGTGGGTTATGCAATATCTATAAGCATAGTCCAAATAAGTTATTCAATCCTTTCAATTAGCTCCCTATCATCTTTTAGGATCATTTCCACATTATTGTGCCATGCAGTCAAAATTTTAACCTTATCAACCTAATTCCTAGAATTGTGCTCAAGTGTCCCAAACTAATGGTTTTGAAGCTTGAGATCTATTATTTTACTTGTATAATGAGAATTTACACTATCTTGTCTTATAATTCTTACCACTAGGTGACCAAACTCTTAGCTAATGCACTCTACCTTAGCTTCATTGTTTTTAGTGCCTCAAACATGTCATAAAATGACTCATCAAGTATTTTGGTCATTTCTTTAGGTACTAATACAACTACCTATGTCTCCAAGTTTTCTTTTTCTATTTTCAAATTATAGATCATCTATTTCATGCCTTGGATTCCATCTTTAGTCTATGTTGATTAGGCCTCAATCAAGATTTCCACATCCTCTTCATGAATGGTAGCCTCAATAGGTTTTTGACCCTTAATAGGGGTTAATCCTATAAAGGACTCCACCTTTTGAAAGGTGAGTTCCTATATTTAAACCATAGTTTTCTTGGTTGTAACCCTTTCTAATCCATCTATTTTAGGGTTAAATTAGATAGTAGTGATTGGTTTCTTGAATTTGGGAGGTTTTGGGACCTCCACACCTGAGCTACTAGATGCTCCTAGAGTATCCATCTTCTTGATTTTTGGTCCTTGAGTGACCACAATCCTCCTTTATTCTTTCTCTTCCACTATAGCCCTTATCCATGGATTCATGTCATCTTGTATATCAACATCAACAACTCTTTTCATGACCCATGAATGGGAAAGAGAGGGGATCTTTTGTAATTTCCCATAAATGAACTAGTCTAGAATTATAGGTTTATTAATTGGGAATTCATCACTGAAGAGATTGACTTCACTAGTGGTGTGAATTAAGGTCAACCTTGGTCTCTTCTTTGGTCTTATAGGAACCAATGCTATCTCTACTTTCCTCTTTTCTTGGGATGTCATAAGGATTATACCTAGAGTAGGCTCTTTTCCTTTATCTTCCTTAAGCTCCCCTATTTGGACTTGGGATTCTTCAAGCTACTCCTCCAGGTATGTATCATATGCCTTTGCAAGTTATTTGATAACAACCTTAAGTGTCCTATTTCCAAGGCAATCATATCAATATATTGAATTGGGGAAGGTGGCCTTTGTGGAAATGTTAAAGATGAGGGCCCCTCTCCAAGCCTCTCTTCTAATTTCACTTTTTCTAATTTCTCCTTACCATGGCCTTGTTTATCTTGGCCTTACATAACCTACTCTTGTGGTTGTATCTATGGCTGCTCTACTTAAGGTTACTCATAGGCTATTCTAGATTTTCCAAGTCATAAGTGATACTACAAAGGATGCATTTTTCATATTTCCCCTGATGACTTGTCATCAATGGTTAACCTATGTTCAAGCTTGATGTTGTGGCCTTGGATCCTAGCCAGTACTTCTTCATAATTATTAGCCTTAATATATATGGTGTTATGAACACTGAGTTGATGTACATACTCAATCTTAGGGAGCTTCTTGTCCTTCAAATGCTCACTTTCCATGTTCTTTGGATCCCACATTTTGAGTTCATCCAGTTAAAAGCCAAATGAATCCCTATGTGTGGACATGATTTACACCTATTTCTAGTCTTTCAATATGGTTTTCCCAATAATAAATCATAAAGGGTGGAGTAGACCCTTCCTCTTCTCTTTACCCATCAATACCATAGATGAGTTGGCAGGCAATCTCTTACTCCACAAGCTTGCTTAGAGCATATACTGGTAATCTGTAAGGCTAGGACATGATCCCTTCAATCTTAAAAACTATACAATCAAGGTAATACCATATGTCCCCCATCATTTCAACATAATTTTTTGAGTGGATGGACCTTAGGCATGGGAATACCTATGATAGCTTCAACTATGGTTGGGTAGACACTGTCATAAATAAATTGCATATGGTTCCTATATTTAAAGATATACAACTTTGAATAATGGTGGGAAATGGTCATTTTTCCCTCAGGAGACTAATTTCTAATACCAAGTAAGTTGATTGAGGCTAGTATGGCATCTAATAGGTATTCCATCATGTAAAATTGTTTAGATGTCTTCCTTTTAATGGCAGTGAATTATTTGGCTAGGAAAACACTGATCAAATCTCTAATTAGAGGGATGAGATTTTCTTCCACCATGAAATGTACAAAAAGAACCTAAATTTTATTCATATGCATGGTTGAGGGGGCTTTAAAGGCTCAGTTCAATAGGGTCATTATTACCCTAATGCCCTCCCTAAAATAGACTATTGGGATTTTTCCCTCAAAGTCCCTAAAGATGTGATGTCTTTAATGCAGCTAGGGTCTAAAGATAGAATCTAGGTCATTGTTGTTGGTTCATTCCTTGATCTTATACAAGTCCACATAGGGAAGAGGGATCTTATAATACTTTTTAAAACACATAGGAAAGATATAGTCTATTTTCTTATATATTCCTTCATGGATGATCCATTCATTATATACCCTACAATCAACAAAGATGGGGGCAATGATGTCTATACAGTGTAGTACCTTAGGTTTTCTCATGGCATGGTGAAGACCGGCCATTTGGATGGTGACCAAATCATAGTGTCTCCTACTCACCATAGAGATCATCTTCTCTTCCTTTGTAATTATCTTCAATTATTCCACTATGAAGAAAATTTTAGACCAATTATTAATACCTTGGACATTTAGGGCTATAAGGTCTAATTCAGTATCTTTGAAGATCTGACCTTCATTATCTATTAAAAAGTAGAGCTCAGTCTCCTCCTTTAATTGTTCTCTTCAAGATACCATGGTCTCTTCTTCTATAAATTGATAACACCAATTTGAAAATGATCTATGTGAAATCTCTCTTACACTTAGAAACACAATCAAGTTCTCCTTGGATCAAATTATAACCAATTGAGTCTATTTGGGTCATTTTTATATAGGGTTTAGGGTATTGGAGCTTTAATGGTAGAATATATCTAGGATTTGGCTTATACAAGCCTTAGTTTTATTGGGACCTTTGCCTTTATACCTTTAAATTTTTGAGCCCATAAGATCTTTTATTTTATCCTTATCTACTTTCATGGTGCCTATGTGGCATCAATTTGGGCCTTTCGTGGCATTTTTCATAGATTCCATTTGAGCACTAGCCATTGGAATTTTTAAAATGCCTTTTGTATTTTGCATCATCAGATCAAAATCTTAGATTAGCATGAGTCTTCAATTATAATCCAATCTCCTACCTATGATTGGCTCTTACTATGGAAAACCCTGTAGTTGTGATACTTGGCATCTTTATGTGCCTCTTCATGATCCAAATCTTATGTCAATGATTTGTCGAATGAATATTGGCCATGTATCGATCTCATAGGCCTTTTAATAGTCATGATAACCCTCACATTATTGGATCATCCTCTAATGAAAAAACACAAACCATCAGATCATCTTTTCAGCTCTACCTCAAATGCACTTTCAGTATGCATCGATCTCATGGGCTTTTGGGGCCTCATTGAAAATTCCATGGGAGCCTCAAATCATTGGATCAAAATCCAATGATGAAACATGAATTGTTGATCTCTAGAGATGCCCAAACATTAAGTTAACATGTTATTAAAATGGGACCTAGGTTTAAATTCCTTAGGCCAAGTATTATTGCATGTTTAATAAATATTAAATAAACCTTAGGCTAAGAAATTTATGCCTAAGTTTTCTAAATTTATGCAAAGGGGACAAAGACTAAATGTTTCAAGCCAATGTTTACATTATGTTTAAATAAGCACAATGTATGCATTGGTCTAAAATATTTATAGCAAGGATTTATAAAATATGCTCAAAAGGATAAACATGCCACAATGGTCTAACAACAAATAGGATTTTATTATATTAATAAATGCCTAAAAAATTTTGGTTAAAAATATCTGGTCCAAACTCTACGTAACAAAGACCTCCTTTTAAAATAAGACGTAGTATAAGTTTATAGTTTAAGGTTCATGATATTTAAACAAAATAGCATGGGGACCTTAAAGTATAGATTTAGAATAAGTTTATTTTGTCTATATTTAGATTATAATACCATTTAAACATTTTTATAATTAAATATTTTTAGTGTTTGATCATTTTTTGATAACTTCCTTAAACTTGATAAGCAATTTTTGAGCCTACCATCAATATTTTGAAGTGCATTTTGATCCTGGGTAGAATAATTCATCATCTCAAATTTGACAGTCTCATGGACATAAAATATGTTCTCATGGACATTAAATGATGGCTGCATGAATGTCAATTTTAAGCTAGTGAAGCTTTTATTTTGATGGGTTTAACATTGATGGTCATGCGGACGTCAAATATGTCCTCATGGACATCAAATAATGGTTACAAGAAAGTCAATTTTAAGCTCATAAAATTATTATGACCTAATGGGAGAATGTTACTTGGCACATCTATGGGGCTTCCCAGGGTCTTGGACTTAATTCACTTCATTGGAACAAAATCTAAGATGAAGCATCAACTATTGATCATGGTCTGAGATCTTGCTCATGATTGGTTGTTTCTACCAGGTGGGTCCCTTTGCTCTTATTCCTCAAATGTAAGGGTGCCATATTTTGATCATTCAAGCCTTCCATAATCTTTTGACTTTTCAACTATGCCTCACTCTATCCGATTGAATCTTTATGATCAAGCAAGAATCATTGATCATGATTTGAGGGCTTGAATATGATTGGTCTAGGGAGTTATGTGTAAGATCCTATTGTGTTTCCTCATGTCATCAAATCAAATGTCTGTGGGGAAGTGAAAACCATTATATCATATAAGATGCATATAGTTTAAGCCAAAGTTTGGGCTTTTCTCACTTTGTCAAATCAAAGGTTGTGATAAAACAAAGGCTATTGGATCCTACGAGATGTAAAGAGGTTAATGTTAGGACCCTTATGATAAATACTTAGGATAAGGTGTTAATACTAAGGTCCCAATTGTATTAATAAATACATCATGGCCTTAGTATTAAAACCTTAGTCTAAGGTATAAACAAGGGGTTGAGCTAACATAAAAAGTGGACTCAAGAAGTTGAAACTTAAGCTCAGATGTTAAGACTAAGGTCCCATTTGTATTAATAAATACAGTGGGGCTTTAGGGTCAAAATCTTAGGCTAAGTTATAAAATATTAAAATGACCCTAAAAAATGAACAACTAGTTGGGAATACAAGGAATTTTTAAGGGGAAAATACTAAAAGGGGACAAAGCATTTTAAGTTAAGTTTTAGTTGTGTTTGAAAAACATGACTAAGCTTAAAATATGATTTTTATACTTATATCCAAAATTAATTTTAAAAAGGTTCTCAACAATTTGGCTCCCGCCATTATTCAAATTTGAATTGAGGGTTTTGTCAAGGTTTTGGGTTACAAAATTCTCAGGAATAAATATCATGTAACCTGCAACTAAAATCCATAAAGACCACTTACTAGCGATGTTATTCCAAATTAAATTAAAATAAAAAAAAGTAAGCCTACTTTTAACAAAGTATATGATCTTCAAATTCTAAAAATGATCCTAACATGCCATATTTCATGTTCAAACTTTAGGGTTTCTCAAGGGTCCTAATTTTTCAAAAATGGGGGTATGTTGGTCCCAACAAATGACAACTTAAGGGGGAAACATAGAAATATGTTAGAACCTATAGACTCTAATTTATACAAATAATTAGGTCATCCATTCCATTTTATCAATATCATCATCTAGGTCAGATTATGACTGAAACAAACCTTACACTTGTAGGCTTAGGGTCAACTACCAAGACATATCCATATTGTGTGTGTGCTTTGATTCTACTTAATATGTTCCATGGGGTTCAAGAAACAACTTCCAAGTTTCATGTCCATAGTCACTAACACTGACTTATAGCATGTTAATATGTTCATTAAGAACCATGTTTTTAGCTTAGGGAAGGCTTGGGCATTGTTATGCTACCAGACAAGTGTCCATAGCCTTGATAGAGATGCCTTTGGCTCCATTCAAGGCTTTGATCCACTACCATCTAGGCATCCATAGCCTCAATGGAGATTACCAGAATCACTTATGCTTACAAAGTTTTTGATTTTGCATTGAGCTCTTTTTTGTATTTTCTTGAGACTTTTATGCTCTTAAAAATGCTAGAAACTAGAATATCTAAGTTTTAGGATCTAGCCAAGTGTTTGATCTTTAGGTAATCACCTATAAATGTAACCATTATCCTAGGAAAGGATGTTGATTAAGTGATAATATGGGTATGCCATGATGGTTCGAACTCTCACCCTACAAGTGCAAGTTTTCTTAAAACTAATTTTGAGGCCAGGGCAATGCTTAATTTCCCATGAAATAATAGAATTATTTTATTGGTCTTTACAAGTTTCTGCAGATTACAACATTATGATCATATTTCAAGATCATGATCATCATATGCATGGGGTTCACACCTACATTAGGAAAACTTCATAACTTTGAGCTCAGGATCATCCAACAAGACTTATTGGAATCAAGGAATAAAGCAACCAGAAAGAAACACACAATAGAAAGTAGAGGAAACAAAATAAATATATACATGCTTACATACAAATAAGGGACAAGAAGGAAAGAACCAAAAGGAAGGTAGTTAGCCTACCTACACTAAATCAAACCATATTATAGTTTAATCCATGAAGACCTTCAGAGGAGTAATAGAAAATTAGTTCTTGAGGTATTTCCCATTTTTGGTCAATGTAAACTCTTCTCCTTATAGATTTTTGAGCTTGAAGGTGTTATTCCCCAATGTTTCTATAATCTGATATGGGCCAAACCACAAGGGTGTGAATTTACCATGTTGGCCCTTAGGCTTAGATGTTTTGTCCCAAAGGAGAACCAGGTTTCCTTATATGACATCTTTATCTTGGACCTTTTATCAAACCATATCTTGATCATGGTTTGATGTCTACTAAAATCAGCAAAGGCTTTATCCCTTGCATCTTCCATCTGAATGATGTCTAGCAATCTAGAGTTGGAAAGATCTTGGCTTTCTTCCATATTTCCTATATAAATATGTATGTAGAAAACATGATAAGTGATAAGAAAGATAGATTCCTATCCATACACTAATAGAAATTGTGAGACTCTTAAAGGCTTACTTGATTCTTATCCTATCAACCCAAAGCAAAAATTTAAGGATCTTATGCCAAGTCTTGGGTTTGTCTACAATAGAATTCTTGATTTCCTTCATTAGGTTATTATTTATAGACTCAGAGACTCCATTCCCTTGTGGATAATGGTTGGATGAAAACTTGAGAGTGGTGCCATTATCATAAGTCCATTTAGTCATCTCTATAGATATGAATGTAGACCCATTATCACACACTATAGATACTAGAGTTTCAAACCTAGTACAAATGTTTTCCTCCAAGAATTTGATCACCTCCTCAATCCTACACTGCTTAGTGGTTACAACTTTAGTCCACCTTGTATAATAGTTTTTGGTAGTTAGGACATATTTGTGACCTTTATATGAATTATGTTTGATCACCCAAACAAAGTCTAACCCCCATTGAGCAAAGGGTTTATCAACCATGACTAGTTGCAAAGCCATTATTGCCTTTGGTTCCTTGGTGCTAAAAATATAACATGAGTGACATTCCTTCACATGTATAGGAGCATCCTTAAAAATAGTTGGTCAATAGTATCCAACTCTAATAATTTTATGGGTTGTGGTTCTCCTAGATGGATGTCCACTACCTAGTTTTTCATGAAAGGTGCTCATGATTTGGGTGGCTTCTTCTTATGAGACATATGTCAAATAACCCCTTTAAAAATTTCTCCTATATAAGACCCCATCCTTGATCAAGTAGTGGGTTGCCTTCAACCTTAGGGCCCTCTTTTGCTCTCTAGATAATCCTATAGGACAAATACCATTAATTAGGAAATGTATGATTGAATCATACCACTCACTAGCTTGAAAGTTTTTTTGATCCACTTGCATAATACTTATCCTAGGGTTATTATTATCAATCATCTAGATCAGACCTTGGCATCTTACCAATTTTGTTGTTTCCATCTCCAAGTCATATTTCAAAAAAATTGACATCCACTTACCTTTACATTCTCCCAATTAATTCTAACTTATCATAATTGTGGTGGTAAGGCTAGGTAAGATAGCAAAATCTTATTTCTAAGGATGTAATGTCTAAATTTCTTAACTATTTTAACTAATGCATATGCATGTTTATCAATCATTGAATAATTTAACTTAGAATTTCTAAAATTATTTCTCATTAAAGGTATTGGGTGATCACACCCATCAATATTTTGAGTTAACACTACATTCATAGTGTAGTCAGATGTAAAGGAATAGAGGTAGAATTCCCTTGAGAAGTCAGGACTTATGAGGACTAGAGCTTGGCTAATGGCTTCTTTGATATCACTAAATGCCTTTCTAGAATATTCATTCCATCTGACCTTGGAATCCTTCTTTAGCGTGTCATTTAATGTCTTGACAATATCTACAAAGCCAAAAATAAACTTTTTTACAAAATTTATCTTACCAAAGAATGACATTAGCTCTTTCTTACTATTTCGAGGTTCTATTCTAGATATTGGCCCCACTCTTTTAGGATCTATAGAGATCCCATATTTGTTCATAACATGACCCAATAATTTATCTTAAGTCACACAAAATATACTCTTCTTAGGGTTTAAATAAATTCCATACCTTTTGCATCTTTTAAAAACCTACTGCAAATGCATGAAGTGATCTTTCCTATTTTTAGAAAAAAAATTGTTAGATCATCCATGTAAATAATGATGCATTTACCTATTAGGCCTTTAAAGGCATTTTCCATATCTATTTAAAAATTAGCTTCTACATTGATTAGCCTAAAGGGCATCCTTTTGTAAGCAAATAATTCCCCACTTGATGGTGAAAGTTGTCTTCATCCTATCCTCTCTATCAACCAACACTTGGTTGTAACCTGAAAAGCCATCAAGAAAAAACATCATAGCTTAACCTAAAATAACTTGAATCACTCGGTCTAAGGAAGGAAGGGGATAATGATCCTTTTTTTATGCTTTTTTTAATTTTCTAAATTCAATACAAAGTCTAATCTCACCATTCTTCTTTTTGACTGGCACCAAGTTATCCACCTAGGTGGAATGCCTAATCAGGAAGACCATCTTAGCATCTAATAATATTTTGAACTCCTTAAAGATCATGGGTTATGGGATAGGGTTTACAAGTCTCTACTTATGCCTGAATGGTTTTCACCTCTCCTTAAGGGGTACAGTATGGGTAATGACCCTTGGATCAAAGATCTTTAAGTCATCATAGGACCAAGCTATAACATCCCTATATTGGGTAAAGAGCTCTTTGGCTTTCTTTTTCTCCATATTTGTATAAGATTTTTCAACATTTACTAGTTGGGGTTGATCTTGGAGACCAATATCAACAACATTATAATATTTACCATTTACCTTGGGAACCTTAGAAACTTTGGCCAGCTTGTCTTGATCAAATAGTCTCTCTAAAGTAATCATCCCCTTGGGGATTTTGTTGTCATTCAACTGAATGACTTTACCATCAAATTTGTCCTCCTTAGATGTATTTTTGTTAGTCTCATTAATAATATGAGCATCAAATGCTTCAAAATTAGTTATGAAATCTAATATCTACTGATAATCATTGAAAAGTTAGAAATGATTAACATTATCAGGCACTAAAGGACAAGGGATCAGTTTAATGCTAAAATTAGGGGAATCTTGGTTGGGCATGAGGTTGGTTGTAGCAAATGTCAACTCATCAATAGCTCGGTTTTCTCCTCTTAGGATGGAAATAATGCCAAAGGAATCAAAGTATTCAATCGAATCCCAAACCCTAAACTTATACCTTTTCAAGTATGAAATCTTACATTAGTATTTTCTTTTTACCTAGTTAACCACTAGCTCTAAATCCCCATAAACTAGCAGTTCTTTAACTTTGTTTTTATATCAAACTGCAAACCCAAGATAAGGCCTTCATATTCAACAAGATTATTAGTACAAGGGAATTATATCCTATATGAAGCATGGTACTTTCTATTAATAGGGTAAAATTATACCAACAACTGATCTAGCATTACACCTGGTACCATCAAAATGCAACTTTTATAGTCTAGGAAAAACATGAGCACTCTTGGGATCACATTATTTATCAGTTTCTATGGTGAAATACCATAAGTCTGAGTCTATTATGTTGACCCTCTCATTTAAATTATTGTACTTGATTATCGTATGTTTCATCCTTAGTTCTCTTTCAACCCTGATTTGATTAGGAACTACCTTCCAAGGTAGCCATAGATGTGAGCAATTTATAGACATGTAACCATTCAAAGCCTTGGTCTATTCCCTACTTAATAAGATTCCATAAACATCAAGTATATCAACAACCTGAATATCAATGAATTGTTGCACCCTAGGCTCAGAATCTAGTTGCATGTGAACATTTAGAAGCTTCCATATTACACTAACTCTAGATTTGTCTAATTGGGTGACAACACTATTAGACTTAATAGGAGTCAGGCCAAGATGTTTGCATATACCTATAGGCATGATATTGGTAGATGTTCTTAAATCTAATAATAAATTATGTATATTCTTACCAAACATCCTGATAGTGAGCAAGAAAAAAGAAGATTTAGACTTGGCTTTGTGCACAGTCACATTGGCATGATCCACCTTAGGTGGATTATTGGACCCCTTTGATAATAACTCTAGTAGTAGGTCCCTTTGATTTATAATTTGTGTGATTTCATGAAAATTGATATTAGCCTTTATCTTTTTCATATCCTCAACTATGTTATAACCAGTCTTACAAGAACTAGGAATTTTGATGCTAAGATTAGAAGTACTCCCTTTAGGTGGCTCAAGATTGCTGCTTAAACAAGTGTCTATAGGAGTTATAAAATTATTTAGGGGTATTAAGGTGGTTAAAGGTTTCCTTTGTTCCCTATTCCTCAAGGGATAGGTCTTCTTTAATAACTATTGAAAGACTTAGATCTCCTCAAGGATCTCATCAAGTTTATTTTCCTCTTGAGAGAGGAAATAAAAGGTGTCCACCATGAAGTCTTGATCAGATGACTTAGATACAAAAGTAATTGCATTGTTATCCATGTTATGGACCACTTAAAATGTATCCAAATCCTCTTGGAAAGCTTCAAAGGCTTTTTGAAATTCTATAAAATCAATTTCTCCATGCTTGGTTATGCAATGTACCCTAAAATAATCAGGTAATGTAATATCAGTGAGGTTAATGTCCATGGTTTTCTTTTTAGAAGATGGGTCATTATTATTATTATACTAAAACTATCATTCTAAAGTCTATTAGTTGGCCTATTATACCTTTGAAATGAGAAGTTCCTACCTAAACTTTTATCAGTATTTCCAACTTGTTTTTACAACTGAAGAAAATTAGTACTTAACTTTTGGACCATTTTCTAGATAGATTCATTTTCATTTTTAGGAGTCTCAAAACTATGTACGTAGTTATTGTTAGCTGATGGTATTATATCCCTTTGATCATTTGGATTGAAGCCATTATTAGGATGATTTAAGAATCTAAAATTCTAATTGGGAGTTGTATGACTCAATGGAAACTGAGTTAGGTTTAGGAGTTGATTTAAGGCTATTTGATTTTGGTTATTATTTTGGAATAAGTTCATCACAAGCATTTGTGGGTTAATTTTTGGCATAGATATTCCATTTTCCCTTGGGGATGCATCTGATCATTCCTGGTTAATACCTCAATGTAGGATCTAGCTAATGAAGTTATGGTTGGCATGGATCTCTTAAAAAATATAGAGGTCATGGGATCTACTACATCTTTGTAAATCTCTAGAGCTAAAACATCATCAAGGTTATAATGGTCTATGGTCATGCTAAACATTTTATAAAATCTAGCATTGAAAGACCTAATAAGCTCACTTACATCTCTTCTAATGGTGGTGAACTGTTGGTAGATAACACAAGGACTAATAATCTTACCAAATTGATCTATAAATGCATTTTTGAAATCATCCTAGCTAGTGATGTAATTATTAGGTAAGTTTAAAATCCATTCATAAGAAACATATTTAAATGTGAATGGGAATAACTTGCAAGCTACATCCTCATACACAACATTTAGCAATCTTAAGGCATCTTTAAAAGATTTTATATGTTATTCAATAGTTACTATACCCATTGGAATAAATGTAGGTAAGTAATTTTAGGGTTTTGTGGGATGTCTTGTACCACACTTGATACATTGATTAAGGATTCTCCTAACCAAGGCATACCTGGATTAAGATTGAAGGTGCAGGTAGCTTGAAGAGGCAAAGTTGCAAAGATTTGGATCTTTTGTATCTACCTTTGTCATGTTTGGATTTTATTTTAACCTCAAGCTATAGTAAAGGTTCCCTATTCTTTGAGTGTGATCTTGTTCTAATCATATGAAATTTTATCTTGAAATTTAAATATACTACCTAAAATACGATGTATCAATTTAAATTTTATAAAGAATAAGAGTTAGACTTGCACATTGAGCTTATTTTGCAAAGATGGTATGAAAAACTTCAAAATATGTTGATCTTTGATTGAATTAGATTAAAGATGTATTTAATTACATGAATATGCTATGTACCTAGGGATATGATATATTAATGTATATGGATTGACGGAGATGTGGACATGTGGCACACATCCCCTTAGTTAATTATAAGGGTACAATATATTAGGATAATGAAGTAACTTATGAAATTAGTGTATTGGGCAATGGTTGGTCTACATTGGGATTAGAAGGTCACCCATCCATTGGTTAGATAGATGTCTATATAAAGGAGATGATTATCATGGTAAAGATATCAAGTAAGCATTTAGTCTTCTATTGTAAGAGGATATTGGAGGTTGTCCCCTCGAAGAGACATTGTGGAGTTATTTCTTCCTAAAAGAGTATTATATGGTGTTTCTCTACCTTAATGGTATTTCTACATATATTGAATATTTGAATCATATCAAGACCATATCAAGTGGTATCAGAGCTTTGATTTGAGCAATTTGTGTGGAGTGAAACCCTATTTTTTTTAATCATCAATATCTTTTGATTGGTTGTGAATTTTTTCACAATTTTTTACTAGATATGGATGATATTTTAAATAAGTCATAGTACAAAAATTGAGATTTTTTTTATTAGTTTTGAGGAAGTTATTACTATTTTAGGGTTTATATTAATTTCACTATATCTTCCAAAATATAGACAATTTTTATTCTAAATTTTTACTGGAGATATACGAAGATATAAGAGAATCACAATAAAAAATTTAGAATTGTCGCAATTATTTTGAGTGATTTGTTGTGATTTTATGGTTTTGTATATTCAATCTACAGGTCAAAATTTTTGACATTTTTTCACAAAATTTTGACTGAGGTCCCAATATCATAATAGAAAGCTACAATAAAAATTTAGGACTTTTTGGATCATTTTTGTATGAGTTATTAACATTTTAGGGTTTCATGAACCCTAATTTTTTTATGGATCATTAAGTTGCAAAAAAATTTAGGGGAAGATGATGTTGATACCAGATAATGGTGGCTCATTTTTAAGGAGAATTATACTAAAACAATTTTATGGAAAACATAATTATCTCTTTCTTTGTCTGGGCCTACTCAACATTGGTGGTTTAATAAATTGAGCATTGTGCAAAAATATTCTTCATGGGAAGTAATGGAGTAAATCTTCCTAGATCGATGGGATATAAAAGAAAAAGAGGATGTAGAAGAGGAAGAAAATAATGATGATAAAGAAGAAGAAGAAGAAGAAGGGTTCAAATAATTTGGCTCCAAAGAAATCTATGTCAATTTTTCAATTTCATAGATGCATTTAAAAGAAGAATGTGGTTTTGTCCATAAACCCTACCAGCAAGTATAACTTCATTAACATAAATGTGGCCAAGAATCTACATGTTCAAGAAAATAATATCAAGGAGGTTCAATTAGATGGTAATAATATTTCAATGTCTGAATATTTGAAGCTCATTATGGAAAAATATGTTTTGCATTCAGATTTTTATGCTTTGGATATGGATGATGTAGCTATAGTTCTTGGATATCCATGGTTAGAGACTTTGAGAACAATGAATATTAATGTTAAAAAAAAGTTCATGAAGTTTTGATATAGTAAAAATAAGATCACTTTACAAGATATCATAGTGAAAAAGGCACCAATAACAATCCAGGTAAATCATGAGGATGAGATTGAAATAGATGATGAAGAGCATGATGAAGATTCAGAAGATATAGACAAAAACACACTACAACTAGAAATGAATACTTCATCTACTAAAGAGAAAAAGAAGGAAAATGTGGAATAAGTAGAAGCAAAGGTGTATAAGGTCAAAATACTAGAAAAATTAGAGGTACATAGACACCCACATCATCATGAGAGGAAACAATCATGGAACTGGGTGAGGAAGTGTCATAACAACAATCATTTTGTCTATACATGAGATAAAATTTCCAATCATTATGGATATGCATGGAATCTAAATAAACAATACTATGGCACGTGGAATGAATGTTGAAATCACTATGATTATGCATGGAAGAATACCTATTATGGTCATGGTTGGAATCAGAGTAGCATAGTGGAATATCGTACATGGAATAAAAAGAGGAATAATTATGCTTGGATACCAAAGTAGTATAATTATGATCATGAATGAAATCAGAGGAGAACAATGGAATTTGGAAACAAGCTTGGAGAGCTATCACCTACCAAGATCACATATGGATGGCTAGCTCATCAAGATTGGAGATAAGTGTGAAATGATTTGAAACACACTCATTATTTGGTTTCTTCCTATGTTTCAAGGATGAAACATGTCAAGGAGGGAAGTAATGCTATGTACCTATGGATATGATATATTAATGTATATGGTTTTATGGAGATGCTGACATGTGGCATACATCCCTTTAGTTAGTTATATGGGTACAATATATTAGGATAATGGAGTAACTTATGAAATTAGTACATTGGGTAATGGTCAGCCTACATTGGGATTAGGAGGTTACCCTTCCATTATTTGGATATATTTCTATATAAATGAGATGATTATCATGGTAAATATATCAAGTAAGAATTGATTCTTTTATTGTAAGAGGATATTAGAGGTTGTCCCCTCGAAGAGACTTTGTGGAGTTATTCCTTCCTAAAGGAGTAGTATGTGGTGTTTCCCTACCTTAAGGGTATTTTTCCATATATTAAATATTTGAATCATACCAAGATCTTATCATAATATGATCTATCTTTATAATTTTAAGCCCAAAGGAACTTATATCTATGAAAGATATGCGAACCTTTGATCAAAATGAGTTGTCCTAACCTCAGATACTATGGATTTTCAAAGCTAAAGCTAATTTCATTGAAAATAAGCATCAATACCCAAATAAATTAAAAGGAAGCACAAATATTCACTAAAAATAGAAAATATCAATGATCTTTATACTTATAAGCAAAGAATTCACTCAAAAACATAAAGATACACTAATCTTTAGAAAAGACAAACTAAGATCAACAAAGATTCAAAGAATTTATGGCCCTCCTAGTGCCAGTGGAGCTTCTCCTATTGATTATTATAAATGAAACATAGGTGATCTTAGTGTTTAAATAACACTTCTCATTTTATAATTTATAAAATTCATAGCATCAATTGTAGGTTTTGACAATATAGTTACCTATGGAGAAATAGTAGTAGAGCCAGATAAATTGTTCCACAATATTTATATGAATTGGTGGTTGGGATCCACCTTCATTCATTCTTTGTGAAGTTTAGAGAGTCTATGTTAATATTTAGTTAATTATGTTCCATATTTAAGATATATACTAACCTAAGTGGGTATTTATAATGAAGCTAAAACTAAAGTGATATGGTGTAAAAAAGAGCAAAGAAAAGGGTAAGGTATAAAAAAATGAGTGATTTCCAATCTTAGTCTCAAACATTATGAAAAATCATCAATTTAAATTGAGTATGCATTCAACCAATATATAATCCAACATAGCCAAAGCTAAAATTCCACTATGTACCAGACAAACTTCAAAGGATAATGTAAAAAGTCACAAGTAAGAACTAGGTATACTTTAAGGATTTACTACTATAATCAAATAGAATTAACACAATTGAATATATAGCAAAATGAATTAAAGCAAAACCTAAGATCCTCTAACTAATCTAGCATCTACAAAAATTAGAAACCCTATGATTAGAAAATGCAACTCAGTTTTCAAAGACACCATTCAGATTCAAGACCTCAACTAACAATTAAGAGAAAATCTATATTAATAATCAACATATCAAATGTGGACAATCTTTAAAAAATTCCTTGATTATATTTATTACTTTAATGTACAAAATTTGCTCAAAAACCTCTCTCTTTTATAAATGGTAATACATGCCTTTATACAAAGATCAGGTAGTATATCGATCAATTACAAACTATAGGTGTACAAAGATAAGGATAGATATCCTTAAAAATTCTAAAATACACATGCTTTTCAAAATCATACTGACCTAGAGGTAAACATGATAACAAACTAGCATATGCCTTTATAATGGAATATTCTATTTCAAAATGTTACAAAAATCTATAAAACAAAATATCGTCTAATTTGTTGGTGGGGCCTCTACTTATTGTTAGAGGATGCTCATAGCCTTAGTATGTTTCTCTTCAACAAGCTCTATTTCCAAAACATGCTTCAAGATACGTTCCTCCTCTTGATCTATCAGGTCATCAAACTCTCTATCATTTTTGGCCATGGCTTCTTTAATGTTCCTAGCTTCATTTATCCTCTCTCTAGCATTGAATATCATGTCTAAGATCTTACTATTATCAGCCCCAAATTTGCCTTGGCCCTTTCCTTTAATTTATTGAGTTATCAAAGTATCCCTATGTTTGAATTCCTCGTCACTTATGATTCTAAGGTAAATGGGTTATGCAGGATCTATAAGCATACTCCCAAGAAGTTGTTAAATCCTTGTAATTAGCTCCCTATCATATTCTAGGATCCTTTCCACATTATTGTGCCATGTAATCAAACTTTGAATATTATCAACCATAATTCCCAAAATTATGCTCAAATGTCCTAAACTAATGGTTTTGAAGCCTAGGATCTATTTTCTTGCTTATATGTAGATAAATTTAGCTATCTTGTCTTCTAAGTCTTTCCAATGGGTGACCAAACTATTGGCCAATGCACTCTACCACTCTAATGCACTTTTTTTGAGATTCATTGTTTTGAGTGCCTCAAACATGTCATAAAATGACTCATCAATTATTTTGGTCATTACTTCAGGTACTGATAGAACTACTTATGTCTCCAAGTTTTCTCTTTATCTTTTCAAATTATAGATCCTCTATTTCATGCCCTAGATTATAGATTTAGTCTATCCCGACTGGGCCTCAATCAAGCTTTCCACATCCTCTTCATGAATAACAGCCTCACCAAACTACTGACCCTCAACTAGGGTTAATCTTACAAAGGGATCCACCTTTTGAAAGGTGAATTCCTCTATTCCAACCACAATTGTCCTAGTTGTAATCCATTCCAATCTAGTTGTTTTAGGGTTGAATTGGAAGTTAGTGATTGGCTTCTTGAATTTGGGATATTTTGAGACCTCTACACCTAAGCTACTAGATGATCCCAAAGCATATATCTTCTTACTTTATGGTCCTTATGTGACCACAATCCTCCTTTCTTCTTTTTCCTTCACCATATCCCTTATCCATAGCTTCATGTCATCTTGTATATTAACATTAGAAACTCTTGTCATGGCCCATGAATGGGAAAGAGAGGAGATCTTTTGTAATTTCCCATAAATGAACTAGTCTTGAATGACTAGTTAATGAATTGGTAATTCATCACTGAAGAGATTGACTTCACTAGTGGGGTGAATGAAGTTTAACCTTGGTCTCTTCTTTGGTCCTACAAGAACCAATGCTAGCTCTGCTTTCCTCTTTTCTTCGGATGTCACAAGGACCAATCCTAGAGTAGGTTATTTTCCTTTATCTTCCTCAAGCTCCCCTATTTGGACATGGGCTTCTTCAAGATACTCCTCCATGTCTGTATCATATGCCTCTATAATTTCTTTAAGAGCACCTTCAAGTGTCTCTTCTAGTTCTAAGGCAATCATATCAATATATTGAATGGGGGAAGGTGGCCTTTATGGGAGTGTTAAACATGAGGGCCCTTCTCCAGGCCTCTCTTCTAATTTCATATCTCCTACTTTCTCCCTACCATGGCCTTATTCATCTTGGCCTTGCCTAACCTACTCTTGGGGATGTGGCTATGTTTGTTATACTTGGGGTTTCTGTTGGGCTATTATAGATGGTCTAGGTAGTAAGTGATACTACAAAATATGCATTTGCCATTCTTCATATGATGGCTTATCATCCTTGGTTAATTTGTGTTTAATACTGATGTTATACTCTTGGATCCTAGATAATACTTCTTCATAATTCTTAGCCTTAATATATATAGTGTCATGAACACCAATTTTATGTACATACTCAATCTTGGGGAGATTTTTGTCCTTCAAATGCTCACCCACTATGTTAATTAGATCCCACATTTGAGTCCATCCAGCTAAAATCCAAATCAATCCCTATGTGTGGACATGATTTCCACCTACTTCTAGTCTTTCAATATGTTTTTCCCAATAATTAAGGGGAAAGTATGGAGTAGACCCTTTCTCTTCTCCTTGCAAGTCCTATCAATTCCATGGATGAGCTGGGAGGTAATCTCTTCTTACACAAGCTTACATGGAACATATACTAGTAATCTATAAGTTTGGGACAAAAATAATCCCATCAATCCTGATAAATATATAATTAGGGAAATAACATATGTCCCCCATCATTTAAACATACTTTTTGATTATTGGATGGACCCTAGGCATGATAACACATGTGATAGCTTCAACTATGGCTGGGTAGACACAATCACAAATAAATGCATATGGTTCCTATATTTAAAGATATGCAACTTTGAGTAATGGTGGGAAATCATTGTTTTTCCATTAGAATACTAATTTCTAATACTATGGATGTTGATTAAGGCTATTAGGGTATCCAATAGGTATGACATCATGTAAAATAAATTAGATTTACTCCTTTTAATGGCAGTGAATTATTTGGATAAGAAAACACTGATCAAATCTCCAATTAGGGGTGAGATTTTCTTCCACCATGAAATATACAAAAGGAACCTATATTTTATTCACATAAGTGGTTGAGGGTGATCTAAAGGATTCGTTCAATAGGGTAATTATTACCCTAATTCCCTTCCTAAATTGGACTATTAGTATTTTACCCTCAAAGTCCCTGAAGATATGAGGTCCTTAATGCAGCCAGGGTCTACGGATGGAATCCAAGTCATGCTTGTTGGTTCATTCCTTGATATTAGACAAGTCTACATGGGGAAGATGGATATTATAATACTTTTCAAAATCTACATGAGAAATATAATCTATTTTCTTGGAATTTCTTTCATGTATGATTTATTCATTTTCTAACCTATAATCAATAAAGATAGGGGCAAGGATGTCTATACAGTATAGTACCTCAGGTTTTGTCATGGCATAATGAATGCCAACCATCTAGCTAGCAACCAAATAATAGTGTCTCCTAATCACCATAGTGATCCTCTACTCTTCCTTTATAATGGTCTTTAATTCTTATACCATGAAGAAGAGTTCAAACTAATTCTTAATACCTAGGACATTTAGCATTGTAAAGTCTAATTTTGTATCTTTGAAGATCTAACCTTCATTATCTATTGATAAGTAGAGCTCAGTCTCCTCCTTCAATTTCTATCTTTAAGCTACCATGGTCTCTTCTTCTACAAATTACTAACATTGGATTGCAAATGATCTCTGTGAAAGTTCTCTAGTGCTCAAAAACACAATCAAGTTCTCCTTGGATCAAATTGTAACCAATTGATTCCATTTGGGTCATTTTTATGTAAGGTTTAGGGTTTTGGAGATTTAATGGTGAGATATATCTAGGCTTTGGCTTATACATGCATTGGATTTGATTTGGACCTTTGCCTTTATACCTTTACATTTTTCATCCCACAAGATCTTGTATTTTTTCCTTTTCTACTTGTATGGTCACTAGGTGGCATTGGTCTGGGCCTTTTGTGGAATTTTTCATAAATGTAATTTGAACACTAGCTATTGGCATTTAAAAATTCCTATTTTATTTTGCATCAATGGATAAAAATCTTGGATTAGCTTGAGTCATTCATTATAATCTAGGCTCCTAGCTATGATTTGATCTTACTATGGCAAACCATGCAGTTGTGAAACTTGGCATCTTTGCGTGCCTCCCCATACTCTAAATATTATGTCAAAAAAAATTTGAATGTTCATTGGCCATGCATCAAGCTCATAGGTCTTTAAAAATTCATGACCACCATCACATCACTAGATCATCTTCCAACAACAAATTACAAACCATCAAATCATCCTATCATCTCTATCTCAAATTCACTTTTGCCATGCATTAAGATTATGGACTCTTGTGGCCTCATTAAAAATTACATAGGAGCCTCACATCATTAGATCAAAATATATCAATGAAACATGAACCATTGATTATAAATATGCATACCATTAAGTTAGAATTTTATTAAAATGGGACCTAGGCATAAATACCTTAGGCAAAGATTTATTTCATGTTATTAGACACAAAATAAGCCTTAGGCTAAGAAATGTATGCCTAAGTGTTTCAAATTTATTCAAATGGGACCAAGACTAAATGTTTCAAGCCAATGTTTATGTTGGGTTTAAATAATCACAATGTATGCATTGGTCTAAAATATTTATGCTAAGGCTTTATAAAATATGCTCAAAAGGATCAACATGCCATAATGGTCTAACAATAAATAGGATTTTATTGTATTAAAAAACACAATAAAACCTTTGGTTAGAAGTATTTAGTCCAAATTCTACATAATAAAGACCTCCTTTTAAAATAATACTTAGTATAAGTTTATAATTTAAGGTTCATAATACTTAAACAAAATGTCATGGGGACCTTAAAGTATAGATTTAGACTAAGTTTATTTTGTGTATATTTAGATTATAATACCATTTCCACATTTTTATAATTGAATATTTCTATCATTTGAGCATTTTTTTAGCACTTCCTTAAACTTGTAAAGCAATTTCTGAGCCTATCAGCAAGATTTTGGAGTGCATTTTGATTCTAGGTAGAATAATTCATCAGCTTAAATTTTATGATCTCATGGATGTCAAATAGTTCTCATGGATGTTAAATGATGATCACAATAATGTCAATTTTAATCTAGTGAATCTTCTATTTTTATGGGATTAACATTTACGGTCATGCGGATGTTAAATACATCCTCACAGATGTCAAATGATGGTCATAAAAATGTCAATTTTAAGCTCATTAAATTATTATGACCCAATGTGAGAATGCCATTTGGCACATCCATGAGGCTTATTAAGGTCTTTGACTTAATTCACTCCATCAAATCAAAATCTACGATGATGTATCAACCATCAATCATGATCTAAGAGCTTGCTCATGATTGGTTTTTTATGCCATGTAGGTCCTTTTATTCTTAATCCTTGAATGTAAGGGTGTCATGTGTCTATCATTTAGGCCTTCTATAATCCTTTGAGTTTTCAACTATGCCTCACTCTATTTGATTGGATCTTTACAAGAAAGTGAGAACCATTGATCATGATCTAAGGGCTTGAATATGATTGGTCTAGGGAGTTATGTGTAGGATCCTATCGATTTTCCTCATGTTGTCTGATCAAAGGTCTATGGGGAAATACAAACCATTAGATCATCTAAGATGCATGCAGTTTAAGTCAAATTTTGGGATTTTCTCACTCTAATGGATCAAAGGCCATGATAAATTGAAGGCCATTGGATCATATGAGATTCAAAGAGGTTAATGTTAGAACCTCGATGATAAAGACTTAGGATAAATTTTTATTACTAAGGTCCCAATTATATTAATAAATATGTTGGGGCATTGGTGTTAAGACCTTAGGCTAAGGTATAAACATGGGACCAATCTAACATAAAAAGTGAACTCAAAAAACTAGAACATAGGCTAAGATTTTAATACTAAGGTATCATTCATATTAATAAATATAATGGGACCTTAGGGTTAAAATCTTAGGCTAAGTGATGAAATATTAAAATGACCCTGTCGAATGAACAACTAGTTGGGCATACAAGGAATTTTAAAGGGGAAAATACTAGAAGGGGACCAAGCATTTTAAGTTAAGTTTTAGTTATTTTTGAAAAACATGACTAAGCTCAAAACATGAGTTTTATAATTAGATCCAAAATGAATTTTAAAAGGGTTCTTGCTAATTTGGTTCCCACTATTATTCAAATTTAAATTGAGGGTTTTTTTAGGGTTTTAGGATACAAAATTCTTAGGAACAAATGCCATGGAACCTATAATTAAAATCCATAAAGACAACTTATTAGTGATGTTAGTCCAAATTAAATTAAAATAAAACTAATTAATCGATGTTTTAACAAAGTGGATGATCTTCAAATTCTTCAAATGATCCTAACATGCCATATTTCATGTCCAAACTTCAGGGTTTCTCAAGGGTCCCAATTTTTCAAAAATGGGGGTATGTTGGCCCCAACAAGACCCTTATTTATGCTCTCTGAACCTCATAACTTACCAATAAGCTCAACTAAACTATCAAAATTAAGGATAAAAATTAGTAATCATCACAATACATGTGGTTATGGATATATACAACTCGCTCCCAATATTTATAGCCTGGTGCCAAAGATTGACTAACTTTTGAAGGCCATAAATTTTGCATATGAACTAGAAATGACATGCCATATTTTTTAAATTGTCTATTTTTCAAGAGTAACTCAAATATATACTCAAAAATTACTTGTGATTCCAACCATATGTTTATTTCTAATTTATAATATAAACTACCACTTTTCCAATACTTTAACATGTTGAAAATTACCTATGTTTGATAGTCAATTATATTATAGAAATAACATAAATAACATATAAAAACAACATACAAAAATAATATAACATGAATAACATACAAAAATAACATGAGAAATTAACATACAAAAATAAGATGAATATTTACATCATATATTCTCAATTGAGAAACCAATATTATCATCATCATGGATACTACCTTGTTCAGTTTCTAATATAATCAATTTATTTTTATAGAACCTTTTTCAAATTCCAATCTAATCAAATCTTGGATAGTAACTTGTTTAGGTTTAAATTTTTTTACTTTTGGACAATACATTATTCAATTTCCAAAATGATTCTAATTTTATAAACTTTTGCATAGTACCTTGTTTAGGTTCTGATCTAATAAAATTTTAGATAAGACCTATTTTAGGTTCCAATTTGATCAAATCTCTAATTTTAATTATTTTAGTCCCATAATTTTAGAAACTCAAATGGTGAGGAAAATCCTTACTACTCTTCTTTTTTTAAATCCTTTTGGATTTGTTTGACAATTGTAATTTCAACCTAGTTTTTTTAATTCACTTACTCTCCCCTTCTTGATGATCTTCATTTCATCTACAAAAACATCTTTGTCCCACTCCTTGTGTCTAATAAAATCAAGGGTCCATAATGGAAGATAAAAATACCTTCTTTGTTCCATATTGAAGGCTCAAAGAAATGTTATTTTTCAAATAAAAAGGAGGCATATCCAATTCTAAAAACATTCTTTCTTAAAATATATAGTTTTACCTTTGAATTATTTATTCACTCAACTACAACCATAGCCTATTTTCACAAGAAAACTATTCCAAAATCCATGTTGAACATGTATTGATTTATACTTTTTGCAACACTCTTAACATTTATTTATTTTGTAAGAGTATTTTTGTGAAGCTAAATGCTCAGTCTTTTTGAAATTTTATATTCACCTTTTCATGTCCCTTAGATGGTTTTTCTATCAAAAAATTTTTGTAAATACCATCACAACACTAAAACCTTGCATCAAACATAATATTAGTGGAATTTAAACCCACCTTGCTACTAATGAATCAACATAATCTCTCCACTATCACTTGTTATCTAGGTAATGGGAAACATATGCACAATGATCACACCACAATAACCACCATAATAGAACACAAAAAAATATAATACAATTACATAAATGTGTTAACAACCCTTTTATGACAAAAAGGATAATCTTATCTGATATTAATATGATATGTAAACTAATTGTATATTCAAGTCTAAGTTTCATGAAAATGAACCCTTTTGATAAATTTTGTTTCTCTTAAGTTATATGTCATAAAATAACACCCAAATTTTTTTTCTCAGATGTATTCCATCACTTACGATTTACATCTATATTATATAAAATAATATACAACCCTTCACATAGAATATCTATGTGTTATATCCATTGCATATATTTTTTCACACTCTAATCATGCTAATACTCCATACATTATTGAAATTAAAATGATTACATAGAGGTTCAATTTTTTAAAAAATGATTTTTTATCATTTATGAGCAACTATTGAGATCTCGTAATTTATTATTTTATTAACCTAGTTGCAAGGAATTTAAACATGCTAGTAAATGAAATATACACATCGAAAAAAAGAGATAACAAAAGACATACCATAGAAAAACTTAAAGTGATAAAAATAAATAGAGTGAATCCATTCTTCCTCATCTCTAATATATTATATAGTTTACAAGAATTTTTCCTTCTTAGGCTTACAAGGAACACCAAACTCATGGATTCCATGCTCTTAATCACCTCTACAATGTTTAGTGGAATATTTTCCTCTCAATCAAGAAGACTATAAACCTCAACAATGTAAAATATGTAGTCTTCAACTAATGTACTCATATATCTCAGTTGTGTGGTCTCTAGCTATTAAACTCACCTATCTCAATTTTGTATTCCTCATTCTTGTCATGCCCAAAATTCTTATGATTTAAGAACACATAAAAATGAACATTTTTTTAAAGTATGAACATTGTGCGATCTATGTAATTTAAATTAACAAATGTATATCCATCTACATGGTATGGTATGCACAACACATCAAAAAAAATTCACATGTCTAAATGATAAGAATTAATACAAATGATTGCAAGGTTTCTAAGTAACCATGTCAACCCATCTACCAAGTTGACCCACAAGCACTCCACTAGCCTATAACAAATTATCCAGTCAAGAAACCTTTGACCTAAGGTCCATAATAAATATAGAACTAAAGAGATGTTATGAAACTAGGCTCAACACAGGTTAACCACCAAAATTATGCAAACAACTCAATTTAACAAATCAAGAATCCATCACATTATTTTTCAAAAATAAGTATTCTTATTTTGATCTCAAAATGATGATCTTCATAATAGAGTTTTATCATGGCTTAAAGGTTGGATAAATCTCAACCCTAATCTAGCCTGAGACCTAGACCTAATTCCCCACCTCAATAAGGAAACCTACATATACACTCCTCAAAATCAATATCAGATGTAGTTTCATGCTTATATGAGAGAACTATCTCCTCCATGAGCAATAATTTAAAATAAATAATTTATTAACCATATAAAAAATATCTCACATCTAATAATCTTCTCTAAATACTTTGAAAGTGAAAACTAGAACACTATCTATTAGTAATATCCAAACCTAACAGCAATCTCATTATTAAAACCACTACTATACTCATGTCTCTAAAAGCATAATGTTAGGTTTATAAAATCATACCTCTATATTTTTTTCTCTCTCACAACATTACAAGCTTGTCGTAATATTAAATATATAGGAATCTTCAACCCTATAAAATACATAGTTATTACAAATCACAACATATTTTATTACTTTCTCATGTGATATTAATAATAATCATTCCCCTCTAATAAATTTTGATATCTTACTAAAGATATATTAATAGATAGTAGGACCCATGTAAGATTTGAAAAATGGACTCTCACATCCATCTGATAATATAATTTCAAAATTTCACTAAAGTCTATAAAAACTATTTTAGTCAAAAATCCAACAGCATTACAAACAAGTTTTTTTATGTATGTATGCAATTCGTATTTATTTCTATTTATTAATATAAACTCCTTATCAAGTAAACAATCATTTATATTAGATTACTTTTCATTATTTAAAATTTTATGCCACTGAAATAATATTCAAGACTTACTCATGATGTTGATCCCAATTAAATTTCTTAGTTCAAATAAGTAGTCATAATACCTACTTCTTCCCAAGATTTTATTGTGATTTTACTTTGTTTTATATACATTCTTTGTTTGGTAGATGTTTTAATTTATTATTTTTTTTAATGATCATTGTAGGATATTATCAAATATATATATATATATATATATATAATTGATTGACATATAATTCCAACTATTATATACATGAGACAAATATATTATCTTTGTAAAAATATTCTTATGGTATTGGCTATCATATATTAATGATTTATCTATAAAGCATATATCTTGTGCTTTCATTTTCAATAATGCCACTTTGTGTTCTACAATTAATATCCTGACTAAAATCATAACTAAATGAAAATATGCAATCCACATTTGGCATCACTACAAATTTTAAACTCTTGTATGACATTAAAGTCACCATTTTTAGGTGGTGACAACAACAAAAATTGAAGTATAGATAATGAGACTATGTATGCAGGAAGTATTTACATGCGTGTTGATAGGAAGGATGTAAAATAATGAAATCTTGTGACATTAAATATCACAATGAAAACCATGTGTAGTTTATTGTGTCATTATATATATATATATATATATATATATATATATATATATATATATATATATATATATATATATATATACATATATACATACTGACATGTTCATTGGTGTGTGTGTGTGTGTGTGTGTGTGTGTGTGTGTGTGTGTGTGTGTGCGTGTGTGTGTGTGTGTGTGTGTGTGTGTGTTTTCTCATTTTCATGTTAGGAATGAATTAAAAAAAACACATTTGGCATGAAAATTGGAAAAGGATGGGTAACTAAGCATACTGATAGTAAAAGATGCCCACTACTTGACATGAAACAAAGATACCTCATTGTTCAAAAAAATAGATTTGAAGGTATAAATAAAATGTTACAATTTATTTTATTTTTATTATTAGAATGAATAAACTGTTAAAATGTAGTTAAAATGTCCTAGTAATTTTAAATTGTGATTATATGAGCTGGTGATTTCGACATGCTTGTACAAAACTCCACATAAGATTGGGTAAATGAGGTCAAGTAAAGATTAGCTTGTGCCTATGCTGGACTATAAAAAATAAAGCCTCTAATTAAATATTTTATGAAGCCTATAATTTGAAGGTTTATGAGCTTTCTTCAAAGTCTTAAAACATGTTCAAATTTTACAGCCTCTTTTCTTCACTAGACATATGACAACTTTGAATTCCATAAACAACACTTATATTTTATTCACATCAATTTTTAGAATTAAAATCTCTTTACAAATTTTAGAGAAATTCGTTATCCTTTTATTTATATTTTTTTCGTCATCTTTTTAATATTTTAATTTAGGAATTTTAGTGGATTTTTAATTTCATGACAAAACTAAACCAAATTGATATTATATATTTTTAAGACTTTTTTATGTAATAATTTGGTACTAGACTACTAGATATCTAAAAAAAATTACAATTTAAATATTTAAATTAATCACTACCTTTGCATTGAGGATTGATGATAGAATTTTCCAAGTTTAGAGATGAAAATAATTAATCAATTTTATTTAAATTATGTACTTTTTAAATATTTATAGATATTATTAAAAGAGACTATCGATTTACTTTGATAAAATGAATTTAATAAAATTTACACCAACAAAATTTCCATCGTATTTACATGTAAGGTGTTGTTCACCCAAAAATTCTACCCCAAAAACACTCATGCGGTTGAGTGTTTTCAAAGAAAAGAGTGGGAAAAATGATGGACACTCGTACTCCATTTTAGGAATAATTTGAGATCAGCCCAGGGCATGGTTTCATGTATTTGGATTCACTATTGAGCTTTCATGGAATAGTCTCCAAGAGATATAATGTCACCACCAAAGATTCAATACTAATTTCTTGAGCTATGAGTTTATTATTTGGTTTTGATACTAATGTTAGTACACTCAACTTTACCACTTTATAAATAAAAAAGGAGGTAGTTTAGACTAAAATAAACATAATAAAAGAGGGGAGAATAAGGCTATAAAGGGTGTTTCTAGGTCAGAATGGGATTAATGCTTCAACAACATAACTCAATGCATCTACCATAGCTATATCATTATGTGTTGAGTTTCATCAAAGGTTTTAACCTGATTCCATATAGAAAAAAGAGTTTGAGAAAATTGATAAGAATTCTTAATTTATGAAACCCTCACTATATATCAATATTCAAAATCCCAAAACAAATAACACATAGACTTCCAATGCAACCTGAAGACTAACACATAGATTATAAATATTGTGAGGAAAATAAGAAGTTTTCAAAAAGAGATTATAGTAGGTAAGCAAATTATAACTAGCATATTCATTGAACAATAGACCATTAGTTCAACTCTATTGATCACTAAGATTCATTCAAAACTTTAGATGATAGATATTTTGACACACAGAGCATGTATTTTACATAAAGATGAAGATTACATTCATTAAAAGACAAGTTTCATTTACAATAATATTGATCATGACCAACTTTTCATAGTTTGAAAGGGTGTCAGAGAAAATAGGTGTAATCCTTGTAGTGAATGCTTAAATCTTTGATGATTTATTGTAGAGGAAACAAGAGAATATAAATAGTGCATAATTAGCTACATAGATGTAACTACCAAGTTAGTACTCCATCTAATAGATGCTACCTAACAAACTAACATAGAACTAATTGTTAAACAATGTAATACTATGAATAGTTACACTAACATTCCTCCCTTTATTACATTATTTTTATAAATGTACCCCCAAAATAGATCAAATTTCACCTTACCAAGTAACTTGGTGAGTATATCTGCTAGATATGAATTTGTTGGACAATATTGGAGTTGAATGTGGTGGTTTAATACTTGTTTTTTAATATAGTGGCACTAAAACTCAATGTGTTTGGTACTCTCTTGAAATACTAGATTATTGACAAGTTTTAACACACCTTGATTGTCATAGAAAAAGATTGGTGATTGATCTTCAAAAATGTCTATGTCAGATAGAATGTGACATAACCAAATTAATTCACAGAAAATTCCTTATGTATCATGATATTCTACTTTTATAGATGAGAGAGCAACTACAGATTACTTATTACTAATCCATGAAATTGGTCCAAATCTAAGATGAAATATATATCCAGAAGTTGATTTTTTATCATTAATAAATCCAGCATAGTCTAAATCTATATAACCCTAAAAGAAGAAATTTGAGTTCTTTTTGTATTTCATACCATAATCAACTGCACCTCAGACATATATTAAAACATGAATCATCACAAACTAATGACAGTTTTTTGGATCATGAATTAATCTTAAAAGATAGCTGATAGAAAAGCATATGTTTGGTTTGGTATAAGTCAAGTAAATGAGACTCCCAACAAGCTACATATACTGAGTTTCATCTACTTGAGTTGACTCTTAAAATCAAGATAGTTTCAAACCTTTATCCATTGGAGTTGGCATTGGTTTACAATCTATCATCCCATATTTATTGAAGAACATCTTGACATATTTCATTTGTGAGACAAAAATATGATTTTTATTTTTCCATATCTCCAAGCCAACATAATAATTAAGTAACCCCAAATTTTTCACATCAAAGGATCTCTTTAAGTCATTATTTACTTTTTCAAAAAGTTCATCTGAACTTCATTTTATCACAAGATCATCTACATATAAAACAAGAATGACAATCTTTGTGCCTACCTTATTGATATACAAATTAGTATTTGAGGGGCTATGAATGAATCTATGTTGCAATAAATGATCATCAATCTCAATGTACCATGCCCTTGGTTCTTGTTTACGTCCATAAAATTACTTAATTAGATGGCATACCTTATGTGGATGTTGTTTGTCAATGAATCCTTCTAGCTAGGTCATTTACACTTCTTATTTGAGATCACCATTCAAGAATGCACTTTTCACATCCATCTATTAAAGTTTCCATCCCTTTTATGGTTTGAGTGTGTAAACAAATATGATGGTATTGATATTAGTAGTGGGTGAAAAGGTATCCTCATAATCCATTTTTTATTATTGAGCATATCCATTTATAATAAGTCATGATTTATATTTGTCAATGGATTCATTTACCTTATATTTTGTCTTTAAAATCTACTTACAGCTAATGGATTTATTTGCTATAGGTAGATCAACAATTTTTCACATCCCATTTTTTAAAAGGGCATCATATTCAACATCCATGGCCTTCTACTAAAGTTGACATAAATCCTCTTGAACTATCTCTAGTTTTATGCTATCAACTACTAAACTCATTAGTGTGATATTAATTTTATTTCTCACCTATCTTTTGGTATAAACTCCTGATGAAGTATCTAGATCAGAGTTTAAGTGTGAGTCCATGATGGCACTTTCTACCCACTATTTACATTGATGTTATTGATTTGATGAAGAATTGTCTTTCATATTTCCAATATTAATGAATAATTCTCCTTGTAGCTCACCTTCTTTATGACAAGATTCTTTGTTCTCATCATCTAACTATGGGAAAAATATTTGAGAGGTGGTATGTTCTAACTCCTTTTGTGGTAATGATTCTAATGATGACTCATCACAAACCACATCTTTACTTTCATATATCTTATTTATCTTAGGATCCATGAGATGATATACTATTAATGTAGTACTATACCCTAATAGAAAGCATTGGAGTGTCTTCAGTTTGATGTTCTTCCTCTTTTTAGTAGGGAAATGCATATAATATGTACAACCAAATATTCTAATATGAGAGATCAAAGGTTTATTACCAATCCATACCTCTTATGGTGTCTTGTATTTCAATATCTTTGTAGGTGCCCTATTGAGAACATATATAGTTGTCTAAACTATTTTTTCCTAGAATGGTGCATCTAACTTCATAGTGGAAAGCATGTAATAAGCCATATCCATGATTGAACAATTATGTTGGTCTATTATTCCATTCTATTAGGGTGTATATGAATAAGTCAAGTGTTTTTTGATGCCATGTTACTTCAATAATACCAATAATTCCTTTGATGTGAATTCCCCCACGATCTTAGTGGAGGATTCGAAGAGGCCTCCCTGATTGGTTGACAACAAGATTGTAGAAGACCTTAAAATGAGTTAAGGATTCACTCTTATTCTTGAGAAATAACACCCATGTTTTGTGACATAATTCATCAATGAATTATTGAAAGTAATTAAATCCTTGGAAATAAATAGACAAGGGTTTGTATAGAATGTGTATACACATATTATTTTTAAAATTTTACTAATTACTGACACTTTGTATCTTGTATGAACCTATCGAGTCTCAATCTCTCTGAGTGCATACATTAAGGGGTGCACCAAGAAAGGGGTGGGTAGACCATTGGTGATTCTTAATATTGTTATCCCTTTTGCCACTTGCCATTTACACACTTATCTCCTAAAATCATTAACCCTAAGCTTGTTCTTCTTAGTCTTACTTATTCTAGTCTTTTCCTCCTTCCATTCCTCCTTTTCTTGTCTTAAAATCCTTTTTAACTATTGGTTATATTGGGTGGATTGGGTTGACCCAGTACAGTTTAAGGGTATTCTTTACTTTCTTGGTTTATTATCTTTTCGATTGACCTATCACAGACCTAGTAAATTATCACCAAAAACACATTGGCTCGGCTGGGCCAGCCCTATACAACCAATGTTCCCAGGAGGATTTAGGGAAAGATCTTCATATATATACAAGGTCATTTCCAACCATTTCATATTAGAAGAATTATTATCAAATAAGTGTGAGTGAACACCTACTTATTGACCATTATACTTGAGGAATAAATCTTAGGGTTCCATAATTTCTTTGGAGATATGTATCTTTTCTTATGGAGAAGTATTTTGGATGCTTAGATAGGTTATGTAGCTTAGAGATAATTTATCTTAGTTATCCTTACATACCATAATAATTTATTGTGAAGCACCTTGGCCAAGGGAGAGATTGAGGCTGAATGGGTTCATCTTCAAAGGTAAGTATTCCTAAGTTTATTTCTCCTTTGTAAGAGTAGATAAATAATGCATTTGTATTCTTCTCTCCATGTATTAGATTATGTATACATTGGCATGAGTATATGTCTTCTGATACATATTTAGTTTAGTTGTTTGGTTTATTATTTCTAACCCCAACTTTGTGCCATAATATTTGGTGTGCACTATATTATATTTTACTTTCTTTCTATTAGTATAAGCGAACATTTTGAACCTTAGAACTCCATTAGGGTTTTTGTGTGATTGTGTTAGACTATAGGCTTTGGAACCCTTCCTAGCATTATATGTTGTTATAAGTGATACAAGTAATCCCTTAATTAGGTATAGTGGATCCCCATATTGGTCATGTTCCCACTTAACAAGTGTATCCCCACTCGAAAGTATAGGTATGACCTATCTTATCCAATCTAGGATTAATTCATAAACATGATGCATTTCTAATTGCATACATTCTGGTAAACCCAATGTGAACTAACCCTTGTAGGATTTTTTCACTTTTTCCCTCATTTATTTCATTTATTTTGATCATAATCTTTATCATATATTTTGACCTACTAGATCGATTATATCGACCCAACTTTTTATCTCTATGCACATGTTGTAGGAACAAACAACTAGATCAATCTAGTCAACCTAGTATATTTTTTTAGCCTTTTAGACACCCAGTTTAACTTACTAGGTCAACCTAGTTGACCCCTTATAGTTTCAACACTTTTTTAGTAGGTTCTTATATAACTTGATCAGTTATGTTGACCTAGTTTTCATGTTTATCAAGTATACCTTAAGGTTCTTGATCAAAAAACATCCTTCATTGTATCTCTGATCCACCAAGGTTCCCTTCTAATTCTCTATTTCATTTATTTTCTATCTTGCCTTTCACAGTTTGTAGTCTTCAAAACTACCCTTGCATAATCAACTAGATCGACACTACTGACCCAATTCTATGTTCTATTTGTTGTCTAAAATAACTAGATCAACACTACCAACCTAGTTCATTTTCAGAATTTGCTTTCATAATACAGGTTCGACCCTGTCAACTCTATTCTATATTTTTTGCATATAGTGTTAACACTATACCTTATTTCAAAGTTGGAATTAACATCATATTTGTTATTAATTATCTCACACTTTCTTTTCTTATTATTTGCATGCTTAGAATAGTTCACATAGTCTAATTAGGTTATTTTTAATTAATTTCTTAGTTTCACTATTTCTATTTTATACACACACAACCAAATCACATGAATAAGAACTTTAACATTTTATCTATTCTAGGCCAACCTAATTATATTTCATCACCAAGAGGGAAGCTGACTTGATGCTCTAGTCAAGTATAAATCATGGCTAATGATATATTTTGGCTAATCACCTAACACCTTATCATTGGAGTGTGTGAAGTGAGGGAGTAAGCCCTAATACCAAGTTTGTATCATTTCCACTATAGTCCCTTTCATCCCAAACTGCCTGAAACCATCCTTATATTGGTATCTAGTACCTTGTTTATAGCCAACTTCCAATCACATTTTAAAATCATTCTTAATAATTTAATTAACAATCAAGTTGACCAATTAGTTAGCTTTAATTTTCAACTTATTTGCTTATTCTTTGTTTAATTATGTGTGCAAAACCTTGCATTATCTAGCATTAGTGCAAGATTTTGCTTTATGTGTTTCAATTGGAATGACTAGTGTTAATCCAATTAGTTGGTTGTTTTCTTTCAATACTTACTACTTTTCATTACTTGTAAAGTTAGCTTGTTTCATTTTGTAGTCTATTTTTAGGATTATTAAATTCCCTATCTTCTATATTGTATCTACCTAGTCGACCTAGTGTTTTTTCTTCCTTCTTTACATTGTATTCAATCAACCTAGTCAACCCTGTATAATTTTACATTCCCTATATCTATCCAAGATCAACCTAGTTGACCCTATACTATTTCAGTCACCTCTTTTGACCTTTTCTTTCTCATCTCTCTTCTTTCCCCTTCATCATGGACTTTATATTAGATAATGACACTGAATTACTATCAATAGAAATGATGAAATCTACCAATCATAATAAGGTCTTCCATAAACAGAGTAAGGCTCCTCTTTTAGATTATAATAATGTTCATATTGCCAATATCATAATGAACTATGGGACCCCTTATCATACCTATTCATATCATAATCCTCTTTTCTCATTAGAATACCACCCTGAGTTAGAGGATACTCCCAAAGTTCTTTTTTTATCTCTAAATTTCCTCAACATAAAGGAAAAGATTCTTTTAGCATTTACAACCTCATGATTAGTAGTCAAACCAAAGAGCGTCATTCTCCTACTCCTACATTCTCAATGTGATTTGGAGGTACCACTTTCTTTGGTTCTCAACCTCTTCCTTAAATTTAGACTCCTTATTATGCCATGACATCTTCTTCTTTAACCTATTCTACCTCCATGCCTAGTATCTTAACTAACATGGTGGGTTCTACATCTAGTGAGCTTCTCATAAGGTCCACCATCCTTAATCCTTCCACTAGTTCATTATTTTCTACCCAAGGCAATCATGCTTTTAGTGCTTCTTTTTCTCAACCATTCACTAGTCCATCTTTTGATTCACAAGAAAAAAAATCCTCTAGTGCCTCAAATTCTCACAATTCTTCTCAAACTCAAGTCAACACTAATAGTGGTACCCAAGCCACTAGTACCAACATAAATACCACTTCTAAGCTTCTAATGTTAATCAAACAAATAAACTCTTGTTTCAAAATTTTAGTCAAATGAATACCTTTCAATCTCATAACACAAATCAAATGATGAGGATGTAAAACCACTTCTTTAATCTTCAATATCATCTACAACCAATGGCTTGGGGCACACATAACCAAAATGTTCCCCCCACCTCCTATTTCATATTCTCAAGGCAATCTCATTACTCAACCTCCTTTAGTTAATAAGACCATTAAGCATCTACAAAATGAACCTCTTACTACTCAAATTTCCAATATTAATATAAGAGGTATAACACCTATAATTTCTTATAATGGGTCAATCGATCCTACCCTTAATCTTAAAACATATAGAAATATTTACAAGGATTAGGTCAAATTAAATACATTTACTGCTACCAAGATCTTAGCCAAAACTCTCATAGGTGATGCCTTGGATTGGTACAATCAACTTAGAACTCATTCCATTTCTAGTTTGGAGGAATTAGTAAATGCTTTAGTTCAAGAATTCTAAACTAGATATCTTCTTGAATACACTTTGGCCCATTTCATTAATTGCAAACAACATGAGAATGAAACTACACAATCCTTTATTAAGAGATGGAAAACTTTGTCAAACAAATGTGAACATAACATAGTAGATGGAAATATTTTTCATCTCTTTACAAATTCCCTTTTTCCTAAACTATAATATTGAGTCTACACTCTATATCCACATACCTTGGAGGAGGTTATTGACCAAGATAAACATCAAGATTTCCTAAGGCATCAATTCAATCCACACCAGCCTTTATAGGTCCTCATTTATTAATAAATAAAAAAAACCATAATGTCACCAATGATGTTATTACCAATTCTTATGACACCAATTAGAATGTTCAAGTTGTCATTCCTAACCCTTATTCAGAACCATCTCCTTCTTCTCAACAATCTACTAATCCTCATTTATCTTCACCTAATAACATCAATGTTTACAAACCTCTATCCTTGACTAAATTACTTAAGCATCTACCCAAGCCTCTTCTATGAGATCTTGACCCTACTCATCCTATGAAATCCTGGTATGATCCTAACAAGTTTTTTTGGTTTCACGCTAGTTGAGGTCATTCTCATGAGACATGTAGAAAACTTCATAATTTAGCTATGGATTTTCTTCTTGGACCTAATTTTGATCATGATTCCATTATCTATAAGTGTCAACAAGCCTATGAGATTAATTTTAAGGACTATAAATAAAATGATAAAACTCAAACCTTAAATCAATAAAATGTTCATTTGGCTATCTATAAGGATCCTTTACCTAATCATCAACCTATCCAATAAAATCAAGACAAGCCCACCCCTTCCACCAATAAAATAGAAAGTCTTGTTGAACCAACTTCCAAATAAAATGTGGTTAGCATGAATAATATGCAAAGGGTGGTGGCTTTCATTGATTCATAACCTATGTACACTCTTCTTTCTCATAATACATATCATGTTATCCAGGATTCTTCTCCTACTCATTTAACTGAGATGGGGAAATAAGATCTTATCACTTTTGATGATCCAATTTATGATTCTCCCTTGTATAACACATCCCATTCTATTTCTACCTCTCTTTCATCATCTTTCAATACTAATGATAATCAATCTTATACTAAAACTTCTCCTTCTCAAAATTAAATTAAACCAACTAGTTCATCATCTCAACATGATTTACAATGTTATTCTAAACCTCCTTCTTCTTCTTACCAACAAAAATTCCAATGCACTTTGGCTTCTCCATCTGAGGACCTCCTTAACTATTATGCACCTATATCTAAAAACCTTATTATGGGCTATGATGAGTGGGATCCCATTATGGATCTCACTAATCTCCCATCCCAAATTATATTTCTTGAGCCTATGAGGACTTCCCCATGTCATATAAACTACCTCATGTAGCTCCTATTTGAGATGAATGTCCCTTGTCCTCCCCTAGTAGGATGGGAAGAAATTTTATCTATTTCCAAGGATAATATTTTACAACAATGTGAAGAGATGTCTATCAACATTGATGAGATGATAGACACTTATCTTTCTCTAAAATTTCCCATAGATTCTATGATTCCTAATGAGATTCTACTCCATTTAGATGATCATACTTTATTTATTAGAATCCAAATAAGTGATATCCAAGTTAAGCATGCATTAATTGATTAGGGTTTTGACACATGTGTTGCTTCTCTCTATTTTATTAAGACTCTTAGATATTTCAAATGCAATCTCAAGTCTATAGACAGGACATGCCAAGGATATGATAGAAGGAAAATGCCTCATCTAGGCTATGTGTGGCTTCCCATTACCATCCCACATATCACCATTCATGTGAAGGTAATGATCTTTAACTTCACTCTTTCTTATTACATCTTTCTTTGTAGGTTGGAACTCACTGCATGAGAGCTATCACTTCTTCTACCTATTAATGCATTAAGTTCCCTCATAATGGAGCCATTTATAAGTTTCAAGGTGACACTAACTCTTGTAATTTTTAATAATTATAATATCATGGTGTCTTCAATATTCCTACTCTTTAACCTTTGCCAAGTGTTTCATTCCATGAGTTTTATCATCTCAATTTTCCTCTTAATTCAACTTATGGCTATAATGGGCATATTGAGATCATTGGTAACATTCCTCCTAATATTTTAGATTATGATGATGATGAGCTTGATGAGATTAATTAAAAAATCAAATATTTTTTTCTCTCACATCATCTCATCTCACATCATCCTGCTTCCTTGTATCCTCATTCTTGCAAACCTCCTTGCAATGAAATTCAAATAGTCTTGATCAAGACTAGGCATTCTATTCACCATGATTCATCAGATGACAAGGCTATCCCTACTTGTGTCATTTATCTTCACACCTTAGATTATAATGATTTATATTATTTATATGATCCCTTGTTAGGTGGTCTTGTTCAAGCTCATGATGCTGAGATTGTTTATTATCATTCTTCTTTACTTGAGTCTTTTCATGAATCTCATCATTTTCCTTCACTTATAGTTCCTAATTTTTGCATTTTTCCCCTTTACCATAGGGTAGAGATGGAATTTACACCTCTAGTTTCTAAGGAGACACATAATAATATGCTCATGGATCATGCTATGATAAGGCATTACCATTTTACTAGGTACCCTAACCCTTATAGTTGGTTTACCCCTGAGGTTAGTGCGACCCTCCTTAGACCCTCTATATATCTTGCCTCTCCCTCATTAAATCCTACTATATTTGATCCTATTCCTACTCCTATTCTAGTTTATTTTATTCCCACTCCTATTATTTTTTATCCTACCCCTACTTTTGATGATATCGCTCCTTCCATGGAGCCTAATTCCATTCTTTCCTCATCATTACCTTCCCTTGGTAATGGGTTACTTCCTTTACCAAAGATGGATCCTCTACCCACCACATGGACTAATGAGTGTTCTTCAACTTCTTCCACTCCTATTTTACTTCCTTTTGTGAGTGATTCTAATAAAACTACTCACAAAAGTAGATGTTGATTTGATAGGATAGACAACCCTTCTTCTACCCATTATCACAAGTTACGACAATATCTTGATACCTTATATCCTTCCTCCCCATATCAAATAAAGCTATACCTCCCCCGAAGGTACTTCCTAAATATTTACCCAAGTATGGTGAGGTATATTGTATATGACATCTATATAGCACCCATCACATTGATCATTATCGCATCCTGTAACAATGTCTCCAAGATCACCTTATATCCATTCTTGAACCTTCTACCACTCCTCCCACAAGTCATTCCCACAAGAAGGTTCCTCCTTCTATGGTTCCACCTCTAGTGGTTATATTTCCTCTTATGGCCCTTTCACCACCTTCTATGCCTCCACCTGTGACCCCTTTACCTATGGACCTTCCCTCACCTATGGATCCTTCTCCACCTGGGAGTCCTTCACCTATGGATCTTTCTCCATCAATGATTCCTTATTCTCCAATATATCCCACTCCCATGCATTCTCTTGACCAACCTCAGCCTAATTTTCCTCCTCATCATGATCCTTTGAGAATTCCTACTTTTTCAATTAAGGAGATCAAAAAATAAGCATTTTCCTAGTATTTATTTAAGATTGATGAAACCTTAGCATTAGTTCAATTACAACTTCATAAAAACCTATTTGATGTATTGGATAATGTGTGTGGATAGATTCACTAGTATTTATGAGGACATGGATGGTGATTTCACATTTATATTTGGATTTGATGTGTACTCTAATCTCATTTCTATTTGTTATATCATTTGACACTATGTCAAATTTATGCTTATATATATCATGATTTCTTACTTCTTGTACTATATCTTACATATCTTTTATTTTTTTCATATAATTATCTTTTCTTATCATTTTTTTTCCTTCCCTTTTTCCTAGAGTTTTTCTCAAAACTCTCTTCTTGTATCTTTATGATTGCTTTATTTTCTTATCCTTATTTTTCATAGATAATTTATAATGGTTATTTGGTTATACTTACTATGTTCCCATTGGTTATTAACTCCCTTTACCATGTGATAAATTAGTAAATAATCTATCTCATTACTATCTCCTTTTATTGATACACTTTAGATCTCTTTTTCCCCTCTTCCTTTTTTTGAAAACTAAGCATATACATGGTTGAGACTTGAGATCACATGTTAGTTCATTGTCAAGACTAAGTGTCCTAGTCAATATTTGTCTTTGGTTACTTAGATTATATTATCCTTAGCCTATAGCTAATTCATCTATATCACTATCTCTCTTATGATTGGTTATTCCAAATCTATATGGAGGAGGAATCTTACAAAGCCTTCAAAATAAATTTAAAATCCAAATCATTTAAACAAAAGGTAATGATATCAAAAGGAAAAATTATTCTTAAAATTCTAATCACAATAAAATATGTGATTCAAAGCACATCTCCTTTTATTCAAATCTCAAACTCCATAGTTGGCCTCATAATAGAGCCAAAGTCCTTTGGGGTGTGGTAGGCTAGTAGATTAGAAAAGGAGAATAAAAAATCTTTTATTGCTACCTACATTATCATGTAACCAATCTTTGAATTATATCGATGGCTCTGTAAGGGATCCTAAAGAGTAGGGAACATGTTGTGGGAAGGTAGGTCATTTTTATTCTCTTATACCAATCTACCTTCATGAGTTGGTCTTAGTAGCATGCCTATTTTCCTACAAAGCTTTGTGTCTATAGCAAACAAGTTTCCTTTGTACATAGATGACCACTATCACTTAGTGTCTTCTCATGCTCTTAGTATGCCTGTTTCCTCCTAAGGTCTTCTCATAAGATGCCTTAGTATTAATTTTTACACTCCCTTTTTCACTCATTATATCCCTTATATTTCTTCTTGAGCAATATTATTTTGTCTACTGATCACTCCCCTTAGGATTTCATTTATGAATTTCTTTGTAAGACCATGGATAGGACCTAGCCATCCTCACAAATTAGCATCTTTTCCTTCCTATTACCCACATCCTTGATTACCCAATTTTCTTATTTATTCCACCCCAGTGGTGTTTTCTTTGTAGAGTTGAAGTGTAAGACCATGGATAGGACCCGACCCTCCTCACAGAATTTTCCAATACCAAAGTCACCATATAAATTAAATGTGTCAAATTTTAGATAAGATTCAATTTATTATGAAGTTACACATCACTTTACATGCTTCCCATCTTGATTTAGTATGGTTTATACTTAATTTTTCTTTTGCCTTTTTATCTTCTTATTTTCTAAGTGCGTGTAAGATTTTAACCATTTCTTGAATTTTTCATACTTCCTAGATTGAATTAGTGTGATAAATTTAAGACTAATCTTTTGCAATTTTGTTTTTATTTTATACTTCCTAGCTTGATTTAGTATGATTAACTGACTTAATTAATTTGCTTTTATTACCATTTATGCCCTTTTGCATACCTTCCATTTTATTACTTTATTTTTCATATTTCCCAATGCAATATTAATATGAGTTTACTTATCTTAATGTGGTGCAAAAATATTTCACATTAGTTTAAAAACAAATTATTTTTTACCATCTCATTTTGCCATTTCTTGGTTCTTTATACTTAGTCATTTCTTGTTATTACACATTTCCCATATTGAATAGTGTGTAGTACGTTTTCTTGATTGATTATATTTTTCAAGTCCATTTTGCCTATTTATTTTTAACCATGCATGTGTCTTTCATAATGCTATAAAAGAAACCAAATCTCATATATTTCCTATAGCATATATAACAAAAATGAATGCATGTGATAGAAAGAAATATATCCTAAGCATCCACAACCTCATCCATAATGAACAACCAAAATAACCCATAATGACAACATACACATCCAACAAAAATATGTCAAAATGATTCATATATATATATATATATATATATATATAATGATTTTGATATAATATATGAAACCATATACAATGCTCTAGCTCTATGGCTAGGCTATATCTTTTTTATCTTGTGGCCTATCCATGTTGCCTATTGAGGCCTCAATTTAACTCCTTCAAATATTATATTATAAGGAGGCCATCAAATATCTCAATCCCTCTGCCTATCCCTATAGGTGTGCTACCTATATTTGTGACTCCATCAGCTACGTTTGGATCTCTATCATCTGTGTGCTACTATAGCTAGATGTGTAGTTCTCTCATCTGTTAGGGCCTACCATTCTTGTAGATCCATAACACACATCATTTTTGGTGGATTCATCCTCTCCCTATATGCTTGTATATGCCTTGCTACCTCTCCAACAAATCTAAACTAGCTCACATGAGCTAGAACAAATGGTACACTCTGATCCTTTAGTGTCATGGGGTCATATGGTTGTAAAGTCTTATGTAGGATGTCATGGAGTACTCCCCTCACTAGTGACCCCCATATCTCCTCCTCATCATCACCTACACCTATAAAAGTACATAATATGGATATTAAATCACTATCATATCTCATAATATTTATCTATCTATCTAAATAAAACTTAGGAAACAAATTTATTTTTACCTATCTGTGTCTCAACTACTATGGTCTCACCATCTATATGATTTCCTAGAATAATCTCCCTATCTACATAATATCCTGGCACCTCCTCTATAGGCCACCTCCTCATCTCAAACTTGGCTATAATGGCTCATGTCAGTTTCAACCTACATTTGAGTGGTCTCTTTATCATCTCCTCTAGCTTACCTATGGGGTCATCTAAGATGGTAATAATTTCCACTCTCTCCTTTTCCTCCTACCTCTATCGATGGCATGTCTTTAGTGGCCACTACTCATCTCAATGTGGATCTATTGGTGGTACATCTAGCATCTATACCAATGCATCCCTATCCTCCTACTCAACTCTATGTCATGATTGACTAGTCTATGGTTGCTCTTAATGTGGCCTCAATATCAACCTCACTACTAGTGGCCCCTATCCTCTCCTCCCTCGTGGATCCCTCACATATTGAGACCACTATTTGGGAATCAGGGTCAATGTCATTGGATGAGGTAGGCCCATCTATCTTGGTATGCATGCCACTAGATGTGGATATCTCCACCATAAATATTGTCCAATCACCTCTATCCTTTTTTACATTAGTGTAACTATGTCTTAGCTCACCCATGTAGCTTTTATGTGTTCATATAGATGCCACATGATGTTTACACATCTCATTGATTACAGTGTTGGCACATGGGACATAACTTGTACTACCTAGTCCTCTCTTCATCTCTACACCTAATAAAACCTTTCATTAACTGCATGGGGAAACTCAATCAACCAATACATAGGAAATCTCTCACAGATCTAAGTTGTCAGCAATATGATTAGTCCCATGGTCTTCTACCCTTTGACTAGCATCTCATACATATCATGTACTAGATAGACTTAGATGACCAAGCTTAGGTCATATATCACTCACTCTTATAATATCATCATGCTCAAGGCTACCACAAATAGTGTTACCATGCCATCTAACTTGTGACATAGAACCCACTATGTCACTAGGCCTATCATTGCCTTCTGAATATCTAGAATTTATGATGTATAGACATCAAACATACTTTATTACCTAATACTATCATCTCTGAGCCAATAGCCTACATGGATAAGGCTCTCCTATTATCCAAACTATATGTTATACTTATGTTCACCTATGATCCTATTATAGGTATCCCCAAGATGGAATGGACATCCTCTAGCATGATAACCACCTCTGTTGTATCCCCATCCACCTTTATTGTATCCCCAACCACTTCCCATCTAAAGGTGTTAGTTAATCATTCCCAATAAACAAAGAACATGACTAACAAGTCATCACTAAATGGGATTAAACACATTTCTATTATCCCACCTAGACTTATGAATCCTAGTCTAGCCCTATCTCCATCTAACAACCTATCTAATAAATCTGGTAACCATGCTACATCCACAAGTTACCAAAATCTCCATCATCCTTGTACCTAAAAAAAATAAAGGATATAACAGTTCCTTCATGTCATGTATAGTCATAATACATTTATAATACATTCTTTTTACATTTCTAAAGAAAAAATAAGCATGTATTACCTTATTGTATTCATATTTAGCCTTTTTGGTCCTTATTAACCTTACTTGGTCATTTCAGGCCATTTTATCCCTCTTTCAACCCTTTTCACACTTTTTCATATTATTCTAACTCTTTGATCAAACTATTTTAACCAAAATATTCCTATATTTTCAACTATTTTACTTAAAAATCTGAGTCAACCCCTTTATTTTCCCCTCCCTAGTGTTGAGCTTCTATTTTAGACATTTTAGACCACCTAGAAACTCTAAACTAGGCCTTCAACCTATAGAATGTACAAGGTTAACCCATAACTACTGGGTTGGCACTATGGATACTACATATTTTCTAGCCTACTAGGTCAATTGGGTTGACCCAGTGCTTTTTCCTTGTCAACCCCTTGCATTTTCTAAAAAAAGTGCAATTTTCTTGATTTTTTCCTAAATCCTTCAAACACATTTCCCATCTTCCTATTTTTTACCCCTAAAAACTATTTTTTCTTCATTTTTAAATCTAAAAATGCTTTAAAATCAAAATTACTAAAAAAATCACCTAATTTAATATAAATTTCAAAAATTGGCTTGAGATACCTATAGTGCACTTGTTGCCACCTCTGGAACCTCTCCCTATCTAGCATGATATCTCCTCACTATCTTATATTTTTTTCTCTCCAAATATCTCTTTTCTCTCCTTTACAAGTCAAAATAACAAATGACTTGTCTTTTTCCCTTTTTAAAAACACTTTTCAAAATTTAAATCTTTCAATTGTTATCCTACAGATTCCTTATTTTGTTTCTATCTTTGTTTTTACTCATCTATTTTGGAAACTGTAAAAAGCATTAGATTCATGATGATGTAGAGATTATTTTTCAATATCATATTCTTATTTTCCAAAAATTTCAATCTTTGGCTATTTTTTTCACTAACTTCTACAAGTTCATCTAGTGTTCTCTACATTTGACACCTTCACATCTCTTACAGTCTACTTCTTTAACTCCAGCTCTAAGGTAAGTTAAAGGTATGTGTTTTTAAATTTATTCTTTTAATTTATCTTATTTTTTGCTTACTATACTTAGCATCAATGTTTTGTGTTATCATGTTTTATCTTGAAGCACCATCCCATGTTGCATTTACATGACACGTGATGAGATTAGAGTGGGACATATATATACACATAATATTTTTGAACTTATATTGATTAATGACACTTTTTATCTTATAATAAATTACTAAGTCTCAATCCCTCTAAGTGAATAACTTAAGGGGTGCACTAAAAAATGGGTGGGTAGACCATTGATGCTTCATAAGATTGTTGTCCCTTTTTCCACTTACCATCTACACACTTGTCTACTAAAACCATTAACCCTAAGCTTGATCTTCTTAGTCCTACCTATTCCATTATTTTCCTCCTTATATTCTTCCTTTTCTTGTCTTAAACTCCTTTTTTATTTTCAATTGCATTGGGTCAACTAGGTCAACCTAGTACAATTTAGGGGCATTCTTTACTTTCTTGGTTTGTTAGCCTTTCATCCAACCTAGCATAGACCTAGTAAATTATCCCCGTAAACACACTAGGTTGACTAGGTCACATAATTATCATTCTTGAGAGGATTTATGGAAATATCCACCTATATATACAATTTTATTTCCCACCATTTCATAAGAGAAGAATTATTAGTGAAGAAGTATGAGCGAACATATATGTATTGACCATTCTACTTGAGGAATAAAGCTTAGGGTTCCATACTTTCTTTAGAGATATGGATCTTTTCTTGTGGAGAATTCTTTTGGATGCTTAGATAGGTTATGTATCTTAGAGATAATTTACCTTGGTTATCCTTACATACCACAACAATTTCTTGTGAAGCATCTTAGACAAGGGAGAGATTGAGGCTCAATTGGTTCATCTTCAAAGTTAAGTATTCCTAACCTTATTTCTCCTTTGTAAGAATAGATAGATAATGCATTTTTAATATTCTCTCTATGTATTATTATTTTTCATACATTGGTGTTAGTATATGTCTTCCAGTACATGTTTAGTTTAGTTATTTTTTTTATTATTTATAACCCCAACTTTGTGTTACAAGCTTTGGCGTGCACTAGATTAGATTTTAATTTATTGATATTAGTATAAGTGAACATTTTGAACCTTATGAATCCATTAGGGTTGTTGTGAAATTGTGTCAAACTGTATGATTTGAAACCCTTCCTAACATGATATGTTATGACAAGTGATGCAAGCAATCCCCTAATTGGATCTAGCAGATCCCCATATTAGTCATGCTCTCACTTAAAAAGTGTATCCCCAATTGAAAGTGTAGGTATGATCTATCTTATCTAATCTAGGATTAATTCATAGACATGATGCATTTATGATTTCATATAAATTGGTATGTATCACATCAAGATGATCTTTGGCTTATGAGGAACTCAACTCGAACATAACCCTATATTGTTTATTAACAAGGCATCTAGGGCATATAGTCAAAGAATTAGACAACTAATGAATTTTGTGGACCATGGAATTAGAGTTGATCTGGTAAAAAGAACCAACATAAAGGTGAACATATCGATAATACCACAATGTTGTAGATTATTCCATAGAGTCAGAGAGTAATAGAATCAGATGAAACTACATCTAGGGTAAATAATTGATCCTTTAAAAAATATATAGAAATTACTTGACCTTATTGTGATAAGAGAGGATTTTTTGACATTCTTGATCATTAACTCTACCTTAACCTTATGATTCAAAAGCTAACTTATAGAAAAAAGATAGTGTATATTGATAGTTAATGTTGAGGTGAGCTAAGTATCTCTAGAAATAAGACTTAAATATGATAACACTTTGGAGCTAATAATTATAAACCTTCAAAACATAATGCAAATACACATTTATAGATAAGGATGGGGGTGCTTCCAAGTAGCAAAATATTCCCATCTTGGGCCATGATGCTCACTCCTAGTTGTTACAATTGCATAATTTCAAAAAAAAGAGGAAATCTTCTCTACTTGATTTAAAAATATCTATATGGGATCACTTAACCAATATAGGAAGGAGGTATAGATGGGATGACTCCCAACTATTTAGACTTTTCTTCCTTGGCTTCCAATGTTATTTCCATGAGGTTAAATTCCCAATCAAATTTGGTGAGGTTATTTGGAGGATCTCTAAAGATCATCTCTAATTTAGTTATGAGCCTTTAGTAAACCTAGAGAGGAGCCTTGATATCCACCTTAACATTGGATACCTAGTTGATACTTTTGGAATAAATTGAGAGATCAAGTACTACCTAAAATCCATGTTTATTTGCCTTGGCCACCTTAATCCTCATAACCTAGTCAAAGTGACTTAGGTAGACCACAAATTCACCCCTATATTATAGAGTTCATTATGAGTGAAATAGCATAGAGATATTGAGCTCCTTTAAGTAGGCCAATGTCTTCTTCTTTCCCTCTTTTAGTGGGTCTATCATAGTTTGGGCCAAACCCAACCATTCATCCATTATATATCTCATACTCTTGTATGTCTGGTATAAGCTCAAGTTTGAAGTGAGAATAAACTTTAACTCTAGGAACATACCCTTGTGTAAGATGATTACTAGCATCTTGCATTTTTTATCAATGAGATAAATTCTCTCAAAATAGGCCTAAGTCCATTGGATGATCACCTAACATTCTTCTAGAGTATCCACCATGTTTTCCAGGGTTGTAAATAGTTGTAGAAGGGAATCCTAGGCATTTTTAATAACTCGATAGGGAAGGAACTCTTCACCTATGCTTCCAAGGTTTGAACTTGCTTCTACATGTCTTTTAGTAGTTTTTCTAACATGTCATGCGTAGCCTATATAATTAAGATAGGATCCTTGACCACCTTCTCCTCCCTTATGGAATTCCTTACCTTGGTGAGGGAGAATATATCTTATTAAGTCTACCAAACCATAAGTTTCCTTTATTGAATAAATTTATTCATGAGGATACTTCACATACTTCTCGTGGTATGATTAAAATCCCATTCTACATTTGGGTTACCTTCTATTTTCATCTTTATAACTTGTGATACTAGTTTCATTCCTTGATCTTAGGGAAGTGATAGTGGGGTGGTGGTTATGGTTGTGATAGGTCGATGATGAGCTAGAGGGGGTATAAAAGAAGAAAAAGTTGTGGATGTATAAAGTAGTGGAGAAGAAGGTATATGGGTGTAGGGAGGTAAGATGAATGGGGAGACCTAAGGGAACATCTACATTTTCAATTGAACTTGGGTCATGCTAACCTAAGGGGTAATGACTTTTGGAAGAGGGGTGTTTAGTATAAGGGAAAAGATTGGACAATTAAAATGAATCCCTAGGGTGACATAAAATGGAGGATATGGATCAATGTGAGGATCCATTTAGGTTATCACTACAAGAAAAGTATAAAATTATAAAAGAGGCCAAGTGGGAGTAATACGTAACTATATAAGAGGTCGAGCATGAGCTACCTTATACTTTTTCCTTGGTATTTTGCCTAGATCCACTCCAGGCATCACAATAGAAGGAATAAAGGTAAGAGGGGTTGGGATGGCCAATTGAGGAATTTTATAGACCATACAAATATTCACTAGGATGGATTAGACCATTTTATATGTATTCACATGTGAAATTACCACTAGATTTGTTAGCAAACTTGGTGAAGGTGAGGTGCTTATGGTCACTTAAACCTAAGGAATGACTAATAGGGGCACCAGGTAAGTCCTAGGTTGGTGAAAGGATTAGGTAGATAGAAATGAATAGGTGAGAACACTATGTATGGCTAAGGCTAGAGGTACTTGAGTGAATATTAGAGAGGTTAAAATAAGGAAGAGATGAAGAACTACCTATGTAGACTATTAAGGGGACATGAAGTTGGGTAGTGCCATGAGATGATTCTAGAGAGTTAGGGGAGTGTGGAAAGGAACTTTTAATGGTGCATATTGTTGGTAATATATTAGGCTCATCTATAGGTTATCACTAGCATCGAACTTCAAATCCTATGTGGCCTAAGGTCAAGTTGCTTGGGCTTGATCCACCTATTATTGGGTTACCTAGGTCTAAATTAGCTTGGGATGAACTACCTAAGTCACTGATGGTGGAAAAAGTGGATCCATGACATGATTAGTAGGATATCGATGGGGAGAAGGCATTGGGATCCCCTTATAATATTCTTTAAGAAATATAGGGATGAGTCCCCTCGATGTCTTATCTAGACTAAGTGGATATAGAGGGAGCAACAGATGGTCTAAGCTAAACCTTATTACCTTTTTTCTTTTTATAGGATTTGATTTAGGTAAGCACCTATTGGTCATCCATTGTGTTCAAGTATAACTCATCATCATCCTTTGAATAATGGTCATAATTAATGTTGAGGTGAGTTGAGTATCTCTTCATGTGGTCCTTAATCATGCCTTTTGAGTTCCAATCTCATGTCTCGACTCTCTCCAAGGCCAAAGAGTCTTTCTTGACTTCCATCTTCTAGAGAGGAGGGAAGGCTTTATACACATGGATGTTGAATGGTAATTGGGAAAGGTTGGTAGGCCTTTTATTTGAAACTAATATATAAGTCAAAGATGCCTTTCACTAATTAGTATATGATCTCCTACTTCATCAAATGGTTTGGGACATGTAAGGCAATCAAAGGGGATGTTTGAGAATTCCCATTACTCAAATTATAGTGTCTTCCTAATAATTATATTAGTCATAGATGATGGAAAGGGAGTCTCTAATTTCCTTACATAAATGGGACACAGGGGCATTGTTGATCACATTATACACCATTGGGTAGAATAACATGCATATATCCCATATATGGTTTCTATAGTGGTGACCATACAACTTGTAAAAGACCACATGGACTACTGAGCCTTTAAAAACCAACATATGCAAATTTGATGGATTAAAGTTAATAATCCTATAGATTGCATCTATAAGGTAATTCATCATGTAGAAATCATTTCCTACCTAGGCATCTACTATTACTTTAACCATGTTCAAATTAAATACCCCTCCCAAGTCTAGGACTTGGGAGCCATGCATAATCATGTGGAAGAGAGGAACCCATAAGATGTTGACATGTATATAGTCTTGGCATCTAAAAAATAATTTCATCATAAGCATGCCAATATGGACCTATTCCTTGAAGGTTTAGACCATGTATGCATTAGTGTCTTCTTTATTTACCCACTTGGCATTTGGGTTCTCAGCCCAATTCTTCAAGACATGATAGATCAGGTAGGTTTCAATCTAGGTCTTCATTATGGTTTTGTCATATGAAAAGGTGTACTCTAGGAGATTGTAATAGGCATTGAGGGTGTCTCCCAAGATGTCTATAATATAATTCCTAGAAGTGGGTAAATAAACTAGGTCATGAATGCCATTTTTCACCTACCTAGTTGTTAGAATTATCTTGTCAAATAAGTTAGTGTAGAGGAACACTTTAGGATTGATTTTGGACTTATTATACCACACTTTTCATAATCCTGTAGGGAATATTTTAATTCTTCTTCCTCCTCATTGTCACTTCTAGATATCTTGGGTACTTGGACTATAGCCTTGAATATTTCATTATAATAATTGAATTGAGTCGATTCCTTCGATAAAAGAGTGTCTCAATACCCCAAATTTCCTTTGGATATGATGAAGAGGTATCCATTGTATTAGGATGGAAATATATGAAATGGTATTGAGTAGAAAGAAAGATACAAGGGAAATTTACCTAGAGAAAAAGGCAAGAAGTGTATTTTTTAATATCATGAGAGTGATAACTATTAACGAGTTATCTTCAAGATACTTATAAAAAAACACTTTCATCCCCATGCATTAATGTAATTTAGTAGCTTTCCTATTGTAAACTCAAATTTGATTTAGTGGCTTAATCTTCCCCATTATTTCCCAATCTGGAGTTAAATTAGGAGCTTCTGATCATGTACCACCTACTAGATCCAATGAGGGAAACATGATGTTTCTGAATTATACAATTGGGTCCAGCTTCCCATTTCATTAATTTAGATATTATGGTAAGCACATGTCCATATCATTCCTAAATCTTCATGAGAGCTCATGTTTTATGCCATGTATCCTCTACTTATTATCCCTCATAGCAATGATATACACCTAGGTATGGCCAAGCACTCTGCCCTTATACACTTGAGATAGTAAAATTATAGTTGGGGATGTGTGATGACCTATAATTAGCCTTTATAACTCCACTTATACTTCATTCTAACCATCTTATGTCCTTTAAGTCCCCACTGACTAATACTTATGGTTATACCATATGGCATGTTGTGATACATTAGGGTCTCTCAAGCTTTAACATATCTTTCAAGTCAAGGAGACTAACCACTATAACAATAGATTACATGGCACTTATTGGTCATGTTAGGATTTCCTAAGATCTTACATCTCTGTTAGGATTAAGAGACTAACATGTCTAACACAAGAGTGATCTCATTGGTTAGAACTAAGCACCTCTGACCTTTTATGCACATGACATAATTTCATTTAGTCAAGATATCCTAGAATCTGACATCTCTATCAAGACTGAGAGACTAACTATTCTACTAAAGGTTGACATGGCATTCCCTGATTGGTTTGGGATCTCCTAAGATTTGGCATCTCTATCAAATTTGGGAGAAAGGTCTTCATAAATTTGGTGAAATTTGATTATCTAGAGTGTTGATAGATTATAACATTGGGCCACATGGTTTCCTTTCATTATGTTGGGATCTCATAGATTCTAACATTTCTATCAAAACCAAGATATTGACATGTCTGGTGATAGGCATGTGGCCTCTCCTGATTGGCCATATTAACTAAAAACTAATAGTTACCCATATAAAATCATTTTATTACAAATTTTTTCTCTATAAAAAAACATAAAATGACTAAGTGAATAATAAAAAAAGTGAAACCAATTAAAAGTTCACTTGGTTTCCAATTAGGCTTCCAAGGTGCCAAGTAGGACTATAGGACTTGATACTTTAGAAAGAGACTAAGACTCTAATAATTTCTAGGTGATAACAATCCTACAAAATTTATCATGTTTAATCTCCCAAGAGAGAAAAAGTTTGACTTATTTGTGGATTATCACTAGGACTTAGCATGGTTATTCTTATAAGTCTTTAGGGTTCCCCTCTCGCTTTGATAAATGTATGGTGATAGAATATTTTAAATATTTTATTTAAATAGAGCTATCCATACTGAGAGAGGGTCTAGGAACTCTAAACCACATCATTTTTAAAGAGGGCCCCCATTACTATGAAAAAGGGGTGTGTTTTCCACACCAAATGGAAACTTTCATGAGGAAAGTGGTGTTAATCACTTTGAACCCAATTTTTTAATACTTTGTTTTGATACAAAACATAGACTCCAAGAGATATATTTATACATATCAAAAAATAAAATGCTAACGTCATGTATAGTAAGTACATACTGAGTTTTTATCCCATAGAAGACCACCAGTGTGTGAGAAGTGATTTTTAATTGATTTGTCTGGTTCTAGTTTTCACTCAAATAACCAAGGTTGAGCTAGGTATTATATTTCCTTAATGTCATTGACATTTTTGTGTCTTAGAGGGGAATGGTGAAGGAATTTCTCTACTTATATGTATGGATTTATAGTCCTAATAGAGATACCTCTAGTCCTTTTCAAGGCCTTGCTTTATAGCCTACTAGGTTAGAAAGCCTACAATGGAGGTTTCTTGAATATCCCTTTCAAGGAAGACTCAAAATTTAAATTATACATGTTTTTTAGTCTTATTTTAAGGTTATTTATGAAGAGATTTAGCAGTCTCATCCATTGAGGGTTCAAGACCAAGTTGAGGGTGATAGTATGTTCAGGAACCTATGAATGCCCAATCAATCCTAGATTGGCTTGGGTGATCCTAACCTAAATTATAAGATGTAATATTAAGTATAGCTTGGTATCCCACATTGGGATGTGAGTTATTCTAAAATGCACTTGTTTTATTGAGAATCATTAGCCTTTAGGATCTAAAATGTAAAAGACGCACTTACCATCTGTGGTTTGATTGAATTAAGGTCTTAACCTTGGTATTTTGTAACTTAAAAGTACCTTCTAGGATTTTGTCATCATTTGTACTGGCTAAAAAATTTGAGTCCTCTAGAGGATTCCTATTAGTGGTGGGGATTTCTTAGGTTATCAAGGGAAAATGAAAACCATAGAGACACCACAAAAACTAAACAAACTAAAAGTGGCAAAAATAAAAACACAATAATAAAAACACACACACAAGTAAATCAAACTAGTATAATATATACATTACCACCTCTTTCTAAGGTTACTTTGAAATTATGTTGGAAGGGGTAGCTGAGAATCAATCCTTTAGGTAATATCCATTTATTGGCAATGGCAAGTCATTACCCTTAGGGTATTTGAGGTGAAAGGCAGTCTAGCATAGGATTTTGGTTATCTGGTAGGGGTTGATCCAAAGAAGATCAAACTTTTAGTGTTGGCCCTTATTTTTTGAAGCCTTATCCCATATTAATACTAGATTAAAGATTATAAAAGTTTTGATCTTATCCATTTTATGAAACCATCATTTGGTAGTACCCTGATGTTTATTAAAGCTTCATCCCAATCTTCCTCTAACTGAATGATGTCCATGATCTTTGAGTTTAATTTATTATATGTTTCCATGAATTATTACATGAAATTATAATTTCATAGCATGAGTGTGACTGCAATGATTGGATTCAATCCATTAACTAAAAATAAAGGAGATTTCTTGAGGTTTTATTTATACCTGGTGTAATCATCTCATAAAGATAACTTTAGTAATGAGTGGAATTATTATTAGTGGACTCTACCAATATGTTTCCTTGTGGATAGTGAGTGAATGAGAACCTCAGTAAGATTATGTTTTCATAGGTCCATTATTTAAACTCTATAAATTGGAAGGCAAAACCATTATCACATACCAAGGAGACTAAGACCCCAAACTAGGTTTTTATGTTTTTCTCCATGAATTTGATGACTTTATAGTGCTTATATTCATTTAGGCTACCTCAAACAATATTTTTAAATAATGCATGGCCATGATAATAAACTTGTGTCTAGATGATGAATTGGGGTTGATGAATCTAATGAAATATATCCTCCATTAGACAAATGGTGTTGAATCCACCACAAGATGTAGTGGCATTTCTACATGAATTTATCTTTTGGAAAAGGTCTAGAATTAATGGCAAAAAAAGACATGAGAATGTACATGTTTAAAAAATATAAGCCATTAGTATCTCATCGAAAGTACTTTATGCATCATGGTGTTGTTTTAGGGTGAACAACTCCCAGTCTTTCATATAAACTTTTTGTCACTTCCTTGGCTTCATCATGTGACAAGAATATGAGGTAGACTCCTTCATGATTCCTTTTGAATATAATTCCCTTCTTCAGCATATACTATGTATCCTTCAACTATATGGATCTCTTTTGTGTATAGTTGAGTCTAATAGGTGTATTCCTTTGATCAGGTAACGCATGATTGGGGCATACCAATCTAGTTTTAGCAATATCTCTTGGTCTAATTGGTGTATGATTATCCTCATCTCTATTCCATTTATCAATTTCATAAGACCCTATCCTCTAACCAAATTGGTAGGTTTAATCTCCAAGTCATACTTATACAAATTTATCATCCATTAGCTTTTGTGTGTCATTTGGTCCAAGACTTTGCTCTAAAAAACACTCATGAGATTGGGTGTTTTCAGAGAGAATATAGTTGGAAAAATATGGACTTTCATCCTCTATTTTAATACAAATGTGATATCAACCTAGGGCATGGTTATAGGTATTTGGATTCACAATATAACCTATGTTTAATAATCTCTGAGATATGTAGTGCCACCACTGAGAGTTTAGTAACACTTATTTGAATAATGAGTTAATTACTTGAGTTTAATACTAATGTTCATGCACATTGCTTTACCATTTTATAAATGAAATGGTGGGGGTAGTTCAATCTCAAAAATAAATACAAAAAGAGGGAAGAGTAATTCCATAAAGAGTGTTTTCATATCAGGATGGGATTAATGCTCAAACAATCAAGCTAAGTGCATCTTCCATAATTATACCATTGTGTGTTGAGTTTCACCAAAGTTTTTAACTCTGATACTACACAATGGGAAGAGTATGGGTTAGTAGTGAATAATTCTTGATTTATGAACCCTCATTAAATATCAATATTATAAATTCATAGTAAATAACACATAAACTTTCAAGATAACTTATAGACTAATACACAAGTTATCAATATTATAAAAAAAAACAAAAGGAGTTCACAAAGAGGTTATAAAAGATAATCACATCATAACCATTAAATTCATAAAATGACAAAGCATTAAAACAATTATATGAGAAATAACATTAATTCAAAACTAAAATGATGAATACTTTGACAAATAAAATGTGTTACATAAAGGCTAATAATTTCATTTATTAAAATAACAAGTCTTATTACAAAGGTACCAATCATGGCCAATTATATACAATCCAAAGGGGTGAAAGAAACCATAGGTGAAATCTTGGCTTGATTCTAATAGTAAGTTTGAGATAAAAATCTATTGACACAAAAAATATAATGTAGCTACATATTTATAAATAAGGATGGGATTCTCCCCCAAGTATCATGAGATTCCCATCTTGGGCCATGATGGCCACTCTCAGTAGTTACAACTACATAATAAAAGAAAAGAGAAAATCTACTTTACTTTCCTTTAAAATATATGGGACCACTCATCCAATATGCAGAGGTAGAATAGATGAGCTGACTCCCAACTAATTTGACTTTTCTTATTTTGCCTCCAATACATCTATGATGAGGTTAAAATCTTTGTCCATCTTGTCAAGGTTCATTATAGATTCTTTGAATATCATCTCTACCTTGGCCATGAGTTTTGGTATACCTAGAGGGGATCCTCTATAGGCACCTGGACTTCAGACACCTAACTGATGCTCTCTATGGTTTGGGTCAAGAGCTCAAAAACTACCTAAATTCTCTCTTTGTTCACCTTAGCTACCTTTCTCCTCATACCCTAGTTAAAGTGACCTAGATGGACTCTAAATTCACCCCTATCTGATAGAGTGTCATAAAGGTGAAAAATCATTGATATATTGACTTAATTTAAGTAAGCCAATATCTTCTTCCCACCATCTTCTATGGGTCTCATTACACTTGGGCTAAAGAAATCCACTCGTATATAGTGGTCTTCATGTTCCTAGAATACCTCTGATGTAATCCAAAATATGAAATGAGCATCAATTTTATCTCTAAGAACATGCCCTTATTGATTACAATCATTATCTTCTTACATTTTCCACAAATCACATTGATTTTCCCTAGATAGGCTTGGGTCCACTAGATGAGCACTTGGGTCTCTAACATAGTCATAACCACCTTTCCCAGAGTTGAGAAAAGTTTTAGGAGGGTGTCCTTGACCTACCCAATTAACTTGATGGGGAAGGATCTCTTAACTTATACCTCAAGTGTTTAGACATGGCTCTGTACGTCTTCAATAATTTTCTTTTATGTGTCATGGTTTTACCAAAGGAATAAGAGGGATTCCTCTACTATCATTTCTTATCCCACAAGAGTCCTCACCTTGGTGAGAGATAACAATTATTATTGAGTATACAATACCATAAGGTAATATTTCATGTTGAGTCTACTCCACATACTCATGATGGTATAGTTGAAATCCCACTACATGTCTAGGGCATCTTGCATCATCATCTCTAGAAACTATGATACTAGGACCATTCCCCAAGTTTTGAGAGGTGTTTTAATAGTGGTGGAAATGGTTTTGATAGGTGGATGATGAGATGGATGGGATATTAAGGAATCAAAAGGTGTGAATGATGAAATTTGTGAAGGAGGATGAGGCGTATGGGCGTAAGGAGGCAAGATAGATCGAGAAGCCCAAAGGAACATCTATGTTTTACATTAACCTTTTATCATGCCCACTTGAGGGGTAATGACTCTTGAGAGAGGGGTATTCAATATAAGTTAAGATATTGGTTGATTAAATCCAAATCCTTAAGCACTTAGGGTGATGTAAAAAATAAGCCAGTGAGCAATGTGAGGAGCCACTATGATTGGTGTTGGAAGAGCCATAAAAACTAGTAGAGGAGGTGGAATTGTAGTTATTGATACCTATATTTAAGTTTGATAATGAGCTTCCTTCTAATTTTGCCTTAGTCTTTTATCAAATACATACACAAGATCACTCAAAAGAAATTTAAAAGCAATTGTCTAAGGAGACCAAAAATAAGTGGCATGTTCAAATGTTGCATAATCGAAAAGATATGACTTATTCAAATGTCTATTAAAATAAATGACATATTAAAATGTCAATATAATAAATAATTACATATTCCAATGTCAAATAAATTATACATAGTCATAGGGGATATAATAAAATGATCATATTCAAATGCTCGAATAATTAATAAAAGACACTGAAGGAAGTGCATAAAGTAAATCATAAGAAACTAGTATAACATGTCATATTATTCCATGGATCCAATGTGTTAGGAAAATTATTCCAATTGTATAACATATTAAGTACCCTTTTTAAGATATATCATGTATGATAGGCATTTGTAAGTGCATATGTAAGCTCAAACATGATAATGTAGAGAGAACAACAAATCATATAGTTTGTGTGTATCAAGATCAAATAAGTGGATGCCCCTAGTGTCTTTATCACATGAGTAGAGGGAAGGCCCAACATCCAAAATAATAACGTATCATGTATTTTTATATGCTTTTATCACACTTAAATATAACTATGACACATATATGTATGCAAGAGTAATTGAGTATGTCATCCATCAACATGAATTTAACACATGGATGCCAAGGATCCAATATAAATGTAAGTGTTGAAAGTGTTTTTGTATTTTTTTAATGGGTTTTTTTTTTGAAATGTTTGGAGAGGAAATATAATCTTATGATACAATCCAATGGATAGTCATAGATATCACCTCACTATGAACCTTACAACTTTAAGTTCGATCTTTTACATTATTTTCATCATGATTGGATAGGTTGAAAAGGTACATAGCATGTTCCTCATGTGTTTAATGTATGGTATAATAATTAATGTTATCATTTGAAATATTTAATAATGTGCAATTTGATCAATTTTTACTTCCATTTTCTATAGCAAAAGATTTCCTAATGTAAATGCATATGGGGATGTGTTATACATAGCCCAAACCCATTATTGAATTAATTTAGGACCACAATAAATTGTTATTAATAGGTTTTCTAAGGAATCTTTCCAATCTCCTTTGTTTTTTAAGTTTGTTAGATTGAATCCCATTCATTATATTTTAAGTAAGTTTTGATTTTGTAGGATCAATATGGTTATGCCAAAAATAATCACCACACATGTATAAGGTAATTATTAAATGCTATTGACTTGGATGCTTTTTGTATTTTTCACTTTTAACTTCTTGCATAAGATATGGACCATAGATTGGACCCATGTTGATTAAAATTTATGATCTAGTCATATAGAGATTAGGGATACCATATTTCTTTTTATAATATTCCTTAGGTAAGTTATCTCCATCCTTTGTGTGAGAGATAAAGCTTTTGTATTTGGAGGGAGATATGTTAATTCCTTTGAATGATTAATTATTAAAGAAGCATTTAAGCACATAATTATAAACAAGGATAAAATATTTATATTTTTTTATACTATGTTATTTCTTTTAACAGGGAAAGAAGGCCTCTACTAAAGATAAATTACAATTCCAAATTTAAGGGTCTAAATACTAGCTCATATGATGTAATTTTGAATTGAATATTATAATCTTTAAGGGACTCATCATCACATTATTTAAAATTGTGAATAATTATAATGTAACTTTTATCACCTTATGGATATTTAAATCCATGGATAATGCATCTTCAAATTGTAATAAATCATGTATGAAACCCTTTGGTAAACTATAGAACAAATTTTTAGTCTCATTAGAAATACTCATATGGAAAACTTTTAGCAATAGTTTGTAATCTTGTGCCCATGGACCAAAAGAATGTGCATAGCTAATCATGTGGTCAAATGGGTCCTTATGTCTCAAAAAGAGAGGTAAATCTGGTAATTTAAAATCTTTTGGACAAGGGTATTCAAGTATACACTGTGTGAGAGGTTGATTATTGAATGGGGTAACATGTGCATTATCATTATGGAAAGCCATTTTCATTTGGAGTATATAAATTTGATTTTATAGGTCCCCAATAATAGTCATCATAGACATTATATATTCTATGGGTATAGAGATGTTTTGTCATAGGTGTTATCATTGGTTGCAATCCACCACCTCTTTTGAATCTAGGAATATTAGTATCATCATCCTTATGTATCACAAGTGCAAGTTCATGATCACTAGATTTATGACATTTTGGTAATGGTATGGGATATATGAACTTTGGTACATTTAGTATATCATTTTAATAGCTTGTACCATTTGAATAATTTTTTTCATTTTCCTTTGGTAAGGGTAAAAAAAATTTAACTTTGGAAAATTTTAGTAAGGACACCTTTTTATATAGATTTTTTTTAAATGGAGGTAGGAAAAAAACATCACCCTTGAAAGGAGGGATATTATTTGGGAATGTATAATTGTTGGGGGGTGTAATCAATTTGATTGAATATATGTCCACCTTACTATTTGTTTTCACATCATCCATAATATCTTTATGTAGTTTTCTAATTTTTTGATGATCAAATGAAGGAACTTCTTTGTCGTATATACCCACTTTTCAATTCAATGTATATGTTTCACTGGCTTGACTAGTTTGTGGCTCAAGGATGTGTTTGAAAACCCCAACCCTTGACTATTTATATTATTATGCTTAAGAGATATAGGGTGGGTTATACATTGCTCATGTTTTACCAATCCTTGTCCTTAGTATCCATACTTTTACAAGTATCAAATGCAAAAGTCATATAATGGTGTTATAGGAAGTATGGCTAAAGGCTTTTTAGCTTCCTTAGTATGGATGAACTCATCTCTTGAAGTGATTAGAGCATGAACCTAATTAGAGGGATAACAGCTACCACCATTCAAGGATTTTAAATTAAATGCTTTACACTTAGATGAATGTGAGATTAGTCAATTTTAATTCCTTCTTTGAGGGAGATTTTAATAGTTTCATAATCATAGTCATCAAAACAATCAATATCATCCATGATTAAAAAAAAAATATGAAGTAAATAAAGATGATGACAAAATAGGTAAGAAGATAACAAAGGGTATGCTTAGAGTTTTTATGTTCAAAGTTAGGGTTCACTAAATGTTTTAATGATTTTGGATTCATAAGAGAAAAATACAAGCACTAAATTTGTTTGAATGCAATAAATTATTGTTCATATTTTAATAGTTACAATGCAGTATTTTGACAATATAGCTCATTTAGGAATGTGTAATAAATAAAATAAGTACTAAGTGACTAAGGCATATAGAAAGTGTATCTTATTTTTTATTCTATTATAAATTATGGTAGTGATCAGGAATTGTCACAAGGCTATTTTAGAGGTTTAGATCGCATTAATTTTTCACTTTGACTATTTTTTAACTTTCAGACAGTTGCATCGATCAAGGACAATAATGTTGATATATATGTTTGCCTCTGATGCAAGTGTATAATGATATATACAAAAGAGTGACTTCAAATCAATACCAATCCTGTGTTGTCCCTTGTATATTCATTATATGCCTCAAATTATGTTTTCCTATGTGTTAAATATAAATAATAATTAACCCTATTTCCTTTGCATTGTGTCTTTTGTAACCTGGTAAAAATAGGCTAGTAATGTGAGTCAAGCTATCCTTAGCAACCTCAGTTATTTTTAAGTGATACATACATAAATAATACTATGAAATGATCTAGATTGGGTTTATCTAGATGTTAAAGGGGTATATAAGTATGAAATGTCAAAAAGGTGATAATTTGATCTATAGTATGCCAATTAGATGTTAAACTTATATATAAGTATACACTAAATTTATTATGTTGAGATAGTCTAAATATGGAAAGTAAAATTATGCTAGATATAGAAATGATAAAGAAGTGATATACTTAGATAGTTATAATGTTAGTGTAGTTATGGATATAGAAAATATATAAATCAAGATGGAAGAAGATTATGGAACAATTGTTAGATTCTAGATATGATGCTTATGTTGCTCTAGATAGTAACATTACCCAGAGATGATAGCATCAACATTACTGTCTAGATTTGACACTAGTGTCCTCTATGGAATATCTACTAAAATAGGATTTGACCACCTGGATGCTTTTATATTTTGCTTCACCTTCACTCTAGTGCATTCATATCTAGGTCATGGACTATCACTCCTTGTGAAATGGCAAAATCCTAGTTTTTCACCTTTAATGTGACCTTGGGGTAAAATGGATTAGTAGGCACATAGTGTCAAGCTATCCCAAAGACTATGTTATCAATTAGTTTTGATTACATATCCAATACTCCAAAGAGGGACTCAAATGTATATAGTTCTGCCTTACATGTTCGCTTGTGTGTGAATCATACAATATGTGCAACTCAAGTAAACAGTGACTTAACTTGTAACTTGTAAAAGTAGGATCTTGGGATACTCATTTATTACTTTAGACCTATAGATGCACTGCACCTATGATTGGTATGGAAATAGGGAATATCTATTCAATTAAATTCTTTATAGAGTGATTTTGATAAATTTCCTTGGTCTCTTTGGTATTTTTCTAGGTGAGGAATGAATGAGTTTTGATATTTTATCTGTATCAATCCATTTAGAGTAATAACTCACAATAAATCATTTAGGTTGACCATTAGGGTATGTTTCATTTACAAATTGGATGACTTTAGGGCACTAGACACTTATATCAAGGTAGGGTAGTAATGTCAACATTATTGTCTATCCTGAATGTTAATTTCTAAGAAGCAAAAAATTAGTTATATGTTTTGAACTTGTAGAGATGGAAGATAAGTACATTTTAAGCATTCTAGGTAAGATATAAGACCTAGGTCATCAACATAAGATTGGTCAAAATAAAATATATATAACAATGGGGTATAAAGATATATCAGATGAGAGACTTGTAGAAGAAGGAAAGCTAAAGAACTTAGAGGAATAGCCAAAGTCTAAGTTTACCAAGTGTACAAGACTTAAGTGTTATATAATCATAAAATTTCATATATAGTCTCTTAAGAGACAAAAACTTTTTAATTTGGTCATGTATCTTTTACTTTTGTATCCCAATTGATGAATCATCTTCACCAACTTGTCTCAATGTGTAGAAATGAATCATCAACTCCTATAGTTATATGTGCAAGTATTGTAAGCCCCATTAGAGGATTATCTGCCACTCAAAATTAGGAAGAAAAGTATCTACTCAACATGTATTTTTTTAGGATTCTCTTTGTTTTAATAAGATAATCTTTTCTAGTCATGGCACCATCCACATGAAGGTGTAAGCTCATTTATTACCACTAACCTACATTAAAATTGTTAGTAAAAAATTTAAACAAAAATTAGCCCAATGATAAAATAATTCAAAATTAAAATACAGTAAATCAAATTATTTTAACTTTAGTAATTTTAAATGCAAGACACATTGATTACTAACCCCACTAATTCAATCTAATGTACCCTTAATATCATTTTTGCTTTTAAGTGTTTCAATAATCACTTCATGCTAAGATTCACAAACTTTCCACAAACTTTTGTTGTAAGGATTTCCACAATATTTGATCATTTGAATATTTGTAGAGATAACCAAATTTGAAGAATTAATCATCACCTTATGTGCTTCAAAGTCCTCAAATAACCATTATTTTATTTTTTTATGAAATTATCTATGAATTTAAGTTCATGTAACCACCACAGATCTAGTGGGATAAAATAGGTCTTCTCCATATGTGATAGTTGTGGCTAATTTCTTTTTTACCTATACAAAATGAGATAAGTAGTAGTATGTTCCCTCATCATTGTCCTCAGGTGAAATTACTACATAAATATGCCCTGCATTTAAATTTTTTATCAAATTTTAAGGATATGTAGGAAAAAATTAAGATATCACTAATATAACTAAGGCTATATTTAAATTATAAATAAATTGTACCTAGTCGCATAAGATCTTATCTATGAGAAAACATTAATTACACCAAGTCACAATACTTGTAGTATTGATTAAATTAGCACCATCCTTTTTCTTTCTATGCTATTTTTTAAGGGATCCTTTAACACATGCATCTGCACCATCATGTTCCCCTTTTCCATGTCTATCCTCAAATAAACTCCAAAAATGTTGAGCCCCATTCTTATTATGTATATTGCTTAACCAGTAAAACATTTAAAATTTCTTAAACAATCCTACACAATTATCTGAACAAATGTAGTGTGTATAGAACATAATTTATCTTGCATTCATATTTCTATAAATATCTCAAAAAAAACTAGAAAAAACTCTAGAGAATGCAATCTATCACCTCTCATACAAAAATGATACTCCTTTAAATTGTGTTTACTATATTATGTGTTAATAAGTGCATGTATGAATGTAATATGCATAAAATAGTAACTTTAATTGAATTATAGTATTGAAATTGAATCTCATTCTATGGTTGTAATGTGTAGTTATCATCAAAGTCCACAACCAAAATAATGGTCCCAACTAAGAATTTGTCTTTATATAAATGAAATTAAGTATCTATCCATTTTGTCTTGTGTGTGTCTTGCATATTGGTAGATAATATTCTTATTGAATTCAAACATGAAACCAAATAAAAATGCTTGGGTTATAACTAACTCACATATTGATGACTCTTTTCCATTTTTTAATACATACTTTAAAGTTTTATACTTCTTAAAATCAACTAATTATTTTTCAAATTCATGTTAATTTTTTTAATGTATCGATCTCGTCAAATTTGACAAACTACCACAATTGTTACACATTCCACCTAAACATTATTTGTTACATCTTAATTTCTTCATTAAACTTTATTTTCTTATTAAATAGATATTAATGGGGTTAATGTTGTCTAGTTACTATTGTATCAAACTATCTTGTTGTATGTTGATGTATGAACAAACATATAATGATTATTTTGTGTGACTGATTACTTGTTGATTAGCTATACATGAGTTTTATATGCATGTGGATTATGATCATTCATTATTATTATGATTTAGCATCATTTTAATTGATTATCAATATTACGAGCTAGCTATAATTTACATTTGTGAGGTGGATGTAGGAGAAATTCCACTCTCCAAACAAATATGGAGGGAGAGTATCATCAAGGAGGGTGTTATAAATGATTATGTTAGAGCTGGATAGATTTGATAGGGAACCCTCTACACACCATGTAGTACAAATAAATGCATGATTGTTTGTTATTAAATAGTTATGTGATTACTTTAATTTCAGTTATGTTTAGTTATTTCAAACTTAATCATGTTGATTAGCTTTTGATCTGTGGTTAGATGTTATTTTGGTATTGGTTGTAGTTGTTAATTTTCTCTATGATTATAATGTTGTTTCCATTATGGAATGTTATATTTATATATGTTATTAAGACAACTTTAATTATTGCTGACTTCATAACTCCATACAGATGTGGACCTGTAAGCATTCAATATAAAATTATTGCTATAACACACATATATATATGGCATGGAAATAAATTAAATTTAGAGTCATTTTATAAATTAATTTTTAAACCAACATTATCTAACCTAGATCCTTGGTTAAGGTGTCCATTTAGGTACCTAGGGTGAAAAAGTTTTGGAATACCTAAGGGGTTAAACTAGGTATGAAATTTTATTGTTTAAATTCTTAAAAATTGTTATATGCATTCAAATTTTTATTAAACATAATTATTATGTTTATTGATAAAACACATTATCAACCCTAATTGGGAGTCATAATTTATTTTTGTCTTTACTTGGTCGATCCATGCAACTTGGGAGGTTAGGGTTCGATTGTGAGTTAAGCTAGAATAATAAGTGACTGTGTGTTGTGTTAGTCATTGAGTTGTGATTTGTTGAGGCATGCCATAAATTTTTGGTATTATGATGAGTCATTTTTGGGAATTAATAGATGGAGAAGGTTTTACCATGAAATTAGGGTTTTTTGGTCATTCAAATGACTACGAAAATAATAAAATATGATGGGGTTTTGGAATACAAGGAAGCCATAGTTGATAAGGATAAGATATTATAAAAATGGACTTTTTAGTCATAGTCAAGGAGGAAAAACTTTAGGAAGGGCACTGAAGAGCTAGGGTTTATTCTTTCATTTACACTAAAATTCTATATTGATGTTCAGTTTATAGATGAAATAGTTATGGAGTTTTTAAAATAGTTGTTTTATAATTTTAAAACCCTTATGAGAATCAAAGGTTCAACCCTATGGGAGGAGGAATCCCCCATTGAATTGAATCAATGATTTGATTAAGGTATAACATGAGTATGGAAGGTTAGGGTAACTAATGAAAATGAGATCCTTGTGTGGTTTTATTTACATAGTTGTGTGTATATCTTATTATTATGATGCAAATTATTATATGTTATTTTTATGTGTGTCAAATGACTTAGAGACATTATTTTGGATATGGGGTTAGAAACTAGGTTTTATGATGATTATTAACATGAATGCCTTTTCTTTACTTCATTTATGAATTAAAGTGACTGTGTATTACCATTTATTTAAATGGTTATGTGAAATGGTTGAAATAGGATGACCAAGGGGTTAATATTTGTCACTCAAATAGTTAGGGTAATATTAAATAATTAGGGGTTTTATTTTGATTTGGTTATATAAAATATTGTGTGTAAAATGAACTATTTGACGACTATGTATTAGCAAAAGAATAGTTTAGAGATATCAATATGGTTAATTGGATCATAACTGTGTTGATTGAGAATAGGGTTTTCAAGAACATTTACATGGATGTGTTTCTATTTTATTTTGAGTGAGGTAATGGTTTTGTATAAAATTAATCTGATAAAATAAGTAAATAAAAAATTTGAGTATAACATTTGATTAAGAATAGTTATTGTGAACATAAATTACAATAGTATGTGTTACTTAGTTTTACACTAACGAATTTTGATTTTTAGATAAATGGATTAGTTAAATGGTATAAAACTAATTTTTCATTTAATGTATTGTTAAATGGTTGCAGATGTATAAGTGGATGAGTGTGGGTTGCTTTGAAAATGAAGGAATGACCTAGCCATGTAGTATACATTGACACCTGTGGGTATTTATATTTATTCATGAGCATATATATGTTTAGTAGTATAATAAATAGGGTATAAATTAATAGATAAACTTACCCTATTACTAAACAACTAGGTATGTAAGATAATTTGCATAAGATATGTGAGTTGTTAACTTGGTAGTGTTATATGGTATGGACAATGACTGATCCTAGATATTCAAAAGTAATAGATGAAGTTTGAACTATATAGAGAACATAAATATTTAATAAAGGGGTTGAATTTGTGTTGAATAGTTTTTAGTATGTTGTGTACCATATGGTACGTAATATACTATTTCTCATTCATAATTTTTGTTTTCAAGCATTTAATTGGGACATTAGGTGTTTTTTGGTTTTAATGTGATTTATATTTTGGTTTAAAATTGAGTTCATGTTTCTTAAGTTGGGAGATTAGGATGAAAGATTAAACTCAAAACATATATATGTATATATATATGTATATATGTATATATATGTGTGTGTGTGTATATATATATGTATATATGTATATATATATATATACATATACATATATACATATATACATATATATACATATATACATATATATATACATATATACATATATACATATATACATATACATATATATATATATATATACATATATATATATATACATATATATATATATAACAAAATGGTTTAGAGTTTCAAATATATATAAATATAAGTGGACACACATGCATGCACGTGCATATGTGGATAAATTAAGAAATATATAGATGGTTGTATATAGTGAATAATGTGTTCTTATGCAAACTGAGATGTATTTAATTGTTTCATAAATATTTAATCTATTATTAATTGAATGGATGATAAGTAGTTGTTGATTATAAAAAATGAATGTTGTGGATAATATATTTATTTAATATCTTTGGATTTAATGTGAAATTCCTGAATTGTGCTTAATCTTATTTTAATACCTATGAAAACTGGTGTTTCATATAGAATTTGCTAAATACTTAAATATTATTAATATTGTTTTAGATTATGGTAAAAACAAGTTTTGAAGGGACCCCGAAACCCTTTAACAGAATCAAAAAAGATAAAGCATTAACAATCACCAGGAAAAGCATTCTTGAAACCTACTAAATAGTAGCATCAAAATCAGGTTATACAAGGATAACATCAATATCCAGTTTATATTCAGCCCCCTAATATTCCAAGTAATGATTTTATATCTATTTTTTAGGGGTAAAATCCAAAATAGTTGTCTGCCTGCCATCAGCAATATTCTGCATACTTTCTAGCTCTCTGGTTTTCTTAGTGGATCTTCTTCTAGGTTTGTCTGGAGAACCAACATCCGATTTCACTTTAGAATGGTGTTCATCTCTTTTTCTATATTTATTTAGAGTAGAAGAAAGATGTTTCACCTTAGTTTGTTGATCTTTTTTGCTGCTTCTAGTTTCTACCCCCTTAGTATTGGTCTTTTTTTCAGCCCTTTTTCTTTGGTTTAGTATATGCTTTAAGTTTTCTCCATTATCATTCACAAGAAGCTCATCTAAAGGGAAGTCATTATCAACCTGAGATAACACCTAGATCTCCCTAGACTAAGAAAAAAGAAAATCTCCCTCCTCTAATTTATTTCCAACTTCAGCCAAGAATTCACCTTCCTCTAGCACAATTTTGTCATCTACATCTCTCCATCGATCTTCTATCCTTTGATAGAAAATGATTTGTTTTGATAGATCTGTCAAATCATCTATTCTTTGTACAGGTATTATGGTATCTAATTGCAACCCATGTCCTTCTTTCTCAAAATTTTCTTTCTCAAAAGAAAGCTTTTTATCCGCCTCAACATGTGGAGCTTTAAGATCTACAAAAGAAGGCTCTTTATCTACCTCAGCATGTAAAGCTTTAGAATCTTCAATATTCTTTTGTTCTTGGCAATAATCTTCTTTGGGTTTCCATACTTTCTTTTGTTGGACCTTGGTCTTTTTCCCATCCGAAACACTACTAGGATGATTTTTACTTTTGGAGGGACAATTTTTAACTAGATGCCCCTGTTTCTTACAAGCATAGAAAGAGTTGGACAAATCTTCAAAAAAAAATTCTTGAGTTTTTTTACCAAGCTTGGATATTAGATCCACCTTTTTTGGGAGATGATTCAGATCTACCACTTTAACATAAAGTCGGGCACTTTGAAGTTTGGTTCTAGTAGCCGTAGCATTATCCAATGCCACAAGTTCACCAAAAGAACTGGCAATACCTTTAAAAATGTCCTCATGCCAAAATTCTAAAGGGAGGCCAGGAAGTCTAACCCAAATGGGAGTGGTTAAGAAAAAAGAATCTGAGGGATCCATGTTAGGCTCCCATTTTTTAATAGTAAGAGAACATTTACCAAAATACCACGGTCCTCCACAAAGAACCATATTCATGTCTTCCTTACAGTTGAAAATAAATGATAAGAAACCATTCAACATTGGTGCAATATCTACCTCTCCTCAAATAACCCATTTTCTTTTAACCATTTTTGTAAGAGATTCTAGATCTAGTCTTGCTCCTAAAAATTTACCCACTAGGGTGAAATCCATGGAGGACACAAAAAAATCTACTAAAGGATCTGGAATAAAAACTTGAAACTCACCTTTCTCCCAACAAGACTTAGCAGTTACCGATGGGAAAAGAGATTTTACAGTGGGTTTCTTGCCAAATAGAGATGACCACATCCTTCATTCTGAAAACCTTGCCTTCAGCCCTTCTGAGGATTTTTCCTTATTAAAATCAACATTATCTTTCTTTTTTTTGAGCTTCTACCCCAAGACATGAAAATCAGGAGGGGAATCCAATTGGGAGACATGGATCCCACAAAAAGGATCAGATCCGCTTGAAGATTTTCCATTATTCACATCAGCCAAAAATTCTAACCCAACATTCTTCTCAACACCTCCTGCAGTTCCTCCAGGGCCTGTACCTCCTGCCTGATTCTCCACAACCAATTTCCCACATACCTACGGACCAATGATTTCCAATTCTGAAAGAGTGCCGCCTATCTGTGGACCAGCGATTTCAAATTCTGGAAGCGCGCCCATGCGGGATAGGATTAAGCTAAGTTATTTTTGTTTGGTTAATATTATTTTTGTTTGGTTATTAATATTGTTAGTAACCAATTTAATTATAGTATTACCTTATTGTAAATAGATAATAGGTTGTATTGGAACTTAGCAAATATGATTTTACATTCTTATTATATAGCATGTAATTATTTAATGTTTTTTACTTATATTTAAATATTATGGTATTATTAATAAATATATATGATAATTTTATAGAATCTTATATATGACTTATTTAGTATATTCTAGTATTAATGAGACTAAAGAAATAATATTGTGAGAAGGTTCTCATGCATTTATTTAGAGTCACTAATACATGGAATAAATAAAATCTATTTAAGTGTGTGTTAATATAATTAATCTATGTGATCATTAAACTATATAAAAACTTTGGCCAAATTAATGTTTATAGTTAAAGGTTGTCATTTCACCTATTTGATTAATATGCACATATGCATGATGTCATATTAGAATGGAATTCTATATGATATGTTATATGTAGTGAAAAATCTTACAACATACAGGTTTTAATTGACTTATCGATACCTACACTATTATCATTTGCCCATCCATGAAAGGAGGGTCATCCGTTAGTTGGTAAATTGTGTGAGGGATCTATGGTCCATGGTTGGTGTGGAAAAGCACTCTTATGATGTTCTCCCTCTCTTCTAGTAGTCAACTGATAGAGACTTTTACGTGTGAATATATTTTATATACATATGATGAGGTTGTGGATACTCATTTATTCTATGGAACAATGTATTTATTTATAATTCACTCTGATGTAAAAAAAATTATTATGTACTTTGATAACCAGTAGTTGGATGCTCTTAATGTATAATTTTATTATATAAACTTTTATTAGTTGGTTGATTTTTTATTCAATAGATAAACATTTTTTGATGGATTAAAATTGTAATATTGTTGAATGTGTTAATTTGATCATTATCTAAATGAATCATAACCATTTAATTAAATAAGATGCATTTAGTTAAATGTCATAACTTATCTTAATTGGGAATAATCTGGTTTAGATTATTAAAGTAAGATTTTTAAAAAATACCATTTTTGAGTTAAACCCAGTGGGGTTCTAACATTATGGTATTAAAGTTGAGGTTCAAACTCTAGGACTTAATGATTCTGCTAATGAGTTCATATTCACTTGTTAATAAAAAAAGAGAATGGTGCATGGTATACCTGGAGGTGATAGTACTTCAAATACTAATCCTCCAATAGATATAAATTAATTTGTTGATGAGCAAGCTACAAAGTTGGATTAGATTCTCATAACCATACATGAAACTAGGGATCAAATAATAGCCTTAGAATAGGAAGTGCATGGACATGTTGAGGAAATAAGTCAAGAAAAGCCTAAAGAACACCAGCTCAGCAAGAAGATCATCAAAATGCTCAATAAGAGTGTAGGCATGATGAGGTTCCATAGGATGTGAGGGCTTGTGTAGCTACAAAACTTGCATGGGACATGAAGAAATTTAATCCTCCTAAGTTTTATGGAACTATGTTAGGGGATGGAGAGGAATCTTGGTTGATAGAAATGGATTAGTACTTTGAGATCCATAATTACTCTAAAGTCACTAAGGTAGTTTGGGGAGCATATCAACCTGATAGATAAGTAGCAACATGGTGGGAAAATAATAAGCTCTCGATGAACCTCAACTATACTACCAACACATGGGTGTTAATTTGTGGAGCTAAAAGCTTCACTATTATACAAATGGTGGAGGTTGTTGAGTGTCATAGTAACTAACATCGGTTTGATCAATCGACATCGACAATGTTCAGTTACATAGCAACTGGCATCGATTAGGCATCGATCAGCATTGGTCAGATAGGAACTGACATTGATCATCTCCAAATAGACAGAGATCAACGTTGGTCATCTGTGCATTCCAAAACTATTCTAATTTTAGATGAATAGTTAGTTTGAATGTAAAGACTAATTTTAGTCTTGAGTCTACATTTCTAATTAATGTTTATATTGGGATCTATTTAAGAGACCCATGGGGCTATATTTTAATTAAGGACAAAGGAATAAGAAGTATTAGATCCTCAAGTGTAAGATCAGTTGATCTATAGGGTGTACAAGATCAGGGAAGATCTACATGGTAAGCAAGACTAGTTAGATCTGCAAGTGTGCAAGATCAAGAAGGTCTGCTTGGTAAGGGAATAAAAACTTGGTTATTGAGTTGATTGTAATTGATTGTGAGAGAGAGAGAGAGAGATAACTCTTGAGGGAGATTTACTGGACACCCAAGAGGTGTGGGAAGAGTGAGATTTCTTCATTGTATTTCCTTCTAGAAGAGTGTTAATATAGATTGTATTGTTTCTCATATCATATTCTTTGTTATTTCTGAATTCTAGTTACTTATTACTTCTGGTTTAATTCCATGTTTAGTTGCTTATACAAAGGTAATCAAGTGTACTCTTAAGGAGTGGATCCTAACAATTGGTATCAGAGCTAGGTTCACTAACAAGTGGTATCAGAAGCGTGTTAGTGTTTGTTGATTACAGGTCACTCATAGGGGTTTCTGTTTGAGTGGGAGTAAAGCAATGGTAGAAAAAAGTAAGCTAAAAATAGAGAAATTCAATGGCAAGAATTATCAATTATGGAGGATGCAGATAGAAAATTATCTGTATCAAAAAGATTTGTAATTACCATTGGGTGGGGTTTCAAGTAAGCCCACATATATGCAGGATGAAGAATGGAATGTTCTTGACAAAAAGGCTCTAGGAAATGTAAGGGTGAGCCTGGCATCATCTGTGATTTCCAACTTATCATAGGCAAAGACAATGGTAGAGTTAATGGAATCTTTGGCAAACTTATATGAAAAACCCTCAGCTTTGAATAAGGTATATCTTATGAAGCAATTATTTAGTTTGCAAATGCAGGAAGGTGGATTGGTATATAGTCATCTTAGTGATTTCCATGGTTTGGTAAACTAGTTAAATTCAGTCAAAATAGTTTTTGATGATGAAATTAAGGCTCTCTTAATCTTATGCTCTTTACCTAAAAGTTGGGATAGCTTGGTAATGGCAGTAAGTAATACTGTGTCTGCTTCAAATATCTTGAAAGTTGATGATGTTGTTAGTGTAATATTAAATGAAGAAATTCACAAGAAAAGAACAGGGGAGGCATCAGGTAATGCTTTAAGTGTTGAAAGCATGGGATGGAAAAGAGAGAAGAGAAAGCAAGGGAAATCAAGGTCAAAGACAGGTAGTAGATCCAGATCCAGGTATGGCAGTATAACCTGCTGGAATTGTGGAAAGAAAGGGCATGTAAAGAAAGATTGTTGGTTGGTAGAAGATCAGCATGAAGGAAATAAAGAAGCAAATGATGTAGGTATTGTTGCATAGGATGCTCTTATGTGTTCCTTGGATAAATTAGAATCTTGGGTTTTAGATTCTGGTGCCTCTTTCCATGCAACCCCAAATAGAGAATTTTTTCATGATTATGTCCATGGAGACTTTGGAAAAGTTTATTTAGGAGATGGTGAGCCTTGTCAAATGGTTGGAAAAGGGGAAGTGCAGTTAAAATTATAGAATGGCAACACATGGGTGTTGAAAGATGTCATGCATGTCCCAGTCCTAAAGTAGAATTTAATTTCTATAGGAAAGTTGGGTGATGAGGGTTGCACAGTAACTCTCACAGCAGAATCTTGGAAAGTTTCCAAGGGTGCACTTGTTTTAGCAAGAGGTAAGAAATTAGGTACACTTTATCTATCTACTTGTATTACTGATTCTCCTTCTATTTTAGCTACTTCAAATGTAGATGCAAAGATGTGGCTTTGTAGGCTTGGTCACATGAGTGAGAAGGGAATGGATGTTTTTAAGTCAAAAGGTATGCTTTTAGATTTGATAGACTGAGATTTCTGTGAGCACTATATGTTTGGAAAATAAGAGAAAGTGAGGTTTCTCAAGACTGGGTCAACAAAGAAGAAGCATAGGTTGGAGCTTGTTCACACAGGCATGTGGAGACTAGCTCATGGAGCTTCTATTGGAGGATCACAATGCTATGTTTCTTCCATGTATGATGCTACAAGAAAGGTATGGGTTTATTGCATAAAGAGTAAATTTGATGTTTTTGACATATTTAAGAACTAGAAAGCCTTGGTTTTCAAGGAGAAGATGATGGACAAAGATCAGCTCAAGAGGCTGAATAATTCTGAGTAGGGCAAGGTTGATTTGGACAAGGTTATGATCCAAAATGAGCTCATGGGTAAAAATCATCACTCACAGGAAAACACAATTATCGACATTGGTCAGGTGAGAACCTACGTCAAACAGGTAGGAATCAATGTTGGTCCAGTGGAGACCAAATTTGATGATGTCGAGCAGGTGGAAACTGATGTCGATCAGGTAAGAACCAATGTCAGCTAGGTTAGACAAATAGAGACCGATGTCAGTTAGATAGAACTGACATCAGTCTGGTACAGACTGAGAGATGATGAGGATCAGTCACTATTAGAATAAAATTTGGGTGGATAGCAAGCTATCAATGAGTCTCAAACACCCATGTGGAGGTCTGAAAGGGTAAGCCTCAAATTCGTTATTCCCCTTCTTTATACTACTTATTGCTCACTGATGGTGGAAAACCAGGAAGTTTTGAAGAGGAAATGTAGGTAGAATCCAGGAAACAATGGGAGCATGGCATGAATGAGGAAATTGATTCCTTGGAAAAGAACCAAATGTGGGATTTGGTTGAGTTGCCAGTCGAAAGGAAAGCACTGAAAGATGAATGGATTCACAGGTTAAAGAAAGGAGAGAATGGATAGGTGAGATAGAAGGCCAGGTTATATGGTCTTAAGCAAGCTCCAGGATAGTGGTATTTTAGGTTTGATAGGTTTATGACAAAGCATGGCTTTAGTCAATTTCAATGTAACCATTGTGTTTATTTTACTAGGTTGGATAATGGTCGCTACATTATCTTGTTACTATATGTAGTGTATATGCTTGTTACAGGGTCACACATGCAGGGAATTGTTGAGCTAAAGGTAAAAGTAGCTCAGACATGTGCCAAAAAGGATTTAGGAGCATCAATGAAAATCCTTGGCATGAGTATTAAGAGAGATAGGAAAAATCATAGGTTGATTTTGTCTCAAGAAGATTATGTGAATAAGGTGGAGAGGTTCAATTTGCAGGATGCAAAATCGGTTAGCACACCTATGGTTAGATAGTTTAAGTTGAGCTATCAATAGTGTCTTAAATCACATGATGAGGTTAAGTACATGAGCAAAGTTCCATATGCTTCAGCAGTTGAGAGCTTGATGTATGCAATTATATGTACTAGACCTGATATTGCCCAAGCAGTGAGAGTTGTCAGCAAGTTTATGGCCAATCTAGGAAAGAAACACTAGAAAGAAGTTCAGTGGATTCTTAGGTATCTGAGAGGGACCAGCAATAGGTATTTATGCTATGTAGGGTCAAGAACTTCTCTACATGGGTTTGTAGATTTAGATATGGCAAGTGACTTGGATGATAGGAGAAGCACCATAGGATATGTGTTCACTATTGGTGGAACAACAGTTAGCTAGATTTTAGAGATGCAGAAGGTTGTTGCAGTCATAGTGGCTAGCAAGGAAATGATATGGATGACTCGGTTCATGGAAGAGTTGGGAAAGGAGCAAGAGAGTTGCAGATTGTATAGTGATAGTCAAAGTATAATTCATTTGGCAAAGGATTCAGCTTTTCATTCAAGAACCAAACATTTATAGCTTAAGTACCACATCATTAGATAGGTAATGGAGGATGGATAGTTGAAGCTAGAAAAGATCCATACAAATAAGAACCCTGCAAATATGTTAACAAAGCCGAGAAAAAAGGAGAAGATGAATCTTCATTCAACTTTTGTTGGTCTTCAAGATTGAACTTGAAGATGGGGATACAAGCCAGAAACAAATTAGAGGATGTTGTTGTACAGGTATAGGTATAGGTGTAGCTATTTATCTCCAAGTGGGAGATTGTTAAGTTGTAGAGCTAAAAGCTTCACTATTATGCAAATGGTGGATGTTGCTGAGTGTCACAATAACCGATGTTGATCTGATCAACTGACATCGGCAATGTTTAATTACACAGCAACTAGCATCAGTTAGGCATCGGCCAGCATCGATCAGATAGGAACTAACGTCGATCATCTCCAGACAAATAGAGACCGATGTCAGTCATCTATGTATTCTAGAACTATTCTAATTTTAGATGAATAGTTAGTTTGCATGTAAAGACTAATTTTAGTATTGAGTCTGTGTTTCTAATTATTGTTTGTATTGGGATCTATTTAAGAGACCCATGGGGCTGTATTGTAATCAAGGATGAAGGATTAAGAAGGATTAGATCCTTAAGTGTAAGATCAATTGATCTACAGGGTGTATAAGATCAGGAAAGATTTACATGGTAAGCAAGACTACTTAGATTTGCAAGTGTGCAAGATCAAGAAGGTCTGCTTGGTAAGCAAGGGAATAACAACTTAGTTATTGAGTTGATTGTAATTGATTGTGAGAGAGAGAGATAACTCTTGAGGGAGAATTACTGGACACCCAAGAGGTGTGGGAAGAGTGAGATTTCCTCATTGTATTTCCTTCTGGAAGAGTGTTAATATAGATTGTATTGTTTTTCGTATCATATTCTTTGCTATTTCTGAATTCTAATTACTTATTACTTCTAGTTTAATTCTATGTTTAGTTGCTTATACAAAGGTAATCAAGTGTACTCTTAAGGAGTGGATCCTAACAATGGGAGCAATTCTTGGTTTGTCTAAATCATGATGATCGCCCTAGTTATATTTTGACCAAAAGCCAATAGATTTTGAGAATCTAAAGTAGAAATATCTTTCAATGATCAAATACTAGGAATAGTTCACTAAGCTCCTAAAATATGTTATTCAATATTAGGTAGATGAAATGTTTCATACTCTAAAACTCATTATAGGATTAAAAACCTAAATTAGATGTGAGGTAGATATGCATGGGCCATCTATGATGGATTGGGTCTTTGAGAAGGTAGTTAAGTAGGAGTCAAAACTAAATTCTCTTTCTTTGGTCAGAGTGAAGTTCAATAAGAAGTTTAGAAGTTCCAAATCTACTCTTAATAAGAAGAAATGGAAAAGCAATGAAAATTTCAAGAATCAATTAAATAATCAGAATGCTAAATATAGTAACTTATTAGGTAGCAAGAAAGCAAATGGTGGATTCAAGCTAAGTTTCAAGGAGAACAAGAAGTTAGAAAGGAAGGGAGAACCTAGAAGATGTTTCATCTTTGGGGGTGATCACTATGTCAGGGAATGTACTCAAGGTAATTTTGAATTTAAAGTTAAGGGTACTATGTAGCAAGGAGCCTTTTAATAGAGAATTCATGTAGATGTTAACAATTGTCAAGTTGATTTTTAAGTCTCACCTATTGAGGTCATAGGTAATATTTTTGGTCAACCTATTTCCTATTTCTTTTTGGTATCAGAGCCATTGGTTTATGTGTTTTTCTAAAGTGTTAAATCATAGGAAGGATATTACCTTGAGTGGGAGCTATGGGAGAAGAGATCAGATTCAGAGTGGAGAAGTTTGATGGTAAGCATTTTGGTTTGTGAAAAATGTAGATGGAGGATTACCTATAATAGGAGTTACATGCCCCCTTGGAGGGGAAAGTATAACAACTTGTATGTATGATTGATGTGGATTGGTCATTACTTGATAGGAAGGCATTGGGAGCCATTTGGTAATGCCTTAAATCTTTTATTGTATTCTATATTTATGATGAGAAAACCACAAAATATCTCATGGATAAACTTGGAAATTTGTATGAGAAACCTTCAGCTTCTAATAAAAGAATTCTTATGGAAATATTATTTAACATGAAAATGTCTGAGAATGGTTCAATAGCTAATCATCTAAATTATTTTAATATGGTTGTAAGTATGCTCACTTTAGTTAGAATAAAGTTTGATGATGAAGTTATAGAATTTATAATATTATTTTCTTTGCTTGACAGTTGGGACTATGAGTAATGTAGTCCCTACCAAAGAAAGCTTAAATTTTGAAGATGTTGTAGGTGTGATCCTTAGTGAGGAGATGTGAAGGAAAAGTACTGGTGAATCATTTTTAGGTAATGATTTATCCATTAATACTATAGGGAGGCAAAAGGATAAGAGAAACATCAATTAATCAAAGTCAAAAGGTAGATCTAAGTCTAGATCTAGATCTAAGATGAGATGTTGTCATTGTGGGAAGAGTGGACACTCAAAGAAGGATTATTGGTCACATTGGGATAAGAATGCCAACAAGGAGGAAATGAATAAGGTAAATGTGACATCAGGTTAATCATGTCCAAATGCCTTAATTTTTTCTATGGATAGTTTTTATGAGTTTTGGGTAGATTCATGGGCTTATTTTCATGCCACCCCACATATGCATTATTTTACTGATTATGTTCAACAGAATCTAAGACATGTATATCATAGTGATGATGAACCATGTGAGATAGTAGGTAAAGGTTATGTTCAAGTTAAGATGCAAAATGGGAACACATGGATCCTTAAGGATGTTAGACACGTGCCTATGTTGATATGGAATTTGGTTTTAGTGGGGTAATTGTGTAGTGAGGGATATTCAGTATTGTTTACTGTAGATTATTATAAAGTTACCAAAGGTGATCTTATGATTTCAAGAGGTAATAAAGTTGGTACTTTTTATTTGACTACTATTTTTTATTCTTTTGATTTAGTTGCTACAAATGGAGATGCAAGTATTGTGGCACTACAGGCTCAGTCATATGAGTCATAAGGGCATGCAAATCTTAAAAGATAAGTTGCTTGGATTGATAGATCTAAATCTAAAATTTTGTGAGAATTGTGTGTATGAGAAATAGAAGTACGTTTATTTCTTGAAGGTTGGACCCATAAAGAAATATCACAAGTTAAATCAAGTACACTTAGATATCTGGAGACTAGCTCAGGTATCTTCTATTGGTAGATCGAATTATTATGTTACTTTTATAAATGATGCAACTACAAAAGTTTGGGTTTATTGCATTAAAAATAAATCTAATGTATTTGAAAATTTTAAGAAGTGGAAATCCTTGGTTGAGAATGAAATAGGTCTCAAGTTGAAATGTCTTAGATCAAATAATGGAGGTGAGTATTATAGTAATGATATCTTTTGTTATAATAACATAGATAACATAGATCTAACATGGTTCACCTAATGTGAGATACATCTAATAATGAAAGTTTTAAAATAAATCATTAATATAAAACATGATTACAATAAACTCTCATAGAAATAAAAAAATCTCCTATAGAAAGTGTTACACAAAAATTTGCACTTTCACCTGCACCTGCACAATGTTGTATCTCACAAGTTATTAAACCACACCCTGTAATGAACACTTGCACTTTTAAAAACACCTAAATTTTGACTATGATCCTCAAAGACACACCCTATAAACAAACCATCAACCTCTAAATGCCACACCACACCTTATATTTATAGTAAAATGAAGAAAATACACAAAAGGAGGAGCAAATGTTCAATGCGTATCCAAGATAAGCATTATCCAACATGTGATAACTCTCCTCCACATCATAAAGCTTATCCAAAATATATCCTAAGGAGTAATTCACCATATTCATCTCTCCACCTTCTAAGGGCACATTTTCTCAAAAACATGTGATCTCAACCAACTCCACTCAATAAGGAAGGAGTTCCATTTTTCAAAAAATAACTAGCTTCCTCAAAACAAGGAAGTTAACATGGAAAAGGGATCTAATAACTAACTCCATGAAATATGAAATACATAGAAATTAAGAATATAAGGAATACTCCACTCACATGTGGAGAACATGAAAGTTATGTCCCCACATCTTTGGAGCTCTTTAGGCCCTCAAAATTTATTTGTATGTTCATGTGATATCCCCAAAGCGATCCACACTCAACAGGTTTCATATTCTAAAACTCATTTTAGGATTAAAATCCCAAATTAGATGTGAGGTAAATATGCATGGGCCATCTATGATGGATTGGGTCTTTGAGAAGGTAGTTAATTAGGAGTCAAAACTGAAGTCTCTTGCTCAGGTTAAAGAGAAGCTCAATAAAAAGTTTGGAGGTTCTAAATATACTCTTAATAAGAAGAACTAGAAAAGGAATGAAATATCCAAGAATCAATTCAAGAATCAGAATGCTAAATTTAGTAACTTCTCAGGTAGCAAGAAATTAGATGGTGGATTCAAGACTAGTTTCAAGGAGAGCCAGTAGTTAGAAAGAAAAGGACCCCTAGTAGATGTTTCATCTATGGGGGTGATCACTATGTCAACAAATGTACTCAAGGAAAGTCTGAAGGTAAAGTTATTGGTACTATGTAGTAAGGATCATTTCAATAGATAATTCATGTGGATGTTAACAATTGTGAAATTGATTTTTAAGTCTCACCTATTGAGGTTGCAGGTAATCTTTTTGGTCAACCTATTTCCATATTGATTGGCATTAGAGCTATAGAATATTTTATTTCTCCACAAATGCTATATAATTTTTTTATGAAAGTTGGTTTAATGTTAAATACATGGTCTATGTAATATGGAAATGAAACTAAGGTCAAATTTAATAAGTGATTAATGGAAGCTAAGATTAAATTACCTAGTTTCACCTTAATAGTAGATATTTATGAATTGTCATAGGCATCATATAATGTAATACTAGGGGTAAATTGGCTTGCTAAGCATAAATATAAAGTAGATTAATATCTTAAGAAGGTATAATGTCAGGATGATTTTGGGAATCAGACTCAAATTTAGGGTAAGAAAATGGAATTGAAACTTTAGTAGATTTTGGCAACTCAACTTAAGAAGGCTCATATGAAAGGATGTCAGGAATTATTTTTTAAAATAAATGAAATAGAGGAATCTAAGGAATCATCCATTAAGGATTACCTTTTTCTTAATAAATTTTAGGATGTGTTTCTAGAGGAATTATCAATATTACCACCCAAGAAAGATTTTGATTTCTCAATTGACATAATTCTTTGTTCAAAAACACAATCCAAGGCACCGTATAGGATGAATACTACATAATTGGTTGAGTTGAAAGCTCAACTACAGGATTTGTTATCTAAAGGGTTGATTCAACCAAGTGTGTCACCATGGGGTGCACCAGTCATGTTCATCAAGAAGAAGGATGGTAATCTTCACCTATGTATTGATTATAAGATGTTGAAAAAAATGACAATCAAGAATGTGTATTCATTACCTCTCATTTATGATCTCTTTGATAAAATTTATGGGGCAATATTTTTTTCTAAGATAGATCTTTGAGTGGGATATCACTAGCTGATAATTTGATAAGAAGATATTCCCAAAATAACATTCAGAACTTGGTATGGGTAATATGAATATACATTGTTTCTATTATCACCAAATATTATACCCTAGAGATGGTTGTTCAAGATTAATCTAATATTTTGGCAACATTAGACTACCTCTAGGCCTGTGGGTTGCCTATAGTAGAGGTAAACCTCTAGGTTTAAGGGCTTGCTCCTTATATTTATCTTTGCTTGATTATCACTTACACTACTGCATTCTTGGATGAAAAGGGGTAGAAAGAGAAGAATGTAAATATATACTAATGAGTTGATACACCAAAAGGTTAGTCCACAAACACACTTGTATATGCACTAAGAATGAAGACTATTAAAACTGACCCAAACTCATAGTTATTATAGCATAACTATTTCTCATAGAGGCAAATTTTTATGAGCATATAGAGGTGGGTGAAAATAAGGACTAATACTAGACACTAATAGTCCCTCTCACACTTTAAGACACTCAAAAAACACATACACTTTAGGATACTTGCTAGAAGAGATATCCATCACACAAAACATACAATGGTAGCATGGAAATAAAGATAGAATATTCATCACTTAACCTCAAATTAAACCACTTAACACACTTAAGAAAAATATTTTATAAATTAAATAAAATTTATATGTCCATAACAAGGCACCAAACTAGTAGGGCTTTACCATACTAGGTGTGTACTAGATTACAAATGCCAAAATGGCTTGCATTTATAGAGCAAGTGAGAGGGGAAAGAAGAGGTGGAGCTCAAGGATCACAAAAAAAAAGTGTCAAATGATGAGGACAAGTTAAATTTTATAATAATGAAGTGGGTAATAGACCATGAAGGTATTTTTGGCCAAGTATCCAACACAAGTATGACATCTTCCCTCAATCTAGTGTAGAGAATGTTCATCTTCTTATTTGAAACTGCCTTAGTGATGAGAGGTTCATTTGACTATTTAAACTGATATAGAAGTTTTTTACACTTCCTTAATGTCATGATAAGATTTAGTCTTGATGTTAATAATCCTCATATGCCTCCCTAACTGATGATCTCTTTTTTGACACTTGTGTTTACTCTCTAGCAATCACTCATTAGCCTTCCTCAACTTGTTTTCAAACTTATCATCTAAGTGAACTAAATATTTTCATGAAGATTTGTTATAGAGATGTTAAGACACTTATTGAAGATAATTTTTTCCTCTAGTCTATCAAATATACATCCAAATCTTTATTGTCACACTTCTCACTTTTCACACTAGGCAGTCATTTTATTCTCATTATCTAGTTTAGGACTGCATGTAGTGGATGAGCTATCAGAGAGATTTTGATGAAAAATATGATGAGAGATGAATATTAAAGGTTGGAAAAAGTATCCATATAAATCCTATAATTATTATAACCCAATAATTCTCCTTTTCACCTGTATAAACTTCAAATCCTATAAGAAACTTAGGTTTTAGTTTGTCCATACAAGTGACAGTACAGAAACATTTGATGGTGAAGAGCCTAAGAGAGTTATTAACAAGTTATAAAAAATTTCCAATAAAATTAACCCATTTTATATTAATCTCCATTCATATCTTTCCAATCATGTTTGAAATAGGGTTTTGAGAGGGTTTTAGGTAGTCTAGATTGTTAAGGATTGTTCATAAAATCCTAATGTTAAAAATCCAAACCAATTCCACTTAGTATGATCTATATATCCCACTAAACTATCCCACACTCCTTTTGGTACCATTTAGTCCCTCTATATAGTTGTGAGTGAAGTAAAGTAACATTTGAGTTCTTATAATACATTCTAGGAAGGCTTGATATGGTTTTAGCCCTGAATAACCAACCTTATGTTTTTACCTAAAAATAAATGGTTTTAATTTATCTTAAAATTACCCCAAATGTTTTAAAAGTTATTAAGAATTTCATGTGGTCATTTAAATGGAGTTGGAAGTTATTAGGGTATAGGCCTAGGTCTAGGCCTAAAGATGTAAACTGAGTGTGACTGGGTATATAACCCACCTATATGTTTATATTGACTGTAGGTATATTACCTATCTCATTCACACTTAAATAAAATGTATACATCATTCCATTCTCATTCCAATTCTCTATCCTTCATCCTTTTGGTCTTTAAATACTAACCTACAAGCTTTTGTTGTTACTAGTGTGTTCTGTCTATGATAGAATAGAGAGTATCTCCTTTATATGTTTGAATAAAATGAAAAAATGGAGGGATTATTTGAGTCATGTTAAAAATCTATATCAATTATCAAATCTTGATCACACTCCAATAATATTCAACATCAAATTATCTAAAAATTGGTTTTTTATACCTATGGTTGTGCAAGATTATATACAATATTCTAACTAGACTAATTTTGAGGCTCAAAGCTAGTGTTCCTATATCTTGAGAACACCTAGAGATGTATAATCACCACTTTTAGAGTGTTTTACATTATCTCCATCCATTGCACACTCCTTCACACTTCTAAACTGTAGTTATCCATGAGTTAGTACTAGTTTGTACTCAGATTGTAGGCTCAATTCAAAGGAAACAAAGGGTTCATGTAGAGGCTTATTAATGTTTGAGTCCTATATTACATTCCCTTGAATCCATATGAGATCATTTGGATAATATTATTCCATACCTCTATTCATCATCCAACTAGCATCATTCTTTGTTTAGGCTAGTCCACTATTTGTATGACTGTGTCACCTATAGGTGACCATTAGGGTAGAAAAGAAGATTCATGTAGGTTTCAATTGGGTTTGAAAACTGTATTTCAGACCTAAGTTCTTATTTGGGTCATTAGTACCTTTCCTCACTTATTTAACTCATCTCATACCTATAGGCCATACTCTTATGTCTACACCATCCATGCATCAAAAGTTTGCAAGTCATAGGCTTCTTTGAGCTTAAAACATTGTATCACTGAATACCTATAGTGAACACTTACCTAACTTGGGAGTCACTCAATCTTATTTACTTCTTGATTTGACCACTTTCCATCATGTTAATAAGTTACTTCTAATATTATGACACTATCATGAATAACTAGATCCACTCAATGCTCAATAAACTTCACCAACAAAGCTTAAAATGTGATGTAGGATCCCTTACTTGGATAAATAAAGGTAAATGATCCCTTTGAGCAAATTTATCAACTTTACACCTACGTAAATTTTTTTGTGGGTATTACAACTAGTATATTAACATTTAATGACTTTATAATCACATTCAAGTCTTTAGATTGAATATCACCTATACCTTGGGTGTTGAATGGCATACCCTATTCCATACATGACTATATATGAATGTATAATATGGAGTTTTGATCAGTTTTTTGATCATTGTATTGAGAATCATCTCTATCAACCTTGAATTTTATTAAATAAAAACTCTTAATGAATAAAATACCTTCCATTTTTTATAAGATAACTAAGATGTGTTATTACATTTTCTATGGAGTTATCTATACAAAGATAACTCTAAAACTATGGAAACATACCCTGTAGACCATTATATGCACTTCTAACACAAAGAGAGTGATTCTACTTGCATATGCATAGTTATACATGTAAAAAAACTTTTAAAAACATATAATGATGAATATAATTCCCTTCAATAATGATTTCAACACTTGGAAACATCATATCATGCAAACAAAAGAGGAAACCTGCAAGTGTTGGGAATGCACAGTCAATTAGGAGTCATTGTCATTTTTAGAGATGGTTCATGAATTACAATTTGTAAATATTTAATATATTTCCATTTAATTTAATATAACAATAACTATTTTAATCCCACAAATTCAATATTCTCAACTCTATCCCTCCAATCCATACCAGTAGAAAACTAGTTGACTGGTCTTGACTTGCACAAGAGAGTGATGGATAAGGTAAACTAATTTTTGTCAATTGAGTTTAAAATTAAATATGAATGTATAAATGAGTTTTTTAGAGATAATTGTCACTCTAAATTCTAACACATGTGTTAGGAATATTGTATAGTTTACACAACTACCTAAAACTCTTCCTTTTTCAACTATCTTCTTGTTTTCAATGTGAACCCTTACAAATTTTTAGTTATAAAATAGTTATCTAAATCTCACATGACACATGGGATGTTGAATAATACTTATACACACTTTTCATTTCAAATGAACCATACACTTTCATTAAAGTTACCCAAAAGGTGGCATGATAGGACATGAGGTAAACTATACAAGCATGACTATGGTTAAGATATATTATTTGACCTCTTTTAAGACTATGGTGGATATTTATCAACCTATGGGGACCTATGAAAGTTTTAAATTAACTATGGGTTGACTTATCTAACCAGGGGGTCAAATTAGTCAACATTTTAGCATTTTCCTAGGGGTGGCAATCCATCTATGCTAAAGACCAGTAGCCTTGTCTTATCCATTGGGATATGGAGTAACCTATACACTATACTTGACATTGAATAAGATTTGAAAATGTGAAAAAAAACACCAAAAAATATAAAACAAACACACAAGGAAACACACCAAAGCAAAACAACACTTGTGTTCTCAAGAATACTTAGGGAAAATACCAACTCAAACAAACTAACCTATGCACAAACCAACCTAGATATAACTCTTCTTCCTAGATCAAAGGGAAAACTTGAACCATTTTTTTATCCATGAAGTGGAGTGAGTGAGGCATATTACATTTTTGGATTTGGCATTTGTATCTCCAACTGCTTCATTATGTTTTCCAATCTCTTTGGCATAATCCTTAATGCAATAGTGATAGGTGCAAACATATCACCTATAAATTTGAATTCCTCCTACATTTTAATAACCTCAACCTTCTCATGGGATCCTCATCTGTGACTTGATTCAATTATGTCTCAACAAAACACATCTCCTTGACTTATATGGTACTTTGAATGTAATCAATTTTCTCACCAGTTGAAAGCTCTTCAATCTCATCAAGGATCTTTGTATAGTCCACAAATCTTGATAATTGTCCTCCATGAGCACATCTTGATCTATCTTCTCATGCACTTAGCCTTCAACTTTTCAAAGTTATTCAATTTTTTGGAAAATCCTCATCTACTATGACCAATCATCTTTTCTCTCTTTCTCTTTGAGAACCACCACCTCTTCAACTTTATATTCTGGGTCCTTAACTACTTGATCAAGTTCAAAGTTGACTTCAACTTTAACAAGATGGGATAGCATAAGATCTTCATTTGAGAGCACAACACCAAGAGGTAAGGTATCTTCAAGAGTGTATTATAATTAGATATTAGAGTGTGTAATATTTTTTAAGGACTTAAATTTTTTGATCATGCTGATGAGAATAAAATAATTAAATAGATGTAGAGTCTTTCTCAAACACCTCTTCTTTCATGCCTTGAATACGCTCATTGTACATAGCTGAATATGACTTTCAACATATTTTTCTTTACTCAAAAAAATTGAATTGTACTTATCTTCACCAAGAGGACTCTTTAATATGATCTCTTCATCACAAATGATCATGTCATCTTCTTGATCAGTTATATCTTGAGTGTGTTCCTCTTTACTAATCTCCCATAGGATAGGTTCTCCTTCAAGAGGGGATGAGGTGGGTGGGTGATAGATAGGATCATGGGTTAGGAAGGTAGTATGATATGTGATGGAGGGATCATGAATGGGTTTGGGAATATAAACTTCTTGAATGAACTCATGGGGAGATGACAAGTTGTGTTGGTCAATAGGAAAGACACCTTCTTCAATAAGATTTTCACACTCATAGCCTTCTTGAGGATCTTCAACAGTTGTAGGCTCACTTTTAAGCTCTTGGTTCTCCCACATTTTTAGTCTATATATTAAGCATTGGATATAAATTTTTTCCAAGTAAAATTGCTCATTGATATCATATTGGTTTTCTTTTTCAACTTCCTTCCACACACCCATAAATTTTTGAAATAAATCTCTCAACCACTCCATGAGATGATTAGGGATCACATCAAAATTTTCATCCCATGTTATCATCTCTTCTTCATTATCTAGTAGACTTGGTATGAGGGCCAATAAGGATTTGGTATGAAATAGGATTGAAATAGGAGGAGGGTAATAATGGGGATTGTGATGAGATTCAATTTGTTGAACTAGTTGCCTAGATTGAGCCTATAGGAATTCATATCTTATTTTAAAATATCTTAGTTTTCAATTAATGGTATCATTTGATTCCTCATGAAAATACTAATAAGAATTATCTTGAAGTTTATATGCATCATAATAAAGCTAGTAGGATCCATATTGGGATTTATTGGAAGAAACTTCTTGATAATATTATTTATATACTTGTTCAAGCACATCATGTTCATATGGAGGACTATGATTATCATAGGGTTGTCATGGATCATAGTACTAATAATAACTTTGGTAGGGCTATTGAGGGGTATAACATGGATCATAACAAGGTTGATAGGGAGGTGCATAGTAGGTATTCTCATCATAACCATCCATATCAACTTCGTGAGTCAAATGAAATACAAGAACTAATCAAAATATTCTACAATAGATACTTGGGCTACTTACAACTAGATTATTTTATTTGGAGTTGCCATTGGTTCTTGTTTGAATGCTTCCAAAAGCTGATAAGAGGAAAGACACAATAACAATCCTTCCACTCTTTTGGATCTTGGTCCCATTGGGCATGACATAAATTTTGTCACCAAATCTTTGAACCTATATATGTTTTTTCAATCTTACTATAATATTTGGGTAAAATTGGATTACATCCAGGTTTGTGGGTTGCACATAACAGAGGTAAACCTCTGGCTTTAAGGGCTAGATCCCTAGATTTCTCTTTGCTTGCTTATCAAATAAACTAATACTTTTTTGCATGAAAAGGGATATAATGATAATAATTTAAATATATACTAATGAGGTGATACACCAAAATTTTAAACCACAAACACACTTGTATATTCAATAATAATGAATACTATCAAAACTAAACCTAACTCATAGTGTTTCTAGCATAATTATTTATCAAAGAGGTAGATTGTTATGAACATCTAGAGGTGGGTAAAAATAAGGCCTGATACTAGACACTACTAGTCCCTCTCACACTTCAAGACACACTCAATAAACACATACACTTTATGAGACCTTTTAAAAGGATATCTATCACACAAAACATGCAAGGGTAGCATGGAAGTAATGAGAGCATATTCATCACTTAACCTCAAATTCCACCACTTAAAACACTTAGTAAAAATATTTTAGAGATCAAATAAACTTCATATGTCTATAACAAGGTGCCAAACTAGTAGGGCTTTGCCATATTAGGTGTGTACTAGATTATAAAAGCCAAAATGACTTGCATTTATAGATCATGTGAAAGGAGAGATAAGAGGTCGAGCTCAAGGGCCATAATAATAAGTGTCAAGTGATGAGGAATAATTATATTGTATAATAATGAAGTGTGGAGTAGACTATGAAGGTCTTCTTGGATAATTTTCCATCACAAGTATGACATCTTCCCTCAATATTATGTAGAAACTCTTTATCTTCTTGTTTGAAACTGCCTTAGTGATGAGAGTTTCATTTGACTATTTAAAAATGATATAGGATTTTTTAACACATACTTAATTTCATGATAATATGTAATATTTATGTTAAAATTCCATATATGCCTCCCTAATTTATTATCTCTTTCTTGAAACTTGTGCTCACGCTCTGACAGTCACTTATTAGCCTTCCTCAGCTTCTCTTCACACTTATCATCTGAATGACCTGCATTTGTTCAAGAAGATGTGTTTTAGATATTTAAAGACACATATTGAAGACAATTTTTTTCATTTTTTCTATCAAATATACCTCCAAATATTCATTGTCACACTTCTCACTTTTCACACTAGGCAGTCATTTCATTCTCATTGTCTTGTTTAGGACTACCTATAGTGGATGAGATATTAGAGATATTTTCATGAACAAATGTGATGATATATTAATATTATGGGTTGTAAAAATTATCCATAGACCTCCTAAAATTATTCACACCCAATAATTCTCCTCTTTAGCTATAGAAACTTCAAATCTTACAATAAACTCAAGCTTTAGTGTATTTATACAAGTGACAGTATGACAAAAGTTAATGGTGAAGATCCTAAGAGAGTTACAGAATTTTTTTGAAAATTTTAATGACCAAATGAACCATTTTATATCAATATCCATTCATATCTTTCCAATCAGGTTTGAAATAGGGTTTTGAGAGGGTTTTAGGTAGTCTAGACTATTAAGGATTATTCATGAAATCTTGATGCTAAAACTCCAAAATAATTCCACTTATTATGAGTTATATAGCCCATTAAAATATTCACAACTCCTTGGGGTACCAGGTATTCTCTTCATATATTTGTGAGTGCAGGAAATTGACCTTAGAGTTCTTACAATGCATTCTAGGAAGGATTGATATGGTTTTAGGCCTGAATGACCAACCTTGTGTTTCTACTTGCTAAAAAATGGTTTAAAATTGTCTTAAAATTCCCATTGAATTTTATCAAAGTGATTAGGAAGTTCATTTGGTCATTTAAATAGAGTTGAAAATCATTAGGGTATAGACCTTATTCTAGGCCTAAAGACCTAGACTGAGTGTGATTGGGTATATAAACCACATGTAGGTTTTTATTGATTGTAGGTGTATTATATATCTCCTTTACCCTTAAAATATATGAATAAATCATTCCATGCTCATTACAATTATTTTTCCTTCATCCATTTTCTCTTTACATACTAACTTGCAAAATTCTATTACTACTAGAGTGTTCTCTAATTGTGATAGAATAAAGAGTATCTCCTTTGTATATTTGAATAAAATGAAAGAATGAAGGGATAATTTGATTAATTTTAACCCTATGTATCAATTATCAAATATTTATCACAGTCCAATATTATTCATCATCAAATTATCTAAAGACTAGCTTTTGTTATACCTGTGACTATGTAAGACTGTATGTAATATTATAACTAAACTGATTTTGAGGTTCCGTACTATAGGATAGGGTCCCTACATCTTGATAACACATGGAGATGTATCATAAACACTGTGATAGTGGTTTCCACTATATCCATCCATCACAAACTCTTGCATACTTCTAAACTGTAGTTATCTATGAGCTAGTACTAGTTTTCACTCAGACTGTAGTTTCACTTCAAGGGAAACAAAGGGTTATTGTAGAGGATTATTAGTTTTTTAGGCCTATATTACATTCCCTTGATTCCATATGAGTTCATTTGTATCATATTATTCCATAACTCTATTCATCATCCAACCAGCATCCTTCCTTTTTTAGGCTAGTCCATTGTTTCTATGACTATGTCACATGTAGGTGACCACTAGGTAAGAAAAGAAGATTCTTGTAGGTGCCAATTGGGTTTTAAAATTGTATTTCACACCTAATTTATTATTTAGGTCATTGATACCTTTACTCACTCATTTAACTCATCTCATACTTGTAGGCCATACTCTCATATCTACACCATCCATGCATTAGAAGTTTGCAAATCATAGGCTTATTTGAGCTTAAAACATTATGTATCATTAAACACCTATAGTGAACACTTTCCTAACTTGTGAGTCACTCAATATTCCTTATTGATTTTACCACTTACCCTCATGCTAATAAGTTACTTATAAGATCAAGAAACTATCATGAACAACTAGATCCACTCAGTCCTCGAGAAACTTCACCAACAAAGATTAACATGTGATTCAGGATCCTTTACTTAGAGAAATTAAGGTAATTGTTCCCTTTGAGAAATTTTATACCTATACAAATTATTTTGGGTGGGTATTATAACTAGTATATGAACTTTTAATGACTTTAGAATCACATTCAAGTCTTTAGATTGAATATCCCTTGGGTGTTGAATGGCCTTCCCTATTCCATATATGACTGCATATGACTATATATAATGGAGTTTTGATTAATTTATTGATCATTGTCTTGAGACTCATTTCTATCAACCTTGAATTTTCTTAAATGAAAACTCTTCATGGAGAAAATAAATTACATTTTTTAGAAGAGAACTCAAGTGTGTTATTACCTCTTATATGGAATTATCTTCACAAAGACAACTCTACAACTGTGGAAACATACCTTGTTGACCATTGTATGCACTTATAACACAAGGATATTGATTCTACTTGAATATACATATCCACACATGTAAAATTAATTTGAAAACCATCTTAGGATGAAGATCATGCCCTATAAGAATGATTTCAATACCTAGAAACATCATATCATATAAACAAAAAAGGAAACCTGCAAGTGTTGGGAATGCACAATCAACTAAGATTCATTGTCATTATTAAATATGGTTCATGAAGTATAATACATAAAAATTTAATCTATTTCCATGGAATTTAATACCACAAAGAATAATTTAATCCCTCAAATTCATTCTTCTCAACTTTGCCCCTCTAATTTATACCAACAAAAAACTGGTTGATTAGTCTTGACTTGCACAAGAGAGCGATGGATAAGGTAAAATATTTTTTGTCATTATTGGATTTACCAAGGAAATATAAACATGGAAATTATTTGTGGAGATATTAAGGGTCACTCTAAAGTCTACCACACATGCTAGGACTTTTGTATAGTTCGTACAATTGCCTAAAACTATTCCCTTTTCAATTGTATTTTTGTTTTCAACATGAAACACTATAAATTTTCAATTATAAAATAGTTCTCTAACTCTCACATGACACCTTGGATGTTAAATAATACTTACACACACTTGTCCTTTCAAATTAACAATACACTATCATTAAAGTAACCTAAAAGGTGGCATGATAAGACATGAGGTAAACTATACAAGCATGACTAAGGTTAAGACATATTATTTGACCTCTTTTAAGACCATGGTGGACATTTATAAACCTAAGGGTGCCTGTGGAAGTTTGAACATACTTGAGGGGTTGAGTTATTTGACTAAGGGTCAAATTAGTTAAGAGTTTCCTTTTAGATTAATAAATGCTCCAACAACGTTCATAAATCTCATGAATAGTGTGTTTAGGGATTATCTAGACCACTTTGTGTTAGCTTTTATAGATGGTTTCCTTGTTTTTTATAAGAATGAGTAAAAATATATAAAACATATAGATTTGGTTTTACATTGATTATAGAAGCATAAACTATATGGTAAGTTATCCAAATGTGCATTTTTATAGAGGAAAGTACAATATTTGGGACACATTATCTCTACAAATGGAATTTTAGTTGATCCAACATAGATAAGATCCATAATGGAGTGGCCAACACCTTAAAATGTACATGAGGTGAGAATTTTTATGGGTTTAATGGGGCAGTATAGTAAATTTGTTCCAAATTTATTGAAAATAGCTTACCCAATTACCTTTCTTCAGTAGAAAATTAAAAAATTTATTTGGCTAGACAAGTGAAAAAAAGTCTTTCAAGAGTTGAAAATGTGGCTTACTTTAGCACCTATATTAAGAGTTCCCAATCCTAATGGTCATTTATCAGTAATCATTAATCCATCTAGAGACAGTCTTGGAGGAGTTCTTATGCAAGATGGTTCAGTTGTAGCATGTGTCTAGGAAGCTTAAGCTATATGAGGCAAATTCTGCCCCACAAAATCTAGAACTTATTGTAATAGTACATGATTTACAATTTTAGAGGCATTATTTATTGGGGAAATTATTTGAGATTAAGTCTAACAACTTGGGGCTTAAGTGTATTTTCACCCAACTAAACCTAAATGCTCATTAGATTTTTTGGTTAGAGTCCTTATCTAACTTTGATTTTGATATTAGCTACATCAAGGGAAAGGAAAATAGAGTTGTTGATGCCCTAACTTGTAGAAGGTATATATAACCTTTGGCTACTATCAAGAGTAATTTTCATGATCAAGTTGTTAAATTATCACCTAGAGATGAATTCTATGAGCAAGTTAAGAAAGATTTATTAGAAGATGCTTATAACCCTAAGATAAAGTATTCAAATTAGAGAATGATAATATCTTGAGGTAAAATTAGAGAATGTATGTACTTAATAGGTATAGTTTAAGGAGCATGGTGCTAAAGGAATTGCACAATTCCCCTTATTCAGTTCATCTTAGAGTGACTAAGCTCACAGATAAGTAAAGACCTATTTATTTTTGGAAATGAATTAAAAAGGATGTATCATATTTTATGTCACATTATTTAGAGTGTCAATGTGTGATGGGTGAATACATGCATCTGGTAGGATTGTTGTATCCTCATGATATACCAGAATGGAAGTGGCATGTAATTAATATGGACTTTGTCCAGGGTTTGTCATTATCATCTAAATATCATGACATGATCTTGGTGGTAGTTGATAAACTAACCAAGGTTACTTACTTCATACTAATTAATTTGATTGATGATGCACCAATGCTTAAAAAAATATTCATGAAATAGGTGTACCAATTACATGGGTTTCTAGAGAAGATCATTCTTGATCAAGATCTGAAGATGAAATCTAGGTTTTGGTTGAATCTAAATGAAGTTTTGGGCACATAGTTGAATTTTAGTATTGCATATCATCTAAAAATAGATGGACAAATTGAAAGAGTAAACCAAGTTCTAAAATATTTTATTTAAATGTATTGCATGGATCAGCAATACAAGTGGGAAGAGTATCTTCCACTAGTAGAGTTTGCTTATAATATCTCTTACCAATGAGCTTTAAATATGGATCCATTTGAAGCATTATATGTAAGGAGGTGTCGAATTCCAATCAGTTGGGACAAGATTCAAGATAGGGTAGTCTTTGGTCCTTAAATTCTTGTATAAATAGAGGATTAGGTCAATTCAATCAAATACAGGTTGGTTGAGGCCAACAATAGACATAATATCTATGCTGGTATGAAAAAGATAACAAGATATTTTCCTATTAGTGATAAATTATTTATGTGTGTTAAGTCTTAGAAGAGCTCAATTAAGTTTGGTAAATCATCAAATCTTTCACCAAGATATGTGGGACCCTTTGAGTTATTAGAAGTGATCAATCATATTACATATAGGCTTGCCTTTCCACCAAATCTAGCTCTTTTACATAATTTTTTCATGTGTCTTATCTTAACATGTAGTTGATCCTTCTCATGGATTACATTAGAATGCTTTATAGGTTCTGTTGGTGTAGGATTTTTTTCCACTAGATTTTGTCTGCATGGTTATATTAGCTTGCTTAGGGCTCTAGAGGTCATTTGGGTTACTTGGGAAGATTAGTCCCACATTCATTGGAATGTGTGAATCTTCATCTCTCTAACCTATATATGCACCTCTCTCCCTTTCTATTCATAATTCAAGATGATATTGAGTATTTCATCATTTGCTCTCATTTCTTTACAATATTCTTCTATGCATGATTTCATTTACTAGCAGCTTTATTGTGATGTGCATTTTCTTAACTCATGATATCACTCCATCATGTGCATTCATTGATCTGGTGATCTTGACTACAACTCTTTTATGGTATCATAGTGATAATCCATGTTCATGATTGTCTAGTTGGTTGGTTATTTGTTATTATTTTTTATGAAATTCTGAGATTTGATATTGTTGAGAGAAATATTCAAATCTTCACTTTGGATAAAAGGCGTTGAAGATTTTTAATCTTAAAATTAAAGGAAAAGAGTAATGCTTTTAATCTAAGCATTGTTTTTTTGTTTCTCAAATATCTTAAAGCTAACAAAAGAAGGCATATTTTTTGTCTCAAATTAATTTTTTTTAGATCTGATAATTCTTTCTAGATTTGGCATCATTTATACCAACCATGGTGATTTCGAGGTCTGTATCTTTTTTTGGAGCATCTGCCAAGTATGTGTTGAAAGATTTTGGCAAAGATCTATCCTTTACTATAGTGGAGAACAAATCAAGGCCATTATAATACTTTGATTTTTATCTTGGCATCATTCTTTTTGGTCTTGGTGTTGACCTATCAGAGGCATTGGAAAGGGAGGAGTGTAGCGTATGATTAATTTCCTTTTCCCTTGGTGTCTTTGTCCAAGATCTCCTTTAGTGAAGCATTTTAATTGGCAAGATCTATGTTAAGGCATCATCTTTTTCTACTACATGGCATCCTTGATCAGATATGTCCAAGGCATCTTTAGGTGTCATTGATATTTATTTCTAATAAAAATAAGGTGTTTTAGACCTACTACGCTTAGCATTGAATTTTTGAAGGTTGGTGCATTGGCATCTCTATTCACAGATCTGCATTTAAGACATTCTTTGATATTAAGATATACTTTAAATCCTAGAGAGATCTGGTTGGATGCTATCTATTAGTGCATTGGATCTATTGATAATAGACCTACGTTGGCATAGATAATTCTCAAATCTATGAGTGTGTTGGGCATACTCCTGATCTGGGTGCCTAGTGGTATTAATTTTTACCATGGCACTAGAAAAGAGAAGGATGACATTGAAAATTTGAGTGGAAGGTCTGCCTTCCTACATTGGATCTATTTGTGGATCCCAAAGATAATTGTAATCCACTTCTTTCCTTTTATATATATATCTAGAAATTCATTTTTTGCCTTACTAGTTGTAATTTTTGATAAAAGAGGAAGTCAAATTTGTTTGCATGCATACCGAGGTAATTGAGAAGACTTTTTTTCACTTCCATTGAACTTTTTAAGTTCATGGTGAAATTTTACTCTAATGAGTAGTTGGAGGGCATATTTTACCTTGCCCAAAGGTACTTTTTTTAAGTTTTAAGTGCAAGTTTTTAGTCAATAGGCCTATTTATGAAAAATTATATTGTTAATATCTTGCAAAAGGTAACTTTAAAATGAGTACTATCTTTGAAAAGTGTTTATTTTTTATTTCCCATACATTGGAACAATTTGCCTTGTAAAATGCACTACTTTGTAAAGAGAATTTTGTGGGCCCTACATTCTCTCATGCACACATTTAGTTTTCATAACTATTACCTATGCCCATTTAGTGACTGATTGTACATATTTCTCTTGTATTCTTGGATGCATTGTCAATAGAGCTTGATGTCTATTTGAGTGTGTATTATCATTTATGCATTGATTTTTCTCAATTGATTAGACTCATTTTTTGACAAAGTCTAAAGTCCATCTCTAGAGTGTGCACTATTATTACTCTATCATATGCATTCATTGATATGGTGATCCTAGCTACAACTCTTTTAGAATGAATTTTAATAATTGACACTAAAAAAATTAATTTATGTAATAAGGAAGTGTCATAGTGCAAGGTCCATTGGGACTAATATTATTAGGATGGTACCACTTGAGAGGACTATGATGAGTTCTATAGGCTATTTCCATATTTATTTTTTAGAGAATTTATTTTTGTTATTTGATTTTATACTATTTATTGTTTACTTTTATAATTTTGGTTTGAAATAAGTGTCATCCAGATGATAGTTAGTTTTAGGGGGGAAGTTACACCCTGATTTCCTCACTAAATTTGATTTCCTTATTAAATAGATATTAATAGGGTTAATATTATTTAATTACTATTGTAACAAACTATTATCATATATGTTGATGTATTGATAGACATATAATGATTATTTTATGTGACTCATTACTTGTTGATTAGTTGTACATGAGTTTCATATGCATGTAGATTATGCTCATTCAATATTATTATGTTTTAGTAGCATTTTTGTTAATTATCATTGTTATAGGATAACTACCATTTAAATTTATAAGGTGGATGCAAAATAAAATCCACTCTATAGATAGATATATAGAGAGAGAGTATCATCAAGTAGAGTGTTGTAGATGATTATGTTGGAGGTGGAGAGATTTGATAGGGAACCCTACACACACCATGTAGAAAAATAAATGCATGATTATTTGTTAGTGAGTAGCTATGTGATTTTTTTAATTTCAATTATGTTTGGTTATTTCATGCTTGATCATGTTGATTTAATTTTGATCCATGATTAGATGTTATTTTGGTCTTGGTTGCAGTTTTTACTATTCTCTATGATTATAATATTGTTTCCATTATGGAATGTTACACTTATATATGATCTTAAGATAACTTTACTTATTATTGACTACATAACTCCATCCATTCATGTACCTGCAAGCATTCAACATAAAAAGTATCATTATAACACACACACACACACACACACACACACACACACACACACACACACACACACACGTCATGGAAATAAATTACATTTATAATCATAAATTGATTTTTAAACAAACATTATCTAACCTAGATCCTTCGTGAAGGTTTCTATTGAGGTGCCTAGGGTGACATATTTTTTAAATACCTAAGGTGTTAAAATAGGTATGAAACTTTGTTGTTTAAATTTTATAAAAAAATTATATGCATTAAAATTTTTATTAAACATAATTATTATGTTTATTGATAAAATACATTGTCAACCCTAATTGGAAGTCATCATTTGGTTATGTCTTTGCTCAATTGAGCCATGAAACTTGTGAGGTTGGGGTTCAACTATGAGTTAAGTTGGGGATATTAAGTGATTGTACATTATTTTGGTAGTTGACTTGTGAGTTGTTGAAGCATATTGAGAATTTATGATATTATGATGAGTCATTCTTGGGAATTAATGGATGGAGAAGGTTTCATCATGAAATTAGAGGTTTTGTGTGGCATGAAAATGGTTGTGAAAATAATAAAATATGATAGGGTTTTAGAATGCAAGGAGACCATGGTCAACATAAAGAAGATAGAATAAAAAAGACTTTTCTCATCGTCAAGGAGGAAAAACTTTAGCAAGGTCACTCAAGATCTAGTGTTTGTTCTTTGGTTTGCCATAAAATTATGTATCAATGTTATATAATTTATAAATAAAATGGTTATGGGGTTTTAAAATAGTTGTTTTAGAATTTTAAAACCCTTGTGAGAATCAAGGGTTCGATCCTGTGGTAGGAGGAATCCCCCCACATAATTTAATCAATGATTCAATTAAGGTATAACATGAGTATGGAAGGTTAGGGTAACTAGTGAAAATGAGATCCTTGTGTAGTTTTATTTACATGTCTATGTGTATATTTTACTCTTATAAAGCAAATTATTATGTGTTATTTTTGTGTGTGTCAAATGGCTTAGAGGCATTGTTTTGGATATGGAGTTTGAAATTGGGTTTTTTGATGATTATTAACATGATTGTGTTTTCTTTATTTAATTTATAAATTGAAATGACTATGTATTACCATTTAGTTAAATGGTTGTGTGAAATGGTTGAAATAGAATGATTGGGGGGAGAACATTTATCACTTAGATAGTTAGGGTAATATAAAAGAATTGGGGGTTTTACTTTGATTTAGTTATATAAAAGACTATGTAAAATGGACTATTTGGTGACTATGTGTTAGCAAGAGAAAGCTTTAGAGATATTAATATGGTTAATTGAATCATAATTGTGTTGAAATGAGAATAGGGTTTTTAAGAACATTTGCATGGTTGTGTTAATATTTTATTTTGAGTGAGGTAACAGTTGTGTATAATATTAATTTGATAAAATAAGTATATGAAAAATCTAAGTATAACATTTGGATGAGAATAGTTATTATGAACATAAATTACTATAGCATGTGTTACTTGGTTTTATACTAATGGGTTTTAATTTTTAGATAAATGGCTTAGTTAAATGGTATAAAACTAAGTCATCATTTAATGTATTTTTAAATGGTTGTGGATGTATAATTAGTTGAGTGTGAGTTGCTTTAAAAATGAAGGAACAACCTGTGAACTAGGAATTTGACAATGAAGGGGATATTAGTATTGTGTTAGTGGATAAATCAATTCAAAAGCACACTAAACTAACACCTTCATGCCTAGTTAGTAGGGTGAGATTAATAACAAAAAAAATGAAAATAAAAACTAAAAAGTAAGGAAAACAAGAATCCTTCACCTTCCTTGGTTGCTCTAAATGTTTTGTTGTAGTGGCTTGCTCGGTTTATGCTCATGAAGTCTGCATCAATAGAAGCTTGACTACCTCCATCTCTCCTTGAAACCTTACTTGGCTTTGGCTTCAATATTTTAGAATCATAACTTTGGCATGTGAGATGTTTTTAGAATCAATTTGGCATGGTAACTTTGCACAAGTTAAGCTTAAAATTCATGTGTCAAGGCCTCCTATTTATAGATTTTAGAAAATGGCTAGAATCAACCTGAACCATCCATCTCGAGATTGAGATGTGTGGCTAAAGATTAATCCCATTATGTAATTAAAAATCCATAAATAGGCTCATCAATATTTAGGATAGAGGGGCATTTAAGATGCATGGAAGGCATTGATGAGGCATGGGAGGGGTTAACCTTGATATTTTATGCATTTATGGCCTAGGGATGTCTTCCCAAGAAATGACGTCACATAATGATGCAGATATTCAATATTCATTTCTATAAATAAGTATTCAATAATTTTCCATGGAATTTTTAATTAGGCTCTAATTTAGTTTAATTAGCTCTTAAGCATGATTAAGCACTTTGTGCACAAATTGATCAGAATGCCTTATTATTGGTCCAAAATTTGACTAGATTAGATTTGGAAGTCAATGTCAAATGTTTTGGATCCATTATCCCATTTAGGATGTTTTTAAAAAAAAGGCACACGTCTCATATAATAAATTTGATAGAGAAGAGCAATCTATAGCACTTAGGTGCAAAATTGGCAATTTTACTCAAAATAATATGATCAAAGTTAGATGGCTTATAAATTACATTGTCCCATTTAGTGATACATTAGCCAAAATTGGCACTTGAATATATTAATTTCAACTTATTTAATGTGTTTTAATTTTTTAAAGCTAAATTGTGCATTTTGGTAGAAATTGGTCAAAAGCCTGGTTGGAGGTTATCAATGGCCAGTTTTAGGTGTCTATAGTTTGCCCCTATTTTGGAAGATGTTGAAAACCATAGGCAAAGCAATGTCTTCTCAAATAATGAGAAAAGGCATGTATGCTAAAAAGAAGAGGATGGTTAAAAAAAAAGCTCCAAATGGTGTTTGGGAAGCGTAGGATGATTCCCCCTCAAGTTAGTGGTCATCACATTTATTGATGGATAGTCCCTTGAAAAGAAACAAGAAGAAAGGAGGAATTAACCCATGGTTGAGATTAATCCAAATGAGAAAATGCTTGCATGCATTAATTTTAAAAAGATGTTGATTTTTCCAAAGGTAGTTATAATCAAAAATAAAAGTCAAAATAATGATTTGCCCATAGGTGGTTATAATCATTAAGAGGACCTGTATTGGTTAAATATGATGGTGACCTAATTAGGGCTGATGAGAAAGCATAACTTAAGGATATAACCTAAAATATAGATTAAAGATGAGTAGATGCAAAGTAAGGAAAGAGATGAAAAGAAGAATAAGATTAATAATTAGAAATGATTCAGTTGTACTTGCCAACAAGGAGATGCTCATCCTTATTAGCAATGATACAACTATAATGGGTAATGGGTTGAATTGATCAAGATAGGTAGAACGATTTGCCAAGGTGCCAAGGAGAAACTTATGCGGCTCCATTAATTGTATACCTTCTTGAAGCTGATCTTTATTGTAGCATGTGATAGTAGGCATCATGATAGAATACAATGAAAACTTAGCTAAAAAATGCATAAGGATTTACTCCTGATATAATAAACACTCAAAAATAATGCACTAATAATAAAAATCATGATGACAATGTTGACATATGAATATGGATGGACTTAAGAATAATGCGATCAAGGAATCACCCAATGAACACATATAAACTAAGTCAAGGCAATAGTGTTGAAAGAAAACAAACAAGAAAAAAGGTAAACAAAGAAAGAAACACAAAAAACACACAAATAGACAAATAACTTGAAATAAATAAACAAATAAAAAGCTTAAAAACAAAAGCAAAAGAAATCATCCTAGCAATGACTTTGCCCCAATAGGGCAGATCGAAGATAACTGACTGGGCTTATATAGGACAAATGTTTTTGGATTTTGAAATTTTATGAATGTTTTTGGTATTTTTAGGTATCTCAACTTGTAGAGAATGATGAGATACCTACTCATAAAATGATGAGAATGTTTGGATTAGGTTACTCACAAAATGGTAAGAGCATATGGAAAGGGGGTCTAAGGTGACCTCAACATGAATTGAGCACAACCCACATAGTCTTTAAATAATCTCAAGTCATAGTAATTCCATCCACACAAAATATGTGGAAAAACCAACTAGGTCTTAACAAGTTCTCAAATCTAGTAAATGGCTAGGCAAATGAAAACATTGATGGCAAGGTGATGCGACAATGCATGATAAACAAGTGTTACCCCTATTTTGCCCATTGGAAATTATAACTAGGATACAATGGCATATATTAATGATACTAATTTTCCCATAGGTGGTTATAATAAGTAGTAAAACTAGTGAGACACTGATTTACCCATAGGTGATTATAATCAGGCTCACATAAACAAACTTGATACAGGATGAAAAATGAAAGATATCTTGCCAGATCAATTGTCACACTAATTTCATAGACTATCATTTAAACATGGATTAAATTTATTATTGAAACTTGATCAAAATCCCCTCATGAAAAGTGTGGGAAGAAGTAAAGTAACCAAGATCAAAACAAGATTGGGTATGATGACTAAAAACAGGCTTTGGTCTAAATAGGAATGGAATGGTTAGATGGAATGGCATTGCTTTAGGGTAATGATGGTTTTTGATAGGTTAGATAAAAATGGTAAGAGGGATGCCCCCAAGTGATGGGGTAAATAGAAGGATATGTGATAATGGCAAAAGGATATGTAACAATGGCAATGACATGGCAATGTGAAATGGTATGGTACATGTTTTTGGCCTAGGTGTGGTTTTTGATTCTATTTTTCCTTTTGATAGGGAGATGAATCTCTTAATCAAAAAATGATACAAACAAAATACTTGATCATTTTAATTGCTAGCCCACACCTCATCTAAATAGCTACTCTATCAATAACTACCTATAGATTTGGATTTTAAGAATGTTTTTATGCTCTTCATTGGTCATTGATTTTGATTCCTTCAAATGTCAAGACAAGGTATCTTTGTAACCTCTATAAAGGAAAGTGTAGCCATGGATGGCAAACAAAGATAAATAATGGATGGTAGGTTTGATTGTGAAATGGAATGGTAGATGATAATGGAATGTGGAATGGTTGGGAAACAAATAAAGATCAAGATGTTCAGTCACAAATAATGTTGTTGATGCTAGATTCAACATGACTTTGGTTGTCTCAGGGCCAAAGACTTGTTCTCTCGATAGGACCATTAGATTTTTCTATTATTTGGGCCTGAGAGTAGCTACCATCTGATTAGGTTGTAGATAGGAATCTATTTTGATTTGATCTTTGATTTTGTCTTCATCAAGTCATGAATAACTTTTGTTCTTAGCTATTGGTGCCTTAATGAGGTTTTCACCAATGAAGTTGTCATGATTGTCCTATATCACCTCTGAGAAGATTTCACTAATGAACATTGGATTTTGACTTTGATTTTCTTCTAGCACTTCTAAAAAAGTTTCACTAGAAGAAACTAAGTTTGAACTTTGCTTGTCCCCCATCACTTCTGAAAAGGTTTCACTAGGAGAGTGTTCTTTCGCTACATGAATTTGGTCTTGGTCTCCTTGCTCTTATTCAACTACTATGTCACCATGGATGCAGTTTGATAAATTATGATTTTGGTGATCCCAATTGACACTTATGGGAGATAAAATATCAATAATATGCCTATGTTGGTTTATGGTAATGGTATGTGGTACGATAATGGAATTAAGAGAGGCTACATAATCCTCATAAAAGATACTATGAGAACTTGTGTTGAAGCTGAAGTAATCATCCTCAAAAATTGTAGAAGGATCATAAATGTATTCAAATTGATCTACAAGGTATGCATAACCAATGTTGTAATAACCATGAACATATTCTTCTTTTGAATCTGATTCTGACTCAAGGGACCCTAAAGCTGATGTTGAAACTGATGTTGATTTATATTTTAATACTAAATCTAATGTTGGTCCAAGATTAGAACCTGAATCTAAATATGATTCTTTATCTGATGGGTACTCTATTTCAATTATGTCTTGTTAAATTCTTGATATTGGATAAGTAACAACTTGTAATGGCATGATGGGCTCCACCAAGACTGGTTTATCAAAGTGAGACTCCTCTAGAATGGGAAAAATGTCAAGAGACAACTCCTTAGAGATTAGCTTGTCAATAGGAGACTCTTGAAAAATAGGCATATGGTCAAGGTAATGATTTGCCTAGAGGTGGTTATAATCATTAAGAAGTGACTCAGCAAAGAATGGCTCATCAGAGTGAGACTCCTTGATAATAGGTATAGGATTGAAAGGTAATTCATCATAGGTTGACTTATCATAAATGGTTGGTTCATCAAAAAAATCTAGGATTGGTCGGTTATTTTAGATTTGGTTTCCAATGAGTTGGAAAATACCAATTTTGAACATAGCTTGGTCTTTAAATGATTGGATTGGTTGAGGTTTGGATAGGATTGGTAATGGAAGAGGAATGGCCTATGGTTGGATAATGGTAGGGCATTAGGGAGCATGATTGCTCACATGAGTGAAATGATAAAGTCTTGAGATGGTAACAATAGGGTGGTGTGGAGCTTGATTACTCACAAAATTCAAAGGACTAAGTCTTGGAATGATGAAAGGGTGTTATGGAGCTTGGTTTCTTACACAAGCCAAAGGAATAGGTCTTGGTATGAAAATAGTAAAATGTTGTGATCTTATAATAGAAATGGTATGACATGGTGGATCATAATTACTTGTACAATCCCAAGCATCCAAGCCTTCCTCAGAAACATATCATCCCAATCAAGGTTTTAAGTTGGATTGTAAGTTGGCCTTTGACTTTGTTCCCCATATGAAGTATTGTAGGAAGAATAATAAAACTCCCTAGAAAATCTATCTTTGTAGGGGTTTTTAGTGGGATTTTATGCAGCCATTCTATCATAATTTGGATTGTATGTGACTCCACCATAGGTGTATCTAGATATATCTGCATAAATGATGAAAGCTTTGAAACAAAAAGGCTTAGAGTTCTGTAAACTTTAAAAAACTATGTCCAAAGGATAGTTAGATGAAAATTAGTCCAACTTGGTCAAAGGTGGAGCTGTATCTCCAAAATTATTTATGATAAGACTTGGCATAAAACTGTCTAACATCAAATGTCATAAATATAAAAGGTCAAGCATCTGAATAAAAATTGACATGTCAAAATTCTAGGTCAAAGTGTTCCAAACAAGGTCTAAACTAAGAAAAGGGAAAAGAGTCACTAGATATTTTTTCCAAACATGGAGTCAAAATCTAGGCTCAAATAGGATATGCTAAGATTTTTGGCCAAATGACGTTAAAAGCTAGACATGAAACAAATGCATGATGTGATTTGATTTAATCTAACAAGTCTGGAAACAACTTTGACATAAACCTAGCACATGAAATCAAACATAAACATGATCAATTGGCATAAGGCATGAGGCAAAAGAATTTTGTAGAAAGGTTATGTTCTCCTAAATAAATGCATAAACATTAATGAGGATAGGCTCTGAACAAACAATCTATCAATAGTTTTCAAATTTGGGTAATCAATTAACTGAAGTTATGCAACCCAAAAGAGAAAGATTTATGTATCAGCCCCATGAATTGAGGCCTAATAGAAATCAATCAATGTTTGAATCCAAACATAAAAAAGTTAATTAAAAACTCAATGTTAAAAACAAGTATTTGATCAAATAATCTAGACAATATTAGACAACATGATGATATACAAACAAGATCTAAATGGCTGATGTGACATGGATTGAAACAAATAGTTTTTGGTGTAATGGTAAACAAGTTTTGAAACAAATTGAATAGCCTAATGGCATAAGCATGCTTGAATAATGTGAACAATGTTATGTTTCAAATACTTAAAGGCAAAATAGTTTAATATGATTTTGGTAGTGTAACACTATGCTCTGCAACTCAAATTGACATACACACAAATAAGTTTAGCAAAAAATTTAAGGCACAAGTGTGGTGTAAAAAGACCATTATAACACCTCTTTAGACAAAAGAGTGATGTATAAATAAACTGATTTTGGCATGGTTTACAAACAAATATTTTTATTTTAGTCTCAAAACATACCAAGCAAAAGTGACCAAAATATTCTAAGTATAATCGTCTAAATTCTAGCAAGGGTAGGGCAATGTAGGGTTGACTAAACTAGCAAGTTTTTCAAACATTTCTAAAAGAATCAATTGCATAATGACTTTCACATAAAATGATACAAAATAAAATCATGAAAATTAGGTGTCTATGGCACTTGACTTGTTGTAAAAAGGTCTAGTCTTTTTTGCAACCACTACATCTTGTTATTCATTTAGTGTAGTACAATGTCCAAAGTGAAAATACATCCCATGTGCAACTCCATCACTATAAGGTGGTTTAACCACTCAAACCTTATAATCCTAGTGAGAGTGGGTGAAGTCAATGCTAAGAGATGAAACCTCAGGTCAAAACTTCCCTAAAGAACTCATAAGAGGTAATGATGCCCCCCTCACAAATCAAGATGCAATGAAATGAAAGACATACAAAAAAGACTTTAGGGTCATTTTCAAGGTCACCTAAACTATGACAATTTTTTGGGGAGTGATTTAAATGACATTCTTTCTAAGCCTTGGATTAAGCTTTTTGCAATAAGGATGGTGCGTTTGATTCCAAAGGTTCCCTAAAAGAGATAAATGGAAGAGCATACATGCGTAAACTTTCTTTTTTCCAAACAAGTTCTAATTTAAAAAACTAATTGAATACAAAAATATTGAAAAGATGAGTTCATTTTTAAGTACTAATTTAAATGATTGGGTGGTATTATTTTGACCCCTTGATCTTAAGTTTTAACTTTGAAAGCATAATTATCAAAGCATTCACTTAAGAATCTAAATTTTTTATTAAACCCAAAAAGAAAGTTTTTAATTCATTTTAAAACACTCAAATGAAGTGTGAAAGGCACTAATTTAGTTTGCTTAGATGACTTTCCAAGTAGATCCTACAAGATAAATGTTAGCAAATTGCTTAGCTTTGAAGCACTTTTGAGGATGAAACAAGAACTTTTGAAAAATGAGCTCTCGAGTTGATGGTCAAGTTGGGTTGACAGTCAAGTTGGGTTGAACAAGAAAGTTAGGTTGACAAGTGAGTTAGGTTGATAGGAAAGTCGGATTGATAGTTGAGTTGGGTTGCATAGGTGAGTTGGGTTGGTAAGTGAGTCAAGTTGATAGGTGAGTTGGGTTGGACACATGAGTTGGGTTAGATAGGTGAGTTGGGTTGGATAGGTGAATCAAGTTGACAAGTGATTTGGGTTGGATAGAGGTGAGTTAGGGTGAACCAAAGCTGAGTTGGGATGAACTAGAACCAAGTCAAGCCAAACTAGAGCTAAGTTAGGATGAACCAGAGCCAAGTCAAGTTAAACCAAAGCTGAGTTGGGATGAACTAGAGCTGAGTCAGGCTGAACCAGAGTTGAGTTGGGATGAACCAGAGCTGAGTCAGGCTAAACCAGAGCTGAGTCAGGCTAAACCAGAGCTAAATTGGGATGAACCAGAGCTAAGTCAGGCTAAACTAGAGTTGAGTTAGGATGAACCAAAGCTGAGTTGGGTTGTCTTGAGAACAAAACTATGGTTTATAAAAATGGACTTTTTTGCTCAAATTTTTGCTTTCTTTACTTCCATACTCTAAGAGACTACATGAAAATAGTTAATAGGTTACTTGTAGAGGCTTTGTGAGTAAATTTTTGGGTTGTGGTCTCACCAGGCATGCCATTATGTGAACTAGGAATTTGATAATGAAGGGGAGATTAATATTATATTAGTGGATAAATCAAATCAAAAAAGCACACTAAACTAACAATTTCATGTCTAGTTACTAGGGTGAGATTAATAACAAAAAAAAATGAAAAGAACAACTAAAAATTAAGGAAAAATAAGAATCATTCACCTACCTTAGATGCTCTAAATGCTTTGTTGTAGTGGCTTGCTTGGTTTGTGCTCATGAAGTTTGCATCAATGGAAGCTTGACTACCTCCATCTCTCCTTAGCACCTTGCTTGGCTTTGGTATCATAAATTTGGTATGTGAAATATTTTTAGAATCAAATTGGCATGGTAACTTTGCACAAGTTAAGCTTAAAATTCATGTAGTAAGGCCTCTTATTTATAGATTTTAGAAAATGGCTAGAACCAACCTGAATTGTCCATCTCAAGATTAAGATGTGTGGCTAAAGATTAATCCAATTATGTAATTAAAAATATATAAATAATTTGATCAATATTTGGGATAGAGGGGCATTTAAGAGGCATGGGAGGCATTGATGAGGCATGGGAGGGGTTAACCTTGATATTTTATGCATTTATGGCCTAGGGATGTCTTCCTAAAAAATGAGGTCACCTAATGATGTAGATATTCAATATTCATTTATAAAAATAAGTATTCAAAAAATTTCCATAAAATTCTTAATTAGGCTCTAATTTGGTTTAATTATCTCTTAAGCATGATTAAGCACTTTGTGCACAAATTACTCAAATTGATCAGAATGCCTTGTTATTAGTCCAAAATTTGATTGGATTGGAATTAGAAGTTAATGTCAGATGTGTTAGATCCATTATCCCATTTAGAATTTTACCAACACCAAATAATAAAGGCACGCATCTCGTAGAATAAATTTGATAGAAAAGAGCAATCTAGAGCACCCAGGTGCAAAATTAGCATTTTGACTCAAAATGATTTGATCAAAGTTAGGTGGCCCATAAATTGCATTATCCTATTTAGTGATACTTTGGCCAAAATTGGCACTTTAATATATTAATTTCAACTTATTTAATGTGTTTTATTATTTTTAAGCCAAATTATGCATTTTGGTGGAAATTGGTCAAAAGCCTAGTTGGAGATTATCGGTGGCCAATTTTAGGTGTCTACACAACCTAGCCATATAGTATACATTGACACCTCTGGGTTTTTATATATGTTTAATTGTATAATAAATAAGGGTATAAGTTAATAGAGAAAGTTACCCTGTTACTAAACAACTAGGTATATAAGATAATTTTCATAAGATATGTGAGTTGTGAACTTGGCAGAGTTATATGGTATGGACAATGACTGATCCAAGACATTTAAAAATAATAGATGAAATTTGAACTATATAAAGAATGTAAATGTTTAATAAAGGGGTCAAATTTGTGGTGAATAGTTTCTAGTATGTTGTGTACCATATGGTACACAAAAAAATATTTTAAATTTATAATTTTATGTTTTAAAACATTTAATTCGGACATTAAGTGTTGTGTGGTTTTAATGTGAATTACATTTTTGTTTAAAATTGAGTTAATGTTTCTTATTTTGGGAGCCTATGATGAAATATTAAACTTGAAACATATATAAATGTGGGTGTGTGTGTGTGTGTGTGTGTGTGTGTGTGTGTGTGTTTGTGTGTGTGTGTGTGATTGTGAATCATACATAAAGACAATTACAATATTCTTTATGAATAGTTCACACACACACATACATTATGCCATTAAGAACAAAGTGGTTTAGAGTTTCAAATATATATAAATATAAGTGGACACACATACAGAGATAAATTAGGAAGTACATAGATGATTGTATATAATGAACAATGTGTTCATATACAAACTAAGATGTATTTCATTAATTCATAAATTTTGAATCTGTTATTAATTGAATGGATGATAAGTAGTTGATTAGAACAAATGAATGTTGTGGATTTTATATTTGTTTAATACCTTTAGATTTAATGTGAAAATTCTTAATTGTGCTTAGTTTTATTTTAATACCTATGAAAAGGGGTGTTTCATATAGAACTTGGTAAATACTTAAATATTTTGAATATTGTTAGTAGTGAATTTTATTATTATATTGTCTTACTATAAATAGATAATAGGTTGTATTGGAACTTAGAAAATATGATTTTACGTTGTTATTATATAGCATGTAGTTATTTCATGTTATTTCCTTATATTTAAATAATGTGGTATTTTTAATAAATCTATATGATAATTATGTAGAATCTTGTATATGACTTATTTAGTAAAATCCGATATTATTGACACTAAAGAAATAATATTGTGATAAGGTTATCATATATTTATTTAAATTCATTAATACATGGAATAAATGAAATCCAATTGAGTGTGTGTGTAAATATGATTGATTTATGTGATAATTAAACTATATAAGAACTTTGTCCAAAGTAACGTTTATAATTAAATGTTATCATTTCACTTGTTTGATTAATATGCATGTCTGTACGATATCATGTTAGAATGAAATTCTTTATGATATGTTGCATGTAGTGAAAATCTTACAACACATAGGTTCTAGTTGACTTCTTGATACCTACACCATTATCATATTTTCATCTATGAAGGGAGGGTCATTCCATAGTTAGGCAATTATGTGGGAGATATATTGTCCATTATTGGTGTGAAAAACACTTTGATGATTCTCTCCCTCTCCTTTAATAGTCAACCGATAGAGACTTTTACTAATTCTTACATTTTATATATATGATGAGGTTGTGGATACTCATTTGTTCTATGAAACAATGTATTTATTTATAATTTACTCTAATGTAAATACTTTAAATTATTTTACTGTGATAACCAGTAGTTGGATGAACTTAATGTATAATTTTATTGTATAAACTATCAACAGTTGGCTAATTTATTCTTTGATATATATATATATATATATATATATATATATATATATATATATATAGTGATGGATTTAATTTGTAATTTTGTCGAATGTGTTAATTTGATCATTATCTAAATGAATCATAACCATTTAATTAAATAAGATGCATTTAGTTAAAGATCAATAACTTATATTAATTGAGAATAATCTAGTTTATATTATTAAAGATGTGAAAAAAATATCATTTTTGGGCTAAACCGAGTGGGGTTCTAACATTCTTTGGCAAAAAAAAATTCTTTGGGTATTTGATAGAAAATACTTGAGATCAACTTTCTTGACTTTTTAGGTGGGGAAAGCACCATACATCCTCCATAATCTCATCAATATGTTAAGTACAACATATATGATGAAAAATATCAAAATCATAGAAAATTCAACATGGATCCTACAACAATATGTGGTGCGTGTTTGATTGATTTTAACATAGAAAGACTTTCACATCTCAAATGACCTTTGGATAATTATCAATTTTTCATTAAATTTTTCCATTTTTTTTATATAATTATGTTTAGATCATGTCTAAGAAATGTTATGTATGTGGCTCATGGTTTTTTGAACCTTTTCTTCTTTTAACATCTTTTACATTAGATGAGACCCTTGTGTTGTGCCAAAAAATTTCAATCAAATGTTTTATTCCTTCAACTAAAAACTTATCTTTTCATGGGAGTCTACCACTAAATGTCCAACAATATATGAGTAAAGGGTCATCAAGTCTTGTTCTTCTTTTTATGGCATTTATTAGAGTTTTCCTATTTAAGTTCAAGGATGTACTTATTTGACTAAGAAATTGAGCTCTAGATGTTGACTTACTATAAATTTTGTTATTACTTGTCTTACCACATTACTCTATTTTTTCAAGTTCTATTGCCTATTGCATTAAATGTATTACATAGATTTTTTACTATTACATTATTTCTTTCCTATGTATTGTTTGTTCTTACCTCTAAATTATGCATCACATGACACATTTTTTACATTTTCATTAATTGAACAAATAGTTGACATCACTTTGTATGGATTGTATTCTCAAATGCATAGTCCTATACATGTTGATCATGACATTGAATTTGTCTTTTTCAAATTTTACGTTCCACATGTTCTGTTATTTTTTTAATCTATTTCAACCATATATCTTTGTGTTCATCACATTATCTTTGGAGGTGTGGGTCTAGGAGCTATTTTTTGTATTAAATTGGATGGTGTTACCACTTCAACCATAGAATGGATATTAGAGTGTTGACTAAGTACATTAGATCCTACAGGTGAAGTGAATTCCTCTATATTAGGAGATAGATGTATTGGGTTCATTATGTGATGTTGATTATCATATTCAAAAACTTCATTATGGATGGATGTTTTATTAAATTATGTTTCTCCATGTGTTTCATCACTCAATTCAAATTAATTAGTTAGATGTTCTATATTTTTAATTTCATAATGCAACAAGGATTGATTAAGTTATCTTATCTCATTTGAAGGCATAACTAAATTAAATTCTGTGGAATTGGGCATATTATTTTCATTTGAAATATTACTTGGTGTGGAGGAAGTACCTTCACCTTGTGTAGAAGCTCTTATGGATGCTCTCCTATCTACTTGTCTTTTTTTATTTATTTGTCTCTCTTGACTTCAATTTTGATCTCTTTAATTAGTTTTTTGCAATGAGGACTTGACCTTATTATATATATATTTATGCAAATAAGTCTAAGTATAAAGAAAAAATTGAATAATTTATAGTAATAGAGACAAAGTAAATGAAAAATGTGTAGAATTTGAAATGTTAGCAAAAAAAATGAGTTTAAATTTTCTAAAAATACAAAATTAATGAGTAAATTTCAAGGGGAGAAAAAATAAATTTGTGAACTATGAATGGCATATGCCCTTTTACAAATCACACATGCCTTATTTTGGAGTAATTATAAATGAGCAAATACATGCAGTGAGTCTTTAGGGGATTTGAAAAGGGTGCATGCCCTTTGCACAATTCAATCTTTGAGTTTTATGTTTTACCTCTAAAAGTGCTTTAGTTTATGCTTGGGGAGGTTTGAACCTAGCCTAAAACTACTCATTAAGTAGCCATATGATTCTTATAAAATTTAGGAGTCTTTTTGTTTTTGTTGACACATCTGATCCGACATATGTTATTATTTTAAAAAACAAGTCTATAGGTTTGTCAAGGGAAAAAAATAGTTTTTGAATATATATTTTTAATGTTAAACTATTATTTTCTAAATTATCGCTTAATTTATACACAACATACCTCATTATGAACTATATACATAGTGTTATAAATATATTTATAACTTTTTGACTATTAATTGAAAGTTTATAAAAATTATGCCTAACCAATCTACGTATCATTGGCTATGCTTTTAAAAAATATATTTTCATGAAGTTAACATCAAAAATTTGTGTTCATACACTTGCAGTTCTAATTTTCTAGTTGTTTTGACTTGTAAAATTATTTATATGTAAAAAATATATCTTGATCGATCTTTGACATTTCATCAATCCATATACGAAATTTCATAGAATAATTCATGAGTTTACTCAAAAAAAGTGTGTTCGTACACATGCAGTCTCCTTATCTTTCACCAAAAAGTGTCAATCCATAGTCATAAATTCATAAATTTCACACACCTTTATCATCTGAGTACAATATTGTAAGAATATGAATTATGGTATATATATATATATATATATATATATATATATATATATATATATATATATATATATATTACATTCATAATACCATAATTCATATTCTTACAATATTGTCAAATTATTTTTACAAGTGTCTCTAAAACTCTCTTCAAGTTCAACTATTATTATTTTCAGAATAAAATGTTACTTTAAGCCCCCACTTTTTCTCCCATTATCCTACATCTACCCCCTATTGATATTGATTTGCCTTCCCTATGAATCTCATTGCATAGTATAATCAAGGAAGAGGACTATAAATTTGCTAGACTATAAGAAATGGGACTCTTAGATGAGAAACAACTAGTTACATTAAACCATTTGAAAGTCTATCAGAATTGGTTATGCCAAAGTTACAACCAGTGTATTTTTCCTGAAGAGTTTAAATTTGGTGATTTAACATTAAAGGAAAATCATAAAAATGCCAACATAGAATGTAAAAATAAGGGCAAGTTTGAGACCAATTTTTTGGGTATGTATATTATTACAACAAATTATGGTTCTGGATCATATAAGTTGGCTACACTAGATGGGCAGGATTTATATGGGCCCATGTTTATTATGCATCTAAAGCATTCCTACACTTGATTTGATCAAAAAATGTCTATGAGAACCCCTATTTGGGGGCATCCATTTCACATCCATTTATATTTTCCCTTCCCTTCATCTTCTCTTTCTTGGTCAATTATTGTCTTTGATCTCATTTCCTATTACCATCATGATCTTTGATTAAAATGAATGGGTTCTACATGAAGATTCAGAGAGCATGTTAGAAGGCATTTTTGATTGATTTACATAAGCACATATTTGTAGACAAGTGTACTATGGTATACGGTTTTCCTAATTGACAATTCCTTGAAATAGCTTCCTTTCACTTCTTATACTTATTTCCCCCATTGTGTACCATCCTATTATTATTTTATTATTATGTGGTATTTCCCTTTGCCTCAAGTTTTGTTGTTGGTTCATCATCACAATGTTGCAGTTGGTTTAGATATTGTTTAAGCCCCTACCTAAGGTTATTTTTTTTTTTCTAGACGGTTCCTTTTGCATTTATGAATATTCCTTTGTATTTCTTATTCCAAAAACCCTAAAACATTTAAAAAATCCTAAAATCCTAAAAAAAAAAATTAGAAAAGGCTTAAAATATCCAAAAGAGATATAAAACCACAAAATGTTTGAAACCTTTGTCATCATATCCACCAATGGTCCTTGGTCCTATTCTAAGTGGGCACCTTTTTATATGGTCTCAATCATTTCCAGTCAAATTTCTCATTTCTTCATTATCCTTCCATTTCTAGGGGAAATACATTGACCTGAGGTCCATACAAACTATGTAACACTTGGATGTATAGAGCATCTCGAGCTAGTGTGGCCACTTTCATTCCCAGTTTAATTTCCCCTAATTTTCCTACTCTACACTCTCACTCTTTTATGATCCCATTTACACTTTCATCATTTTGAGTGTCATTCCTATTTTCCTATTTAATCAAATTCATTCTACACATTGTCATAATTTTTATTCTTTCCCATCCCTGGGAAAACTAAATTTGTCTTGAAGTCTACCATGGACTATATTGGTAGAGTCCACTTGCATGAGGCACCCCTTATTTTTCTATTCCCCCTTCCATCCAAAGGCTCATATTGTCACATATATTGTCCCCTTTCCTTAAGGACACCATCCAATTATTGGTATCATTGAGCCTTCACATGTGCATTTTGACTTGGTTACAGATAAGATGACTTATGTTGATTTTCTTTTAGGTTTGTATTTGCTTGTTCATTTTCTTGATTTTTTTTTCCTTTTATTTTTGTTGTCTCAACACAGTCCATTGTGCTAACAAGGTCATCATTATGGTACTTCTTGTCTCACACTTGTACTTGAGTCCATCCACTAACATACATCAACATTATCATCATGGTTTTTATTGTTGGTGTGTTGTTTTCATTTATATATTAGATCAGGAGTCAGTTCTTATGCATATTTAGGCCAAGTCATCATGGTGTTTTATTTTGAATGATGCATATTGTCAAGTGTTATATTAAAAATTAAGTGCTCAAGGTTTATGTATGATGTCATGTTATGCTAGAAGTATCTCTCTTTACAAGGTCATTCATAAATCTAATCCTCTCTGCCATCTTTGATCGCATCACAACATCACATTTTCCTTGATCAAATCCAAATAATTAAATATTCTAACTGTATTAATACTAATCAGGCCGTGCATCTCTGAATAAACATTTAATAATGGGAGTCATTTGCATTAGTCTATCTTTATTCTTCTATTCTATTCTTCCTCATCCAATTTATCCCATTTTGGGAGAACTACATTAGCATGAGGTCTATCTGGACTATGTTCATAATGCTCAGTTATGCTTAGTTTCTAGGGTCAACTCGATCACCCTTATTCTTCAATCATCATTTTTATTCAACCATTATTGTGTTCTTCCAATCATCTAACCATTTCAACCAATCCACTATCAAATATGCCTTGTTGGGGAAATTAAGTTATTCAATCAGCCCCCATTTTGGGAGTAATTCAATCATTCAAGATTTATTCAAATTCCAAGCTCTGTAGTTTTTATCCTCTTTTGGGAAAATCGAAGTGTACAACTTGTTTTAGGATCAATCATTCTCTAGGACCACAACTTTTGCCCTATTTGGAGCATGTCAAAGTATGTTGCATGTTTTGGGATGTATCCTTCCTATTTCCCCCTTATTTGGGGTAAATCATTTTCTACTCTATCATCATTCGATATCAATGTGAGCCAACATTAGCTTGAATGGATAAATCTTGTCCATGGATAAAATTCACCCTTGTTATTGTCCATTTTCTTCTTTTCAAGGGCTTGTCCATCAAAACTATTTTCTGTCCACTCCCTTGCGGGGGCATCATGGGCTTCCCAAATATCATTTAGGGCATCGCTGTGAACTCACTTTCAGTAAATTAAATAAGATTTAACAAAATGCAAACACATCATTATTGTGATCATTTTAGCAACTTTTTTATTAATTAAAAAGTCATTTCCTCACTTATGTTTAAAAACGCTTCTCAAATAGGGGAAAAATTTAGACACTCAATTCTCACCATTCTTGTGTCAAAATTATAATTAGAATGATTTCTAACAATGACACAAATCACTGAAACACCCAAATTATTCTGTGCACTTGGCATGGATCTTCTAAAACGTATTGGGGCATCCTTGATTGGGGCAATACATTGTATGTAACTGTCAGCTTCACTTAATTTATCTTGAATCAAATTATGACTGTGCAAGAGATGTTTTGGGATTAATTAGGTTGAATGGTTCATCAATTTTCAAAATCCACTTCACTCTTCATTAAGTTAATTAAAATCTATTAATTAACCTAATCTTCTTCTAATAGGAAATTCCATAGCTTTTTTAAAAAAATTATTTTCTTTAATTCATTAAATTGAATTATTCCTCTAATTATGGGAAGTGGTCAAATGATGACAACATCATGGCATCATGGATAAATATCACGAATGATGATGTCATCTGAAAGCTGTCAAGCACTAATAATTAATGAAAACAAATATTATGATTAAGGTAAGTTATGCCTCTTTAATGCAACCTCTTTCCAAAATATTTATGACATCGAGCCTCTAAAATTGACTTCATGATAGGCCACACATCTTGATTTGAATTTAATGGCCACACTGCTTATTTGTTTCCTTCAATACACTCAATGTGAACTTATTACCATCCTTGACAAGCACACAGGGGTTTTCTATATCATCATGCATAACATTTATATCAAACCGGTATGGTATTCCCAACAACACATTACATACATCTATGGGAATTATGTCACACAACACTTTATTTTTGTAACACTGAATTGAAAAACTAATCATACATTGTTCATTTGCCAACACTTGATGACCCTTAAGAAACCAAGAAACATTGAATATATTAAGTGTACAATTATTTTCAGCCCTATTTTTTATATGATTTATTTTTAAAACAATTTATGTGTGCTACCACTATCAACATTACCCTTACAATTGGAAAATATTATTTCTCTACACCAATTCATTTTCTTCTTTGGCTTGCTTCATTTAATCTACTATTGTTCTCAAATACTTTAGGAAATTAAAAACCACTATGTCCACCATCTCCAAATTCAAAGCACTTACCCATGAATCATCTACCTCCTCCTTTAGTAAAGTATCCTCTAAACCTATAAATTAATGTCATCTTTGTCTTTTGGTTCTTTTTCTAATTTTGAGAATATCTAGCTTCTCCTCTATGAGTACACTATCCTTTACCACTATTATTTTTGTCTTCTTATTCTTGAGAACTTTCCTCTACCTCTATATGTATTTTGTTTCCTTCTTGACATTTTTTTTCTACCTACAATGCACATTGATATGTTTCTTCTACCAACATCAACTTGAACATTAAAAACTCACCTGTAATAGAAATATGAAGTCCATTTACACACCTTGATATCTTCTCTTGACCATCCTACATAAGACTAGCTCTAATGGTGAGTTTGTAAAAATACTTAACATATGCTTTCACACTCATTTTATTTTATCTCAAATTATACAACTTTTTGAATAAAATCAGTTGATAATTATAAGGTATAAATTTACCTTTCAAATTTATGACCATTATGTCCCAAGTTTTGATTTAGTCTTGATAGGATCTCTTCCTTTTCAGATGCAGATGATCCCATCACAAGGATGCATGTCCCTTTAGCTTGGTGGAAGAAAATTTCATTATCTTTGGGTCCTCCAATTGACACAATCAAAATAATGTTCTATCTACATGATCCACTCAATAAATATCCTCAAGGCTCAAGCTTGCTCCATAGTTATGGGTGTTTAGCTTTGTTTTATTTCACATTTTTGCAATAACTTTGAGAACTATATATTTTTTCATCCACTATCTCTTTCACTTGAATATCTTTGTGTTCCACCTTCTTCATCATCACTTACATTAACAACTATATTTCTTATTCTTTGTGTAGTATCTATTCCATCTGATATCACTAGGATGCCTCTCAACATCTATGCCAAGTCTGCAACTCTGTGTGCCCTTCCTACCCTAAAAGGTATTCTCCTATATATTAAATTTTCATAAATATATAAAATTATTTTTCATAACCTACAACTGACTCAACAAGAGCCTCACACACTCAACCTAATAAGGGAAACCTTTCTCTAATACTAATTGATGTATATGGAAATGAGCATACCAAATGAATGTATGCCTTACTCTCCAACCAAGACTTACACTCACTTTCATGCAAAATGGAAAACCATGCACATTATTATTGAAGAAACAATAGAATTTTACAGAGAGTCATACATATGCAGACCCTTCCCTAACTAAACTATGAAGATTACTTTACACATTGTCACATGGATTGGGTTTCATGAGCATACATCCCCCTTGCAAGGTCTCAATCTTTGTTTATCTCTCTCTCCTAGAGATAGAATATATTATCTCTCTACTTTACTCTGTCTAGAATTGGAAGTATCTTCCCTCCAGCGACTTGTCTCTCTAATTGACTTTCTAACTTTTTTTCCAAAATGATATGAATCTTTAAGGCATGACATGGACACCTTGCAAGCCTATTCAAACTCCTTTTGTCTTGGAAAATAGTCCACATCTCATGTTTTTTAGATATGGGCAGTTACTTTACCCATATCTTCAATGCGGTAAAAATTGGTGGCTACTACAAAATGATGATTTCTTAACCATTAGAAAATGCAAATTGGCAATATTGAATCCACCCCTATGTTAAGTGGTGGCTTCATCACCATCCCTAAAAGTGGTCATTGACACCATAAAGCATAGTAAAATTATATTCACTACCTTTTCTGATATTTTGGACTCTTGGAAATGTTTTAAGTACTATTTTTGATCTTCTTTCATGTGCACAATGTTGTCATCGTTGCTAAAAAGTCACACGAATACAAACACACATGCACAATAATTGAACCCATGTTTTTGGTAATGCAATATTTTTCTTGAATCCTGATACTCTTGCATCAACTCAAAACTTTGGTTCATCTTAATTTTGTAACTACAAGTTATCATCATATTTGTATGCAAGATAGATCATAGGTTCAAAAACATGTGATCTCACATAGGGGCATCATATACAACTTTAATCAAATTAGTTTTATCATTTTCAGTTTTCTACATTTGAACATATTATTATTATTGACATTTATCCGTGCATATATAGAAAAAGAAAGAATGTTTTTGCAAGATTCACAAGTACAATGAAGTTTCCTTCAAGAACTTTAAAGGCACAAAATTTGGTATCCATATCATGTCTTTTATGTTTTGATATTAATGCACACACACATCAAAGTGGAAAAAATGTAGACACCTAAAAATGGCTCCAAAGAATTTATTAGTTCTTAAATTAAATATTTCTATAATACTATGCATTTCAATTATTGATTTAAATTAGGTGTTATCGACATATTTACTAGATTTCAATTATCTTTGTATATCTTCCCAGCTTGCTCCAGTAGTCACCACCTCTCACCTATAAATTCTCATTATTCTACCCCCTATACCAAAAATATGGAATTGAATTTATTTACATGCTAGAAGCATTAAGTGTACAATTTTGGGGATCTTTGTTTGGGATCCTTTTCTTGTTGTTCCTCGAGATCGTTATCTTACATTTTTCTCTTTTTCACCATTGAATGTCAGTTTGTGTTCTATTTTATCCTAAATTAAATTCAAACCATCTATAAATAGATAAGCATTTTGTTCACAAGAATCTACCAAACGTTTAAAGAAATGAAATAATCATTAAAGATATTTATTATAGTATTGATGTTCATATTAAGGAGATAATATATTGCATTGGTTCTCTTGATTAATGAAATATTATAATTATTGACGTTGTTGTAAATATTGTATATCATGGAAGGCAATAACAAATGTCTATATAATTCAACTATTCATTAATATAACAACTTCCAAAAAAACATGCTATTTATTTTATAGTTTTCAGATTTGGTTGCCCGATAAAAACAAAAATATAAGCATATTTTCACTATGACCAGAATAGAATTTCTAAAATTTAAACAAAAGTTTTAGAGCCACAAGGGTTTTAGAACCCTAAATCAAATAAACACGGTCATCAAAACAAGTTTCTCCTCCTCCACTTTTCTACGAACAAAACTTAACAGTTTTTGACATTCTCCTCCCATAAGCGCAACTTGACCGTTTATACAAGCTCCTCCATTTGTCATAATGTTTCGAGGTTCTCGCTACTCAATGTCTCAAACTTTGGCGAGAGTTACCTCATCTACCTTATTTATGGTTGTGGTTTTGAAAAATTAATTAAGTCTGATTTACAGTTGTGTATCTATCTCAAGCAAATGAGTAAAGGTATTTGTATTGCAATTTGATGAAATCCATTGATCTATTCTATCCTACATTACTCATGTAAGTAGGAAACAGTTCGATTGATATGACCAAAGTGTATATATAGAACTAAATAAATTTAGTGTAAAAAATCATAAATTTCATCCAGACTACCTCATTCCCAATGAGCATAATGGTGAATATACAACAAAATGAATTGCAGCAGTATTAAGTGATTAAGCGAATTAGAGTAGTCGTTGCAAAAATGCCACATGTTTACATTTAATGATTTGTAACGATATTTGAGCAGCATAAATGAAGATAGCAGCATTTGGGCCTACTAGTACTACCTACCATGACCAACACTCATTTCGTTATCGTCATCGTTATTATCATAAATGAATAGCTTCCAAAACAGATAATAAATTACCTGCCCTTGCCCTTGCCCTTGCCCTTGCCCTTGTCGTTCTATCTCAATAATAATTCCTTATTTAACTACAACATTGGTGTAATGAGTTAACGCAGCGTTAAAAACTTACAGTGGTAGATCTGGAAATACCTAACCCTAGAAATCTTTAAAAATCCAATTTCAACGCCTGTTCATGATGGTATAATATCTGCAAAACCCATTTCACCTGTAAAAAAACTCAGATAAATTAAATATATTGATCTGATCTGATCTTATACTCATCCAAATCTTCCCTTAAATTGAATGTTCCACACAGACTTATCAAAAAACGCCTTCCACAGCTTACTTGGCATGTCAGTCCGCCTCCATAAAATTCACAATATTAACGAAATGGATTAATAAGAGCATATGGAGGTGGACAGAATGCCAATAGGCTTTAGAAGAAGTATTTAAACAAGCACATGCGGAGGAAAGAATCCTCCATGATAGCTTCATATGATATCAGAAAATCTATCATACATATAGATACATATGGAACAGGCAACAGACAAGGCCGAGAAGGGTACGCCGCACGCATGCTGGCGGAGACACAGAAACAACTGTAAAGAGACTCTCTAGACTCTACTCACTCCTCCCTCATTAAATAATGCGCTTCCTCGTAGTTGGTGCTGCTTTACTTTCTCCCTACTTTACTCTCCTCGTTTGATGTGCAATTTAGTGACAAGGCTGACTCCCACGGTGTTAGCATTGGAAATTGGGGCCAAAACCTGTACCCTATTATCTATACCACTCCTGGATATTCACGGTCTCTGCCCTCTTTCTGTTTTGAAGACCATAAATTATACCCAACAATTTTAATGACCTGAGAAAAGAAAATTTGCAACCCGTAAACTCTTATAATACATTATACTTTAAAACAGACACACATTCATAGTAAATATTATTAATTATTTAAATAGCTAATAAGTTTATAATAAACAATAGTTATTGTTTTTATGTTGTAATTGAGGAAATGAAATGGATAAAAATATAAAAACTATTGTAAATGAAGATTATTTGCAACAAGTATTTTATGTGACTTAAACAATAAATATTGTGAATATTTGTTGTGTTTTTTTAATAAATTGTTTGTCTTCATTATATTTTAATAAATTAACATGTAAATAATTAGATTAATTATATTATATTATAAATTAGATTTGAAGGTAAATTGAGCCAACAAATTAAAATATTTGAAAAATACTATAAACCAAATAAAATTTTGCAACAATTATATTGTGTGGTCTAAACAATAAATATTCTAAATAATCATTGTGTTTCCTTAACAAATTGTCTACTTTCATTACCTTTTAATAAATTAACATGTAAATAATTAGAATAATTAAATCATCTTATAAATTAGATTTGAAAATAAATTGAGCCAACAAATTGAAATATTTGAAAAATACTATAAACCAAATAAAGTTTTGTGAAAAGTAAATACCATAATTTAAAATCGCTGAAAAACTTGTATCTCAAGCTAAACTTTATAATTGATAGAATAATACGACAATTCAAATCTTTTGATTAACTACAACCAAAAAAATTATTTACTTTGATTCTAGCTATACTACCCTACTTTGATAGGAAATAAAAATTGTCAATTTTAAATTATAGGGGCTAAAAAAACTGGTGTTCATTAATAGTATTTTTGTATTATTAAAATAATTATATGTTCAATATTATTAAATTACAAGAGTTAAAAGAGCTAATCATCAACAAATTTTAAATTATAGGGATATTTATTTTAGGTGAGCCTATAATCTATATAACATAGTCAATTTTAGATTTATCTTATATGTAAAGTTTATAACTACTCGACAAATAATATCATAGGAGTGTTTACTAGTAGTAATTTTGTATTATTAAAGTAATTGTATGTTTGAATATTAATTTTAGTGAGATTTTTACTTCTGTATTAGTCATTAATTCTCTCTTTATCTTATTAAAATCGATAACTACTTAACAACTAATATTGATAAGGGTGTTTATTAATCGTAAATTTATATTATTAAAGTAATTGTATATTTACAAAATTTTAGATATTAATTTTAGTAGGATTTTAATATTTAATTAAAAAACCTTAACATAATTGTATGTTTGTCAATTATCACTTTAAATTAAATTTGTATTAACATATTTTCATTGTGTTTTTAGTTGTCCTTATTTTTTCCTTTCTCATTTCTTTTCTCTCCCTTTGATTTTGATTGGTTCTAATTTTATACCCTTTATTACCATTCCCAATTTCAACCTCAGCTAGATTCTTTATAAGCTTGAAATCATATTTCTTTTATAACGTCTATATGACAACTTCAATTATAGTTGTAATTTCTCAAGGCATGTAATTTTATTCTTGAGGCCATGCAATTGAAGTCATAAGAATTTAAAATTTTAATTTCTCTTGATTTGTCAAGATTAGTCCATTAGCATCACCCCTAGAAAAAATCAATGTGTCCTTTCCTCTTGTTCTAAAACTTCTCCCCTCATCTTTAACTAGATTAGTGTTAGCTTTGAGATGAATAGGTGGGATTGTCTCTTCGGCATTATTTCCCAATTTCTTGGATTAGGATTGGGGTGTCAAACTAAAGGTGAAAATTTTCATTGAGGATTTTTTTGATGAGAATTTTATCCTCTTGGTGTAAGGTCAATTATAAGTTGACTATTTCTCTCTTCCTTCTTTTTGGTAATATCATTTGATAAATCTTTAGAATTTGAGTTAACTTGTTAATAGATTGAGGACCGATTGTTGAGGATGGTGTTTTAAATAGATCTTCTTTGGGATGCTTTCTATCAATTAAATATGTCATACTTTCTACTTTAAAAAAAATCTTGTAGCTAGCATATTTATTTCTAAATATGTAGCATCTCTAAGGATTGTGTTAATATTTTGAGATTTCTTTCTTTGAGGAGGAAATATAATGTAAGTTCATGCATTAAATGTTATGTTTCCATTATTAATGGCTCACTAGGATTTATCATTATTGGAGTACTACTCTACAATTTAACGAATCTTATATTCATTTTAAAATAGTTATATTGTTGAAAATAATAATTATTATCCTTATTTTCATTCCACTTGTATATCATATTAGTTATTAAAGCATTCATATATGTTAGAGAATCTTTAGTCAAAGATTTGAATCATTTTCTAGCATCTCCTTCAAGGGATTGCGCATATGTTTATATGAAGACATCATCAATGTGTTATACTACAAGATTGTTTATGTAATCTAGAATAGTTATTTGGTGTTCTTCAACATGTTTTAACATTATTACCCTTGAAAAAAGGGAAATTTATTTAAATATTTTTTGGCATGTCATGTAGGATTTTGAGGAGGATAATGGTATTCACTATGACCTAATAATTTTGATCTATTATTAGACCCTAAATGTTATATCAATTTAATCTAAGTACTTTTTGGAAGATGGGCGTGGGAGAAATGGGCATGAAAGGAAGCAAAATCATGGAAGACCTTGGTGCGGTAGACCTTGGTGTGGAAGAAGCAAGTCACGAATAACAAAGACGCAAAAACACAAAGAAACTAAGGATGCAAGACTCGGGTAATTGGCATATGACTTGGACAAGGGAGTAGAAGGCAAAAAATGGTTAAGGAAACAATTCACATGAGCATTAGAGGAGAATAGTCAAGCACAGATATAGCACCAACCTGTGAGAAGATAGGTATACAAAATCAAATATATAGCATATAGTGGGTATATATGAGTAGTTAGGCCCAAATCAATAGGAATTCAATGTAACAATTTTCTAAAACTCATTGTTGTTAATGGTAATTGGCAAGTCATCACTTTCATATTAATGTTGTAAATGAATGATTAGGGTATAATCATGTATAAATACCACTAGTTTTACTTAGAAGGTTGTTGTTGATGTTGTTATTATTATAATGGTAAATGCAATCTTGAGCTTATTCATGTTCTTGATGTACATCAAGACTTATGTATGGCAATCAATTTTATAACATGGTATAGTTGTGCTAGTGAAATACTTTTAAAATTGTTATGGAGCTAATGGTATCAGTACTATTTGTCTTAATTTATGCCTATTTATTTTCTTGTGGTGAATAGTTTAAGTGTGGAGTGAGTAGATGTTAGACTTAGATTTATTATGATATCTTAAATATAAATAAATGCCTATTCAAGCACCTTAGTATAGAAAGCTCAATGTATACACCACCGCATGACAGAATTGATGGGGACTAGTCTTAAGCCATGCACTTCATGTGAGCATGCAACACCATTTCTCATGTGATAAACCGACACACTAGCTAGTTGAACTTCTTATCCTATTTACACATGCACCTAAGAAAAATCATGTTAAACTAAAGGAAAATAACCCAACGTTTATGGTCAATAGCTAGGATCTATTGTAATTGTTATCACAATGGTAGGAAAATGGTTGATCAACTTTCTTTGGAGAATATTGAGCAATAGATTGGTACAATATAAGAAAACTTTGCACTCTAATATCTTTAACCATGAATTTTTGCATGTACATGGGTAGAGAAAAATCTATATGGTTCTTTGTATGAAACATTCTTTGTAGAATAACCCCTGAACCTATATGTTTGGATTTTAGCATATGCACAAAATTGCTCAATAAATTATGGGCATAAGGCTTCTTGGTTAGTAGAATGTCAGATAGCCTTGGTTAATTCAGACGTTATTTGGACATGCATAGTAGATGTTTGGTGGAAAGGAATACTTAAAAGTTATAACATATTAATGCCTAGAAGAAACATAGTTCAATTTCCTATGAGAACTATAAATAAGGTATATCAAATAGTTCTTTTTAAAGATTACAAATCTTATGGTTGATTCTAAACTTGATACCTTTTCTATGGATGGCTAAACTCTCTCACACATGAACAATGTGACTGGTGGGGAAATGGAGGAGTATGCATTGGTATAAGATTGGGAGTTTAGCATGGAAGTTAGGTCGTGGGAATGGTGTAAATGAAAGTATGATGAGGCTAGGTGTAGGGATATGAGAGGTAGAAAACTATAGGGTCATTGAGAGGATACTAGAAGTGCCATGGGAATATGTAAGAGAACAAAGAGTTATAAAGAGTACCCACTAACCATAGGCTCACACCTTTCAATAGCATAAGTATGCATGGAAGAACCATGACAGGCATTGATAGTAGAACCCAAACTAGTTAGACCTAATTCCCCCACCACAACACATGCTCATGCATTCCAGTTTGATGGAATTATTGTAAGAAATTGGGATAATGACAATGTAAAATCTAAAGAATCTAAGGCTAAGATAATATAAGAATATTTGGGAGTACAAGTTCAACATAATAATCTACCTTTAACATTGAGTTTTTTGTTTCAAATACGACCTATAGATCAACTTGAAATGCCAAGTGGACCTAATATCAATAATGGGAAAATTATAGGCCCTACCATATCAAATCAACCTTATTTAGTGCCTAATATTTTTAGTGCACCTATTACTATAGGAGGTGTGGGAGGAAACACCATTAGTGGTTCTATTGGAGGAGGATCAGATGGTAGCACTAGAGGTGGTAATGGACTTTCACAATAAAATTCAAGATGAGTTGGAGGAACTCCACAATAGAGACCACTACAACCACTATGTGCACCTATAGTGTACTATGAGATGATGCTTCATCTCCCCAAACACTGAGGTGTCAAAAATGTGGTAGAACATGTCCATAAGTGTGAACTCATTTAGCTAGTGTGGGGAATCACTTCATCATAATGAAAGGATACTCAATTTTCCACTGCTTTATAGGATTGTATACACAAATGGTACCATAAATTTGACCCTCAACAAGCAGTTATGAGATATAAAACATTAAAAGCTACATTCCTTCAAAAGTTTGGCATTCCTAAGTTTGAGCAATAAATCATCATTGCTTTAAAGGACATAAAATAAGATATCATTGAGAGTGTGCACCAATATGATGCACATTTAAAAATTATTTTGTCAAAACTATAATTTCAGATTAACTCAACATAACATGCTCAATGGTTTTTGGGATAGTTGTAGATTTTGTTTCATCAATCTCTATCCCAAAAGACATTTACCAACCCATGCAAGTAACTAGAATTTTCTCTCCATGCTAAAGTTATGGGAAGTATATGAGGATAAACCCATTTATGGAGGCTCATATTATTTTTATGGCCTCTCAGCTAGAGAAGCTAATGACCAATAATGATCATGACACACGTAGTGGCTTATGGTGTGTTGAATGCAAAGTAGAGGGCCATAAAAAGAATAATTACCCACCATAAAAAGAACAATTACCCATAGAGGAATGTTTACACCATAATAAATTAGTCTTGTGAGAGCTACCAAGAGTATCATGATGTAAGGAATTATCCTTTTCTTTGATGTGCTAGCTAGGCTAAAGTGTCATTATACTATAAAATATGTGGTGCATACATGCATGATATTAATCACTGTCAATTCATCAATTAGATCCATGAAACACACACAAGAGGGACTTACCAAAATTATGTTGATAATAATTAAGAGTCTGGTGGAGGATAATCTTTTCGGGGTTAAGGACATGGCAATGGTCATGGGGGTGGCCATTTTACACCCAAGACCTATTACAAGTGTGGATCTCCAAAACATTATTAGCTTGATTTTATGGTCTACCTAACTTGTGCCTTTTGTAAGAATGAACATCATCAATAAAAATGCCCCAACTTATATACAACTATCACCAAAGAAAATAATGAGAAGGGTGCTAGGATGATTCATGTTGAAAAAAATCCATGTGCTTAGTGGATACTACATCCTACCACCCCACCAATGAGACCTAAAGTAAATATAATGACACAAAGTGGTGCTCATTCCCAACCTATTTTAGATAAAGTTTAACGTGAAGAACCACATGATCAACACTAACCTAATGCTTAAAAACAAAAAGAGGTACTGCATGAGAAAATGATCTTGGTACATGATTTAAAAGGTGAAATTAGGTTTTTAAATAAGGAGTCCACCATGTGCACTAAGATGCAAAAAAAAAACTATCTCAACAGACTTTGGGTAAGATGAATTTTGAGAGCTATGTAAACTACTCCTTCATGAAAACATAAATACCCTACTAAAGAATCGGTTATGACAACATACAACTAAAACTCCTATAGATTATCATTTAAGCCATGAATGATAAAAAGCCTATGTCCAACCAAATGCCAAATGTGATAAGGAGATTGTGGTAAATACATCTATTGATGGGTGGATGATCTTAGATACACTAGTGGATATCAGTGTGAAAGTCAATGTTCTCATGAAGAATGACTAGAGGAAGATGGGAAACCCCACTTTGTAACCCTCCCCACATGTTTTTTTTATGGCCAATAAGACTCAAGTGGTGCCTATAGGAGTTATCAAGGATATGACCATAAACATTGTGGGTGTGCCTTCCAAACGTGACTTTAATGTAATTGAATTTCTTGAAGCTAATTATTTCCCAATTCTATTGGGTTGACCATGGTACTATGCCAATAATTTTGACTTGTATTTTAAGAAGTGTTAAATCATATTTGAGAATGACACCCATCGCATAGTCATTCCTCTCAATTATGATCAAGGTCCCCCTTTATATAAGAAGTTGATGTTGATAAGGACCTCAACTAAATTTATAACATCATGATGCAAGAAAATAAACATGCAGACCCTACTCTTGATGGTCTACTTCAATGGAAAGACATGTAATCCATCTCTGACACCACCATTATGTTAGGAATCCCTCCAAGGAAGCACAATTGATTACCTTTCTTATAAGCAATTAAACATGAAATTATACCAGAATGATTAAGTAACTAGAAACTTGAAACAACAAAGAATTTGAGAGACAATACACAATCTTGTGTTAAATACTCTTAGAAAAAAATACAATAAAGAAGATGCCACTTCTTCTTCCACCTCAAAGGCTTGCCACACCTCAAGACCTTCTTCCCTCTCTCTCTTGCTCAACCACAACCAACTCAACAACCTGAGTTGTTATCCCCTCCTTGAATGCTTCAGCTAATCTCCTTGACCTTACACCTTGTAGATCTCCTTGACCTTGCTTCCTTGCTTCAATGCTTTTACTTGCCTGCTTAATTACAATACATGCCTCATGGGTCTTTAAATAGGATCCCATGCATACAAAAATAGACCTCTAATTACAATAATTAAAAACGCAGCTCAAGACTATAATTAGCCTTTTAACATGCAAACACTCGCTTCACTTAACTGACTATTCGTCAACAGCAGTTTTGGAACTGCCACAGACGACCGATGTCGGTCCCTATCTGCCTGGTGTTGACCAACGTCAGCCGACTCCCTGCCGATGCCGGTTGCCTTTTGCATTCATCATGACCGACATCGGTCATACTACCAATGCTAGTGTCTCTGAAACTTCAGTAACCTCCTCCATGTCTGCAATAGTTGAAGCTTTTAGCTCCATAACCTACCAATCTCCCACTTGGAGATAAATAGTTACAACTGTACCTGTACCTATACACCATCTAGTTTGTTCCCTTGGCTCTATATCCCTCTTCAAGATCACTCTTAAAGACCAACCACCACAAAACCTGTGATGCTATACCTGTCATCCAAGTCCCCTGCCACATCTGATCTTTCTGACAACTCCCACTTGAGACAAAATCAACCTGTGATCTTCCATGTCTCTTATGCCAAAAGAATTTTGTTGCTCCCAAATTCTTCATGACATACCTCTAAACTAACTTTACCCTTAGCTCAGAAACTCCCTATCTATGTAACCCTACAACAAGCAACACAATACAGTAATAGGATAATGTAGCTAATATTATCCAACTTGGTAAAGATAAATACAATGGTTAAACCTCCATTGTCCTGCAGCCTACTCAAGACTATATGCCCTAGCCTTCTGTCTCACGTGTCCATCCACTCTCTTCTCTAACTTAGGAATCCATCCCTCTTCCAGTGCTTTCTTCGAGTTGACAACTCCACCAAAAAATACCTGTTTGGTTCTTCTCCAAGGACTCACACTCCTCATCCATGCCAAGCTCCCACTGTTTCTAGATTCTCCCTACATTGCCTCTTCATATCTTCCTGGTTCATGACCATCAATAAGCAACAAATAAAATAAAGAAGGTGAACAATGAATATGAGGTTCACATACCCTTTCTGACCTCCATATGGGTGTTTGAGACTCTTTGATAGCTTGTTGTCCACCCAACATTCGTTCCAGTGACCGATCTCAGCCATCTCCCAGTCTGCATTCGACTGATGTCAGTTCCCTACACTGACCCTGACTGTCGACGTCATTTCCCTGGCCAACGCTAGTGTCCCCTCTGCCGATGTAGGTTCTTGTTTGATTGACGTCGAACTTCTCTTGCCTGACTCTACCAACCCTATTGGTCTACACATGACCGATGTCGGTTCCAAGTGACCGACATCGGTGTCTGTGTGTTCCTGTAAGTGATGAATTCTTCACCCGCGAGATCATATTAGATAAAACCCCTATCCATACTACCCTGCTCAAAATTATTTAGCCCCTGCGACTGATCTCTGTCCTTCATCTCCTCCATAAACACCAAGGCTTCCCTATTCTTGTCAAAAGCATCAAATTTCCTTTTCCTACAATGAACTTGATCTATGCCTTCTGAATATGAACTCATACCTTTTGAATCAAAAACTTCCATTCCCTTCTTATTCATGTGACCAAGCCTATTAAGCCACATCTTCAAATCTACAGCTGAAGTAGATAAACCCGAAGTAGAATCAGTAATACAAGTAGATAGATAAAGAGTACCTAATTTCTTACCTCTTGCTAAAACAAGTGCACCCTTGGTAACCTTCCAAGAATCTACTGTGAGGGTTACTGTGCATCCCTCACCACCCAACCTTCCTAAAGAAACCAAACTCTGCTTCAGAACTGGGACATGCATAACCTCCTTCAACACCCATGTGTTGTCCATCTGTAATTTCAGCTGCACTTTCCCTTTGCCAACTATTTGACAAGGCGTACCATCCCCTAAATAAAGCACTCCAAAGTCTCCCTAGACATACTCATGGAACAAATCTCTGTTTGGGGATGCATGAAAAGAAGAACCAAAATCTAAAACCCATGATTCTATCTGACTATCCAAAGAAAGTATGAGAGCATCCTGTGCCACAATACCTGCATCCTTTGCTTCTTCATTACCTTCATGCTGATTTTCTTTATCCCTCAACCAACACTCTTTCTTTATGTGTCCTCTGTTTCCACAAAACTAGCAGGTGACACCTCTGGATTCAGATCTCCTTCCCACCTTCGACCTTGATTTCCCTTGCTCGACCTTCTCTCTTTGCCTTCCCCTACTTTCTGCACTTAGAGCATTCCCTGATGATTCACCTGTGCTTTTCCTACGTATTTCTTCATTCAAGATTACACTCACAACATCATCAACTTTTAAGATTTTAGAAGCAGACGTAGAATTACTTACTGCCATAACCAAACTATCCCAACTTTCAGGTAAAGAGCATAAAATTAAGAGATCCTTTACTTCATCATCAAAAACAATATTGACTAAAGCTAACTGGTTTACCAAACCATGGAAATCACTAAGATGAGTATGTAACGATCCACCTTCCTACATTTGCAAAGTAAATAGATGTTTCATAAGAAATACCTTATTTGAAGCTAAGGGCTTTTCATATAAATTTGCCAAAGATTTTATCAACTCTTTTGTTGTCTTGCACTGTGATAAGTTGGAAATCACAGACGATGCAAGGCTCAACCTTATGGATCCTAGAGCCTTTCGATCAAGAAAATTCCATTCTTCATCCTTCATATCTGTGGGCTTGCATGCAACCCCACCCAACGGTAAGTACAAATCCTTCTAATACAGATAATCCTCTATCTACATCCTCCAATGTTGATAATTCTTGCCGTTAAACTTCTCCATTTGTAGCTTACTTTCTTCTGCCATTGCTATACTCCCACTCAAACAGAAACCCCTGTGAATGACCTATAATCAAACAATAACCTGCTCCCTACAACCTAAGCTCTGATACCAACTGTTAGGAACCCCTCCAAGGAAGCACAATTGATTACCTTTCTTATAAGCAATTAAACACGAAATTATACCAAAATGATTAAGTAACTAGAAACTTGAAACAACAAAGAATTTGAGAGACAATACACAATCTTGTATTAAATACTCTTAGAAGAAAATACAATAAAGAAGATGCCACTTCTTCTTCCACCTCAAAGGCTTACCACACCTCAAGACCTTCCCTCTCTCTCTTGCTCAACCACAACCAACTCAACAACCTGAGTTGTTATCCCCTCTTTGAATGCTTTAGCTGATCTCCTTGACCTTACACCTTGTAGATCTCCTTGACCTTGCTTCCTTGCTTCAATGCTTTTACTTGCCTGCTTAATTACAATACATGCCTCATGGGTCTTTAAATAGGATCCCATGCATACAAAAATAGACCTCTAATTACAATAATTAGACACGCAGCTCAAGACTATAATTAGCCCTTTAACATGCAAACACTCGCTTCACTTAACTGACTGTTCGTCAATAGTAGTTCTGGAACCGCCACAGGCGACTGATGTCGGTCCCTGTCTGCCTGGTGCTGACCAACGTCGGCTGACTCCCTGTCGACGCTAGTTTCCTTTTACATTCATCATGATCGATGTCAGTCATACTATCAACACCAGTGTCTCTGGAACTTCAGCAACCTCCTCCATGTCTGCAACAGTTGAAGCTTTTAGCTCCACAACCTAACACATTACTTATGAACATTGGGCACATGGAGAATATGACCTCATGAGATGAGGTTGTACTATAGTTGGTCGATAAATAAATGCTTCATGTAAGCTACCTAATCATTATAAGTCTATTTGACTCATTGGTGGACACCTAATGAATGCACCACCTTTCTAGTTAGATCAAGCACCTATGTTTCATGGCCAAATCAAGGTCTGAGAGTACATACAATAGTTAGAGGCCTACTATGTTTTATAAGATGAACTTATGCATTCACTCCCTACTATACTTCAAGGTACAACTTTTTATCATTGGGATACTCATCAATGTTGGCATAATTAGTTAACTATTACATTATTTACAATTGTATACATTGGCATAGGCCACATAGAGGTATTTTTAGGTAGTTATCATCATTTGTTTGTAACTAACTACATTAGACATTGTATATATTGTCGTTTGGATTGCATTTCAATATCATCAAAGTTTCAATTTGTCTCTCACTCTATTATCAGAGCATGTAAGCCTAATCATCTTGTGCAAAGTAACCACAACATAAGCCTAGGATGTACTAGATAGTTTGCATAGATAGCCATGACCTATGTGAAGGAGATCGACTCTAACCTAATACAGTGACTTGTGTAGTAAAGCCCACAAGTGACAGTGACATCAAAGAAAGCATTGAATGTAGAAGCATTTAAGTTGAAGTCTAGGTTCAAAGCCAACAATGATAGCTTGGATGAAAAAAACATAAGGCTAGTATAAGTCTCAGCACACCTATAAAAGTTGATAAACTTGCAAAAATGAGAAGTACAAAATCCTTTATGCTAGAAAGGCATGAAACCCTGCACAAAAGTGAAAGCCAAGTGTAGTCCATTGATAAAGCCTGGGAGAAGAAGAGTTCTACACAACCAAGAAGTGGATCATTACCTAGAGCTTGCCAGATTAGAAAAGTGCATGAATCTATGGAAGGAGATAATAGTTTGTTGAAATGAGACTTTACATTGGAAGCTAACTGTGCTAAGAAGGCTGGGGAAAAACCCTACCACCTATAGAAAAGTTGAAAGGTATGATGCCTAGAGAAATCATACCGATAGTGTGGAGATCTCAGAAAGCCTACTTGAGGGTGTATAAATATAAAAAATTCTCTTCATTGTTTATACTAGAAGTAGCATACCAATGCCAAGTTTGACAATGTGAAAGATTGGAGCAAAACCCTCCAAAATACATATTTGTAATACAATTTTTTTTGAAACTTTAAATCTATAAATATTGTTTTTCTTGTAATTAATTTTCAAAATTAAAATAAGGAAACACGCAAATATGTCTGCACCCATGTTGTTACTGTCAGATGCCCAGCTCTTGAAAGGGCCAAATTTTGTTGCCTAGAAGATGAAGATGTGAACAATTATTCAATTTGAATAATTATGGGGCATCATCAATGGAATAGTGATCCATCCTTCTAGACTTAATGAGAAAAATAAGTTCAAAAAGTTAGATGTGAAAGTGCTCATACTGATAACTCTTAGTATTACTGATGAAGTTCAACTGCATGTACATGATGCATAGACATCTAAAGAGGCATGGGATATTTTGTCCATAATTTATAAGGTGAATAACTAGACTAGAATCTTGCATCTACAATCTTGTTCAGACGCTTAGTATGAATTTAGGTGAAAAGGTTGAGGAGTTCTTATGCTGGGTGACAGAACTACAAGCAGAACTTGTTACACTTGGAGAAAAGATCAAGGACAAGATGTTGGTTCCAATCATGTTGAGAGCTCTCCAATCTCAATTTTTCACATTAGTTACGACACTCAACATTACCAAGAAAGTAGTGTCTTTCAAAGAACTGATCAATTTTTAACAAGAGGAAGTAATTTAGTCCATGCATGAAGAATTTGAGGACAAAGCCCTGATCTCCAAGTAGCGAGGTCTAAAATTCAAGAAAGGACGATAGAAGATGAAGATGTGAATGATTATTCAATTTGAATAATTATGGGGCATCATCACTGGAATAGTGATCCATCTTTCTAGACTTAATGAGAAAAATAAGTTCAAAAAGTTAGATGTGAAAGTGCTCATACTGATAACTCTCAGTATTACTGATGAAGTTCAACCACATGTACATGATGCATAGACATCTAAAGAGGCATGGGATATTTTGTCCATAGTTTATAAGGTGAATAACTAGACTAGAATCTTGCATATACAATCTTCTTCATACACTTAGTATGAATTTAGGTGAAAAGGTTGAGAAGTTCTTATGCTGGGTGACAGAACTACAAGCATAACTTGTTACACTTGGAGAAAAGATCAAGGACAAGATGTTGATTCCAATCATGTTGAGAGCTCTCCCATCTCAATTTTGCACATTCGTTATGACACTCAACATTACCAAGAAAGTAGTTTCTTTCAAAGAACTGATCAATTTTTAACAAGAGGAAGTAATTTAGTCCATGCATGAAGAATTTGAGGACAAAGCCCTGATCTCCAAGTAACAGGGTCTAAAATTCAAGAAAGGATGATAGAAGTAGCCATAACAACATCAACAACAATAGAATACTAAGAATACAAAGTAGTGGTGTTACATTTACAAAACCCACACACATAATACTGATCATTGCTGGTATAATGCCTTGGTTTAAGGCCAATCCAGTTAAGAGGGCTCTTCCAGTAAAGAAGATTCAAAGAAATCTAAAATATATCCTCGATAATGGAAGAAAAAAGGGCATATAGCAACATAAAATCAAGAGGAAAATGAATTTGATGATGAAGTAGAAGAAGCAGCATATGAATCCCATGATGACCTTGTATTAGTCTTCTAAACCTCGATAACAATAAGTAAAGTTTGGTTAATAGACTCTAGTGCCAAAAAACACATGATGTAAGGAACTCTTTGATTCACTGATAACTCACCCAACTAGAGATCAAGTTTTAATTGTTGATGATAAAGAGTATGTTGTAGAAGGAATTGGATGAGTCACCATTATTCTCATGATAAGACATTATGTTCTCACAAAGGTACTCTATGTCCTTGGTTTGACAACAAATCTCTTATCTATCGATCAAATATTGAATCACAAGATAAAAGTAGAGTTTCTAATCTATCAAGGCATCAAATCATGTCTTATTTCCTGATAAGGTTAGGTTATTGATAAATCCTTCTTGAAGGATCAATTATTTGCCTTAGATGTAGTTTCAACTAGTGAAGTCATACTCACTGCCTCTATAGTAGAATCTACTACACTTTGGCACTATCGCTATGGGCATCTATCTGTTGGTTCCCTCTTCCATCTTAGTTCTAAGGTAATGGTTCATGAAATTCCTCAACTTTCTTGTTCTTTGCCGATATGTTCTGGTTGTCTTGCAGGAAAACAACATCAGGTTCTATTCGAGCTAAGTTCTTCTCATGCTAAGGAATGACTTGTTATGTATATTGATCTGTGTTAACCTCTGCTATCATCCTTTCAATAATTCAGGTACTTTTATCTATTTATTAATGATTTTTCTCACAAGACTTGGGTGTTCTTTCTTAAAAATAAGAGTAAAGCCCTTGCACATTTCAAGGCCTTCCATCAACGTGTTGTTACACAGTCTAGGAAGTGACTTCAATTCCTCCACTCAGATCAAGGGTGGGAATTCACATCAAAAGAGTTTTCAACATTCTTGAAGTAATATGGCATCAAGTAGCACCTAACTACTCCCTATATGCCTCAAAATAATGGAATAGTAGAATGACACAATCGCTCAATCATGGAGATGGGTTGTTGCATACTATCCACTACAAAGTTGATGGGACAATTCTAGGTAGAAGTAGTACAGACGGTTGTCTATCTTCTCAGTAGAGCAAAAATAAATATCTTGTTAGACAAAATATCAAAAAAGGTATGGAGTGGTCTCAAACCATCAATTTCACATCTTAGAGTATTTGGTTGTACTTCTTATATGCATGTTCTATATAAAAAGAGGAAGAAGATCAAACCAAAGACCCTCTAGTGTATTTTATTGGGGTATAACACTGCCTCCAAAGCATACCATCTCATGGATCCTGAGATGAACAAGATTTATGAAAGTCATGATGTGGTCTATGACAAATCATCATTTGACTCATTAACACAAAAGGAGATAGACCAGACCACTTCTCATAGACTCTTCCCACAGTTAGATGATGAGCATGAAGAAGGTGAGCTATAAAAAAGAGAATTATTTATTGATATTGGTAATATACAAGGTAGTTCATCACATTAGAAACCACATTGATGTCCTAAATGGTTAGATTTCACAATCAAGGACTCATACCTGAGTTCTCCTCTAGACACTTTATCAGGGGTTCAAATAAGAAGACATGTGAGACATGAAGTCAATCTTGCACTCGTGAGTTTAGTTCTTAAAAAAATCAAACCAGAGATAGTTCAAGAGGCCTTAAGTCAACCTCAGTGGAAAAAATATATGGATGTTGAATATGATGCCCTCATAAAAAATGTGATGTGGGAACTTGTTGATCTGCTTATAGGGAAAAAATCTGTTGTCTACAAATGGATTTTCAAAACAAAGTACAAGGTAGATGGATCCATCGACAAACACAAAGCACAACTTGCTACAAAGGGTTATGCTCAATAAGAAGGCATTGATTATGAGGAGAACTTTGAACCCACTACAAAGATCAAGACTATCAGAATTGTTTGCACACTAGCAACACAATATGGATGGAAACTTTAATAGATGGATGTCAAGAGTGCTTTCCTAAATGGTGATCTAAAAGAAGTATACATGACCCAATCAGAAGGTTTCATCAATGACAAACATCCATAAAAGTTATGTCATCTAGTTAAGTCACTTTATGGACTTAAGCAAGCACCTCAAACATGGTACATAAAAATATATGATCACCTATTACAACATGGTTTTATTCATATCCCCTCTAATTCTAATTTATATATCAAGAAGGTTGGTATAGATATTGTCATTCTTATCTTGTATGTGGATAATCTTGTGATCACTAGTAGTCTAGATGATATTGGTGATGCATTAAAGAATGACCTAAATAAATCCTTTAATATGATTGATTTTAGGCTACTGCATTACTGTCTTGGCTTGGAGATATGGTAGAAATAAATCCTTGATGAAATATGCCAAGGCACTCCTAGAAAAGTATAGAATGTTAGATTTTACACCTCTTTCAACACTAATAGAGAAAGGTTTACAAATCTCTCAATTCTAGGATTCCCCTCAAGTGGATGAAACTCTCTACAGACAGCTCATTGGGAGTCTCATGTACTTGACCTACACCAGACTAGATATATGTTTTGCTATGAGATATCTTTCTAGATTTATGCAAGAACTAAAGAAATGTCAATGGGTTACAAAAAAACATGTTTTGAAATATGTATGATGTACACTTGAGTATGGTCTAGAATACAAGAAGGATAGTCAATTCTTCTTGTAGGGATACACTGACTTGAACTATGCTAGATCTGTTGATGACAAAAAATCTACTTTAAGATACATTTTCATCTCAGATCTAGACCCATTTTATGGATCGATAAAAAGTAATCATTAGTTGGTCTCTCATCCATGAAAGCAGAGTATCACATCGCACGAGGAACTATGTGTGAAGCAATATGGATACATTGTATTTTGTTTGATATAAAGATTCCTAAAGATCAACCACAAATTATATTCTATGACAATCAAGGTGTGTTGAAGCTAGTTAATAATATAGTTTTTCATGAACAAACCAAACATGTTGAGGTTTAGTGTCACTACATTAGAGAACAAGTCTTGAACCACCACATTTAGCTCTAGTACTACTGAGTGGATTCACAGATAGCAAATATACTCACCAAGTCTCTTGGTAAGGTGAAATTTGATCTATTTCAAGGGTACATTTTTAAAAACAATGTAATAAAGCGGGGAATGTTGGTGTAATTAGTTAACTATTACATTATTTGTAGTTTTATACATTGGCATAGGCCACATAGAGGTAGTTTTAGGTAGTTATCATTAGTTTTTTTAGTCGACTACATTGGACATTATATATATTGCCATTTGGGCTTGCATTTCAATATCATCAAAGTTCTAATTTGTCTCTCAATCAATATATATATATATATATAATTGTCATGGGAACAACTACATGTTAGGATACATCACCACTTTCACCATGATAATTGGGTTCACACCACACTCAATTATAATGGTATTGAATCCCCAGGAGACCATCTAGTTGCCTATGAGAATCTTTAGAATGTTGACAAATGTTTTTACCAGAATACTTATGAGTACATGCATTTTATGTCACTTTACATTTTTGGGCTGAGCATGGTATGGTCATCAAAAAACACGCCTATATACTGATACTTGAGAATGCATCAAACATGGTCTACTTACCACCTTTGCATTTTCTTCACCCTGATCAAATCTAAATTTATCCTTGCAAATGATCCATTAAGCACTACTATGGGATCAAATACCAATTGAAGACAAAATACATACCATGCATGGTGAAATTGAGGATGAGTTTACCATCTTCCAACTAAATTAAAACCAAATTCACAATCTAAAAATACCCATAGGGAACATATTTTGAAGGGTAAGCAAAAGGTTGTATTCAAGTTGATGTAGGGGATAACACCAATCCCAAAGAACTACTATTTGATCACTTAAACTTACCTACAAAATATGTGGCATGTGAGGTGAGAGATAATATGCCATCTGAGAAAAAACCATATTTTTCACCACTCCAAATGGTTTAGTACAACATTGGTGAAAAAGACACCGCCTAGATGGCTACTATAGGAAATTACTTATCTGAATCAAAATTGGCTAAAATATTTGAGCTTCTATAGGAATATGAAAATATTTTCCCATTCAACTACATAGAGATGAAAGGAGTGCATCTGGCATTGGGTAAAATACACATCAAATTAGTTGAGGGTGTTCACCCAATCAAGAAGTGACCATATCAAATGAATCCTAATCTTTATTCTTGTGTTAAAGAAGAAATTTATGGCATGTTGCATATTGGGGTTATCACTCCCATTTTTGAATCTGAATGGATTAGCCCCATGGTAATTATCATAAAAAGGATGGCCAAATCCAAATTTGCATAGATTATAGATAGTTAAATGATGTATGTGTCACGGATCCATTTCCAACACCATTCATAGAGGAGATTTTAGAAGGTGTTGCTAGATGTGAAATCTATACTTTTATTAATGGATTTTTAGGCTATCATCAAGTATAAATTATTAAGGAAGATAAGGAAAAAATGCTTTTTCCATTGAATATGGGTCCTTTGAATATAATATAATGCCATTTAGATTAAATAATATGCTAGTAATCTTCTCTTGCATTATAGTAGAAGCCTCTAAATATTTGATCCACATGTTACTTCAAGTATATTTGGATGATTAGACCATGTATGTCTTGATGTGAAACCATTGTGCCAATTTATGCCCCATGCTTGTGTGTTGTCGACAACTTCAGATTTAATTAAAGCTTAAAAAGTGCATATTTTACACACCAACATAATTTATCAAGATGGATTACTCCTAGATCTAGCCAAGATTATGGTTATTATTCAACTCTCACCTATAACCACTCAGCATGAGGTTTGTGCCTTCCTTGGTCACACATGCTATTTTCATAAGTTCATTCATAGTTATGTTAACATAAAAATTCTATTAGAATAATTACTCAAACAAAATGGTCTCTTCCTCTAGACTGAATAACATTAATAAGCATTTGGGACATGTCACAAAATCTTACACCCTAGAAGGATTTGTTAAAGCTTATTACAGATTTAGGGAACATGGTAACATTCCCACGTATGTAGGTGTACCTATATTGGAAATGAGCCTCTAGGTTTGAGGGTTAGCTCCCTGAATGCATCTTGAAATGCTCTTATCTATGCCAAATGCTTACTTATGGGGAAAAGAGTTAGATAATTCATGAATTGAACCTACTCTAAAGGAGGTGATGCACCAAATGTTCAAAGATCCACTCTCAAGATTGAACTCATTAACACATTAATAGACTACGAATGGAACTAATGCAGTGTCTACAATGGTTTTCAAGCAATAATGATTCACCTAGAGGTCAATTTGATGGGCTTAGGCTAGAGGTTAATGAGGGTAAGACTTGATTAGAAACACCTATAGTCAACTATCAACTCTATACATGAGACATCAACTTTAAGACACACTAGATGACCTATAAGAAAAGTTTATTAGCACGTAGGCTAAACTTGGACCTATAAAGGGAAGATGAAAACCACTTTTTCATATCAAATAAATATAAAAACACTAAGTACAAATTAAAAAACAACTACAAAATACTCTATTCATTACTCTAAGAGGTGTAGAATACAATTTCTAGCAGAGTCTAGTCATATCGGCCTGAGGGATGTCTAACAATAGCTCAAAAGCTATATTTATAAAAGAAAGGTAATTTAGAGAGAGAAAACTTGGTTCTAAAAGGGGGAATTAATTAGTTTAAACATTTTAACTATAATTATAATTAATTATAAAAATTATACTCATTTGAACCTTTTTATTGATCCAGGTCACTTCAAGTGGTTACACAATTACATTATTCCCTCATTGATGCTCCCTGACAGTTGCAATGGTGGGATCAAGTTATTACAAGCTAGGTCCTAGCATCAATGCAGTTAAAAAAATCAAATCAATTTTTTAGAGATTTATCCTAGTGATAACTACTCTTCATTGGTTCATTGTGGCATGCAAAAGTGGAGAAAATGGTCCCTTTCATGTAGTTGGTCCTAGAGATGAAACCATTGGGGTCTACGTGTATGCCTTCATGACATCCTTTGAAATTTTAGCTCTTATTCAAATTGGATCATTCTTGAACTCATCCCCATGTTTATAGGTCCACTATAGATGAAAAACCAATCTTAGATTATTGGTTTTCCTACTAGGTCTAAATAGAACCATTTTTGCCTTTGAGCATCCATAGAAACTAAGAACTCATCATGTACACATGTCCTTCTAACAATGGTGAATACAGTCATAGAATGAACCTTTTATGACACAAATCCTCAAACTAGAGGTCCATTTTAAGCTTTAATGGTGATCCCTTTATGTCCTTTAACTTGACTACATTAATGTGTCCATTTAATGGCATTTGAATGAGCTTTAATGGTGATGGGATGACCCCTATAGGACCTTATTTGATCCAGTTGAAAACTACTCATTTGTTTTGACTTTATTCATTGAAAATTACTTAGGCCAATCAAAATGATCTAACCTATCTTTATTCCTATTAGACTTATAGATCTGTACTATCAGATCTCAAAATTTTAACCTCTTACACACCATTGATCTCCTTGGTATGAATGAATGTGGTCCATTGATTTCCTACCATGAGGATCCTATAACATTTTGAATTTCATTCACACCATTGGATCAAGATATATGAGTGAGTTCTAATTGTAGATCTTATTGGGCCCACTTTCTTGTCAGTGATAGTGTAACATTGGATCATCAATATGAATGAATGTTGGTAATTGATCTAGTTTAGACCCACATTCTTATCAATCCCCTCGTGTCGTTGGATCTCTGCTTGGTGAATCTATACCAGTAGATCTTGTCCAACCCACAACCTTTTAAGGGATTTAAGCTGGGGACCTTTTGACTTGTTTGACCTCAGTGTGAACTGTTAGATCTATGTTGTCAGTATGTGAGCATACATAGACCATTAGATATTGATTAACTTTAAACCTTTTAAGGACCTTTAAACATAAATAGTTAATTTAAGGAACTCAAACTTGATGCAAGCACAAACATCTTATATTGTGGATCAAACTTTGAAACTCCATAACTTGATCTAGAAAGCTTGTGCAGACATAGAACTTTCAAGGTATGATTTAGGCAAAAATGATTCCATAGTACTATAATCCTTTATCTCACATGAATTTATGAGGTGTATATACCAAATGTACAAGTGATCTAGTTCATTCATTTCTAGATGATGTCTAGAATGGACTAACCCCTTAGACTCAACAAGCTAAACTTTGAAGGCTTAAATCTTGAGATAAAAAACTCATCGAGATATGAAAATTATAGAGAGTGATCTTGTCGCTAGGTAAATTGATCATGTGTGGTCGGATGGTCATGTAAGGTTATTTGAGCATATTTATAAATTACACAAGTAAGTTGTCTAGTCTGGTCTCTAGATGATGTCCTAAAGATGGTCTGGATTCACAAAAATTATTCCTAAACTTTTATATCTCTAAATGAACTCTTTGAGGCCTATGCAGACCCTTTCCATGATCTTGACTCTATTGATCACCATGAAGACCTTTTTTAATCCTTGAAAACCTACCACATGCATATATGACCTTAAAATGACCTCTAAGACACCAAATGACACAAGGACTAAGATAGACTATGACTTAAGTTAGAATGGTATATGAAATGACATCAAATGAGCTAGAACATACCCTATGACATTATAAAAATCCCCTATATAAGATTCTGATTATAAGGGGTTGACCTATTTTGGGCTATGGTAAAAATGGTTAGCATTCTTAGAGATTTACCAAGGGTGGCATGATTTCTATGCCATGACCAATTGCCTAATCTTATCCATTGGGATATGGAGTCACAAGAATGCAAGTTTGACATAAAAAATTCTGAGATAACACCTCAACAATAAAAAACAACATGAAAAAAACATAAAGTAATAAACATACATGTGCTTCATGAGCACTTATTAAAACACAACACAATGAGAAAAGAAACACAAACCTAATCTAATATTTAAAAAATTGACCCTCAGTTCTCAATAATAGTGTTTTAAATGTATCCCATTTATAGGGGTAGGTATCTCTTCTCTATTCATCCTTGCTAACTGAAAAGAGTTGATTTTTTTGCACTTGATGATGACATATGGTCTGCTCCATAGGGTATCAAATTTAGTATGTCTCCTTGGTTTTGCTCTATCTTTATCCCATTTCAATATTAATGATCTTGGAGTTTCCTTTTTCTCAAAATACCTCTTCATTAATATTTGGTGATGCTACATAACTTTATGAGATTTATCTCTAGTCTCTTACAACTCTATTAATTATATCGATATCACCTTCATTGGAGTGTTCTCAAGAAACTATAGTTGATGTGCTAATTCTAAGGTAGGAAACTCTTGAGAGATAGACAACCTAGATCCCCTCCCATAGATTAGAATAAAAGGAGAATTACCTATAGATATCTTGGGAGCTATCTTATCAGCCCATAAGGTTGTCTTCAATTTGGTGTGCCAAGCTCTTTGGTTATGCTCCAAGGTTATCTTGATGATTCTGATCAGATTCTTTTTAGTAGATTCAACCAACCCATTACCTTGAGGGTAATAGTTAGATAAAGTGCTCAAGAATATACCATTATTATTTACCTAAGTAGTTATCTTAGCACCCATAAAAATAAGAGCATTATCTAAAATAATAGTATAAAGAGTGCCAAACCTTGCTATGATGCTATAATAGAACTCTAAGATAGCATGTCATTAGCTTCCTTCAATGTTATTGCCTCAACCCATCTTGAAAAATATTTATTTGCTATGAGTATCCATTTATGACCAACACTTGATGGGGGGTTTACTATACCAATAAAATCAAGACCCCATTTCATGAAAGGTTGGTCTACTTGGATAGGCTTCAAAAAAAGAGTTGTAAGCTTCTATTTTCATACAAAGAAAGCACATTGTCCATACCTTCTCACCCAAACATGGTAATATTTGAAGAGGCTAGGACAATAATAGCCTGCCTTCATGATCTTGTTAGCTATTGTTCTTGAAGAGAAATGACCTCCTACTATCCCATCATGAAACTTCTCAATCAACACTCCAAATTGATCATTATCAATGCATATCAATAGTACACCATTAATGTATCTTATAAAGAGCAAACCATCTACAAGACAAAAGGGATTAGATTAAAATCTAAAATATCTCCTTTGTGATCTACTCATATTACTAGTATACTCACCATTTTGAAGAATTTTGATCACATCTTGTGTCTAACTTTGTCAAGGCAATGAACCAATTGATTTGGAATAATCATGATTGACTAGAAACTCTTCCTTTATCTCATGAATATTTAAAGTTATATGATCACAAATGCCTTTACCCATTATCAATTTTGTCACCTTGATATCAACATCATATTCCATTACTTTAGTGATCCACCCTACCTTCTTTTCACTAAGATTATTGCTCAAGACAAAATCTTTGATACTAGGATGAGAGACCATAACATGAATCCTATTATTTGAAACCATATGTATGAATTTATTTAGTCCCCTTATAATAGTAAGGACCTATTTATCCATAAAGGTGTACTTGACTTCATAATCTTCTAAACCTTGACTAAAAAATGCAATTGGTTTCTCCTCACCCTCATCATTCTTTTGCATTAGCATGGCTAAGATAGTATCAAGGTTATAAAATGAGTACAACATGAAGTCTTTAGTAAAATAATGATTCAAAAGAGTAGGAGCTTATGCAATTACTTTCTTTATGGATTCAAAACTATGCCTACCCTCTTTGGTCTAGGAAAAGACTTGGTCCTTCCTGAGCATAGTTGTGATAGGTTTCACAAAAGATGTAAAAATGGGTATGAACCTCTTAAAATTTTTATCTTGCCTAAGACAATTTGAAGACCTTTCTTATGCAAGGGCAATGATAATCCTAGAATAGCTTTTATCCTCTCAGGATAAATAGTCAAGCCATCCTTAAAAATAATATGTCCTAAGAGCTTACCTTCATGAACAACAAAGATGCTCTTCTTTGGATTAAGTGATACTTCATATTGACTACATATTTCAAAAACTTGTCTCAAGTGTTGCATGTGTTCATTATCATCTTTAGAAAAAACTTTTATATCATCTAGATAAACCAATATCATCTCATTAATCAAACCTTTGAAGGCCATCTTCATTGATCTTTGAAATGTGGCACCAACATTAGATAAACCAAAGGGCATCTTACTATAAGAAAAATCCCACCATTTAGTAGTGAAGACTTTCTTAAACTGATCATCCTCACAGACTAAAATATGATTATAGCTTGAATATCCATCTAGAAGAGAAAAACATTGAGAACCTGAAACCATTTGTAAAATCTACTCCATTGAGGGTAGAGGATAATGATCCTTGAGTGACACTCTATTAAGATATCTAAATTCTACACAAATTATTATCTACCCATTCTTATTTACAATAGGCAAAAGGTTAGATACCCATGTTGAATTCTTGATGGAAAATATTATCTCAGATTCAAGGAGTTTGGTAATCTCTAACCTCATGAGTTGCTCAACCTTGGGGTTGATGGGTCTTTTCTTCTGTCTAACCAATTTAACTCCAAGTTCCAAATAAATGGTATGGTGTGATAGGCTAGGATAAAATACTTTGAGGTCCTTATAGTCCCAAGCAAAGATATCATGAAACTCTCTACACAAGTCAATGAATGCTTACTTCTCTAATGTAGAACATACCTTGCCTAGTTTAAGGAGTTTGTCTTTGAAGATCAATACTTTTCATAATTCTCATCTTTTATAGACATACTCACTTTATCCTTCTTATTTTGATCATTCTCATTGAAGATACTTTCTAAGGTCACTAAAACCTTAGGTATCTTATAGGTTATTAGTTTCACTCTGATCACACAATTGTTCTTGGAGCCTCCTTTGATTCTTTGAAGAAAACTCAACCTCATTTTGAAATAAGCATGCAATGTGTTTGTCACTATAAAAAACTTACCAAGAAACTTAATTATCAGGTATAAAAGGTCTGATAATGATCTTAATATGGAACTATTTTCCCTCCTCTTTTATGGTAGTCAGAGTATCACATTTAGCTCTTATGGCAACTAGTCTATCAACATGACTATTCTACTCCCTTGAGACTGATTGTATATTAAATGCATTAAAGTCCTCAAAAAAATCCCATAACCTATTATTGTATTAATTGAGCAAAGGGTTCTTGGAAACAATCACATTCCTCACCTAATGGATAACCAATTCATTATCTCTATTTACAACTAATTCTTTGCTCATTGAAGGCCATGAATTAAACCTTCATACTCAACCACATTATAATTACAACTAAAATGGAATATATATGAAGAATAATAATATTTTTTATATGGGGAGACCAACATAATACCAGCCCCTACACCAACTTTACTTCTTGAACCATCAAAACACATCTTCCACAACTCATCATCCTCACCCTTTTCCTTGACAAGTAGAGGTGTTGGTACTCCTTCTTCATGTATAAAATACACTCCTAAATTAGTCTCCTCCACAAAATCATAGGGATCATGATCATAATTATTAGTGTCATATTAATTAATAAACAAATCTAAATATCCTCAATCTTGGAAGAAGTGCCATCATGTACAATAGAGTCCTTTTCTTCATGGGACACATAATTTAGGTTGGAACTTGTCTTAATGTAAGGCTCAATATGAATTATTGCAAGGGGTTGAATCCTAATTGTCACCTTGGCCCAGTACCTTGTTTTAAAGAGCAATAAAAATCAATTATCTGAGAGATAGCCACTTATCTTGGCTATGAAGTCCCTTGATAGGCAGATTACAAAGTGGGCTAGGAGATCAATCACAACTATGTATTACAAAATATGAAAACTAGGACAATCATGTAAGAAAACCTTCAAGCCTTTTATTAGTCCTAATATTTTGGTAGGTGTACCATCTAATTTAAGGACCCCTTTTTTATGTGGTTCATATTTTAGGCCCAACTTGCTGGCTACAACTTTGGGCATAACAAAAGTGGAAGCTCTACTATCAACTATGCAATTGTGTACCAACTTGTCACCTATAATAAGGGTGAGGTAAAATGGTAGAGGTTTCTCAACCCTAGTGGATGGTTCAAAAATGGTACTAGGAACATTTTTAAGAGAAACATGGCCATGACTTTGATTTGAGGGTGAGACACTAGTAGGGATAATAAATAATTTCTTTTGTAGGAGTTATTTTTACTAGGCATATGAAGAATCTCCCAAAGAGAAATGGATGTTTTAGTGTTTTTCAAAGAATATTCAATGTTTAAAGAAGGCATAACTAACTTTTATTGGGATATTTTAGGTAGATAATTACTTGAAATGTAAGGAATAGGAGAAAACCTTACCATATTTTGACTTGATGGAGATGTAGAAGTTTTTGAAAATATCACACTTATAACTATGTCTTGTTTCCTGGTAGGAGGATTGGGTGAGCCTATGGGCATGATACTACCACCTTATATAGCCTTCATATTATCCCTTATATTTTTTGTGATAGAGGCTTCTTGATTTATCACAAAAGTCTCTTCAACAGGAAAATTAGTGATCTCTCCTTGAGGTTGCCAATCCTCCTTAACTTGCATCATCACCTCATCCTCATTTGATAGGAGAGGAGTAACTCATCCTTGAGCCACCATAACTTGATCTCTATTCTCATTAGTATCCATGGATTGGTCTTATTTCTAATCTTATCCCTACACCAAATTGTTATGAACTGGTACCATCTCCCTTGCATTGGTGGGAGAATTAGGATTGCATACATTGGTAGGCCTATTGGAATTAGGCTACCATTGGTCTCTTCCTCTTCCATATTACTGACCATATTATTGTTGATATGGGTAAGGATTCTGATAGGCACCTTGTTTTATATTAGCTTGCCTATTTTGAGCCTCTAAGGCGAGGAAATTTGATTTCCAATTGACATTATTTTCTACTTGCCTAGGAGCAACCTTAGTTTTGGTATTGGCATTAGGAACTTAGGATATATTTGGAGTATTAGAAAAAGTATGAGACAAAACAAGCATATACAGTTTAGGAGGAAATATTACAGCTTGAATGAGCCTATTCTTAGCTTTGATAGCAATATCATATGCTTTGGGAAGAGTGGAACCTCCCATAGATTAAAGCATGACAATAATTTCAGTCCTAATGGATTTCAAGTAGGCAAGGAACACAAAGCTAATACGTGGTCTCATGGGAGGAGGAAATATATTCCAAATATTCTAAAACCTTTCATTGAAGTCATGCATTATTTATTTAGATCCCATTTTTATCACATTGAGTTGATGTGTGAGAGAGGCATGATCACTTTCATTTCCAAATATAGAAGTCAACAACACTCCAAACTCATCCCATGTTGTGATGCTTCCACCTTCTAGAGTCCTATACAAATCAAGAGCCTTACCTTTAAGGGACATGAAAAGGAATCTAATGGAAATGTTATCTTGAATAATACTATGAAAACTACAAAAGTTAGAAACATCTCTATTGTACTCATTATGTGTGACATGACTCTCACCATTGAATGTGGGCATACCTTTAGTGGTGTTAGGAGGAATTGCATCATATACTTGAAGTTGAGTTGGATTTTTAGTATTTAAGGTAGGGAAAGCATGAGGTCTAGCCATGTCTTCTTCTTCAAGATCTTCAAATTCTTCAGCTTCTTCACTCTCTTCCTCTCTACTAAAGTCTACTTGTTATTCAAAGGGTAGATTAGGCTATGGATAATGAAATTCAAGAGGAATTTAGGTTGAATGGGTGGGTTAATGGGATTGAATGTGTTAGCAAAGTATGACCTAGTGAGGACCATGAATTATGAAGGCAAGTTTATAATAAAATAATGGCCTTGAACTAGATTTACCTTAAAGGAATCTCTAAATGTTGAGTATCCCACCAATTTGTAGCTGATGTTGTGAAGACCAACATTCACCTTGAAAAATTATCTTGAAGAAAATGGGTCCCACTATGCATGCCAAAACTATTGTCACCAAATATTTCACCTAGAAAGAGTTATTCAAGCTTCTTCTATATTTGGACAACATGGAAACATTCTCAGGTATGTGGGTGTACCTATATTGGAAATAAGCCTCTAGGTTTAAGGGATAGCTCCATGAATGCATATTGAATGCTCTTATCTATGCCAATTACTTATGGGGAAAAGAGTTAGATAATGCATGAATTGAACCTACTATAAAAGAGGTGATGCACTAAATGTTTAAAGATCCACTCTCAAGATTGAACTCATTAACACACTAATAGACTATGAACATAACTAATGCAGTGTATATAATGGTTTCCAAGTAAAAATTCTTCACCTAGAGGTCAATTTCATGGTCTTAAGCTAGAGGGAAATGAGGGTAAGGCTTAATTAGAAGCACTTATAGTCAACTATCCACTCTATACCTAAGACATCAACCTTAAGACACACTAGATGACCTACAAGAAAAGTTTATTGGCACTTAAGTTGAAATTGGACATACAAAGGGAAGATGATAACCACTTTTACATATGAAACAAATAATTAAAAAAAGAACAAATTAGCAAACAATTGCATAATTCTCTATTTATTACTCCAAGAGGTGCATAATATAATTTCTAGTAGAGTCTAGTCATACTAGCTTGAGGGATGTCTAACAATAGCTTAAAAGCTATATTTATTGAATAAAGGGCCTTTAGAGAGAGAGAGACCTTGGAACTAAAAAGGGGGAATTAATTAGTTCAAACATTTGAACTGTGGTTATAACTACTTTTACAAATTATACTCATTCAGACCTTTTGATTGATCCAGTTATAACTACTTTTACAAATTATACTCATTCAGACCTTTTGATTGATCCAAGTCACTTCAAGTGGTTGAACAGTTACATTATTCCCTCAATAATGCTCCTTGATGGTTGAAATAATAAGATCAAGTTGTTTTGAGATGGGTCCTGACATCAATGCATTTACAACCATCAAATCAGTATGTTATAGCTTTTTCTTAGTGCTAATTGCTCTTCACAAGTTTTTTGTAGTGTGAAAAAGTGGAAAGAAGGGTCATTTTCATATATTTGGTCCTAGAGATGAGATCATTGGGGTATACAAGTATGACTTCATAACATCTTTTGAAATGATGTCTATTATTCAAACTAGATCATGCTCAAACTCGTCCTCATGTTCATAGGTCCACTATAGATAGAAAACTAATCTCAGATTATTGGTTTTCCTATTAAGTCCAAATAGACCCATTTTTTTTCCTTTGAGCATCCATATAAATTAAGAACTCATCATGTATATAGGTACTTCTTCTAATAGTAGTAAACATAGTCACATAACAAACCCTATATGACATAAATCCTCAAACTTGAGATCCATTCTAAGCTTTAATGGTGATCCCTTTATGCCCTTTAGCTTGATTGCATTAATGTGTCACTTTGATGGCATTTGAAAAAGTTTTAATGGTGATAAGATTACCCTTGAAATACCTTATTTACTTTGGTCAAAAACTAATCATTTGGTTTGACTTTGTCTGTCAAAAATTGTTCAGGGCAATCAAAATGCTCCAACCTATCTTTATTCCTATTGGCCTCACAGATCCCCACTATTAGATCTTAAATTTTTGACCTCTTGTGCACCATTGATCTCCTTGGTATGAACAAATGTGGTCCATTTATTTCATATGACAAATATACTTTGACATGTTGACTTTCATTCGTACCATTAGATCAAGAAATACAAGTGAGTGCTATCCGTAGATCTCATTGGGCATGATTTCCTATTAGTGATCACACACCATTGAATCATCAGTATGAATGAACATTAGTCATTGATCTAGCTTGGATCCACCTTCTTGTCTATTGCCTCCCACCATTAGATCTTTACTTGGTGAATCTACACCATCAGATCTTGTCTAACTTGTAGCTTTTAAGGGCTTTAACCTAGAGACCTTTTGACTTGTTTAACCTTAGAATAAACTATTAGATCAGTGTTTTCAATATGCGAACACACATATACTATTATATCTTGATAAAATTTAAATTTTTTTAGGACCTTTCAACCCAAATGGTTACTTTATCGAGCTCAAACTTGATGTTAGCGTGAATGTCTTATGCTACAAGTCTAACTTTGAAACTCCATAACTTGAGCTAGAAATCTCACATGGACATGTAAATTTAAGGGTATGATAGGAATGAAGGGGTATATAGTGTTACAATCCTTTGGCTTAAATGGATTTTTAGGTGTATTTACCAAATATACAAGTGAGCTAGTCCATTCATTTCTGGATGATGTCTAGGATGGCCTACCCCCTTAGACTCGACAAGCTAAACTTTGAAGGCTTAAATATTAATATACAAGACTCATCAAGATATAAAACTTATAGAGATTGATCTTGGAACTAAGGATATTGATCATGCATGGTCTGATGGTCATGTGAGGATTTCTAAGCATATTTATAAATTACACAAGAAAGCTATCTAGTCTAGTTTTTGGATGAAATTTTGAAGATGGTCTAGCTTCACAAAGCTTGTTCATAAAATTTTACAATTCTAAATGAACTTATTGAGGCCTATATGAGCCCTTTCTATGATCTTGACTATATTGATCACCATGAATACTTGTTTGGATCCTTGAAAACCTACCATTTGTATATATGACCCTAAAATGACCCCTAAAACATCAAATAACACAAAGACTAAGCTAGACTATGGCCAAAGTTATAATGACATATGAAATGACATCAAATGAACTACAACATACCCTATGAAATTATAAAAATCCCATATACAAGATTATGACTATAGGGGGTTAATCCATTTTGGCCTATGATAAAAATGGTCGACAAGACCTTCAAGGATATATTGTTAACTATACCCATCCTCCAATTTCCAGAATGGATAAAAAAATTTCATGTGTACATCAATGATTCTAACATGGTTTTGGGAACTATCCTTATGCATCTTAGTAAATTAAATTTGAATCACCCTATATATTTTTTTGGTCACAAGCGAACACCGATAGAGAAAAATTACTCTACTATAGAATGGGAACCCTTATCCATGGTATATGTACTTCAAAAATTCAACCAGTACTTGTTAGCCACTAAATTCACCTTTTTTATAGATCATTAAGAACTCAAATATCTTATGAATAAACTAGTATTGCATGGATAAATCTACTGATGGATTGTTCTATTCTAGGAGTCATAATTCTACATGGTCGTAAAACCTAGAAAAGTGATTTTTGATCCTTACCACCTCTCATGTGTTCAGTTTGGTTAATAAACACATGACATAGAGGATGATTTACCTAATATACAACTTTTTCAAGTTATGCATGTGCCTAAAGAATTGGAGGAAATAACTACTTTTATTGAAATAGGTTTCATGCCAGACTATCTTAGTACCCAAGCAAAAACTTAACTAGTTGTATGTGTTACACCAGTCCATCTTATTGATAGAGACTTATACAAAATTGGTAGGGATGAGGTGTTCTACAGATGTGTCATGCAACATGAGAGTGTGGAAGTCCTTTGAAATGTCTATGAGGGTGTCACTAGAGGACATTATGTTGGCTATGAAACAACATGAAAGGTGATCCTAGCTATATTGTGGTGGCCCACCTTATTCAATTATGCCAAAGTTTATGCATGTTAATGTGGTATATGTCAATGAGTAGGAAAACCAAACCACATATATGTTATGCCTTTTCATCTAATCTTGTCTTATGAACCTTTTAAAAAATGTGCTATTGATTTTATTAGGCCCATTACCCTTACTGCAAGATGAACTAATGCATATTACATCATTACCACCACCAATTACCTCATGCGCTAGACTGAAGTAGTTCCCACATGTGATTGTAATGCTACAACCACCACCAAGTTCTTTTGGGAAAATATCATCACCAAATATGGATTCCCTTTGATTTTAACAAGTGATCATATCACACACTTCTTCAATGAGCTGATACACATCCTCTTAGCTAAGTTCATGATTATGCACCATAAGACAACTCTATACCACCCTCAAGCTAATGGCACTACTGAAGCTTTTATCAAGATCCTAGGCCATACATTGAATTTTTTTATAATATTAGTTAAATTGACTAGGATGATCAAGTTCTTGTAGTCTTATGGGCCTATCAAACCACATACAAATGATTGAAAAAGAGCATTCCTTTTCATCTTGTATTTAGTGCTAAAGTAGTTATATTGGTATAGTTGTTCCTTATTTACGTATTAAGTGCATTGACTGACTAGATGATGAATAATATCTAAAAGTACATCTTGATTCTTTATTATAGTTATATGAAACATGATTTATTTCCCATTGGATTCAAGGAGTTGAAAAGTAGAAGTAGAAAACCTAACATGATAGAGATCTCAAAAATAAAACTTTTTCTCCCAATATGCATGTCTTGATCTTTGATTCCAAGTTCATGCACCACTCTGGTAAACTTCATAAACATTGGGATGGTCTGTTAATCATTCATAACATCCATCCCATATGCACATGCAATTTAAGGTTGTTAGATGGCCAATTTAATCTAGGTTATTTTAATGGTATTTAGCTTTGACCTTATAATTTCATGTAATATTTCAAAAAATATCGATAAGGCATGTGCCCCTAGATTATTTTATCTTTTTTGTTTTGTTTTATAATAAAGTGATGCATTGGTTACATGACATTTATTTAGTTTTATTTAAACACTTGGTTCTATTTTTTTTCATTTTGGTCATGCTCATGGAGGATCATGACAATTTTATATTATGGGGTAAGTTATAAGATGAATAAAGTAAAGCTAGAGCATGTAAAGTAAAAGTTAGAAGGAATCACACATAGAAGAGGTGCATAGGTGAAGAGCAACATGCATGATGGGTGCACAAGTGCAAGTTCAAGTGAAAATACAAGGGAAAAGTGCACATGATGGGTGTATAGGTAGAAGCATATAAGGAGAAAGTAGTTCACATAGGAGGAAATGCATGATTTGAAGTGTGGAAAAAGAGAGTAAATGGAAAAGGTGTTATGAATGAGTCAAGAGGGAAAAATTAGTTCCCACCTTTGAGAATATAAATTTAAATATTTTTATATTTAGCATACACTACAAGGAAATCACAAGGATGGGATAGGCTTATTAAATTAATGAAGTGTTAATTATGATGGCAAGCATGGAAAACAAAAATCACGACATAGTATTTGAGAAAATTAATGAGTGAAGTGATGGATGAATGCATGGGAGAGTAAATGTATGCAAGTATTCAAGAATAAATAATTTATAAGGTCCTCATTTTAATACTTTAATATTGAATATTTTTGAACTTATAGAGCTTGAATGAAGCATTTTTAAGCCACCAAAAAGAGCATTCATTAATATTAGTGACAAATTCAAAGAAAAGAAGTGAGGCAATGATCATAAACAAGGAAAATAGTGAAACTATGATTGAAATAATGTTGTTGATAAAGTTTTAGGTTACAGGTATTGGCATCTACCATTAGAGGATGTTGAAAGAAGAAATCAAAGGAAATTCAAACCATGAAACATGTATTCATTTGAAAGAGTCAAATGACCATGACTCAACCTTTAGGCTCCTTAGAGGGTGATGTGACCAAAGTAGAAGGCCCAAAGAATCAAACATTTACTAGGCATTCCCAAAGAAGAAGATTATGAGGGTGTAGGAGGACATCTTGTTTTGATCTAGGAAGAAGACCCTAGTGAGTCTAACATAAAAGTACAAAACATGGCACAAAAAACAAAATAAATATATATCACAAAGGAAGTAACAATGGTATGTGAGGGGGGGGATAATTATAAAACACCACATCTAACCTTTATTTTGATTGAATAAATGAAATTCCCTAAGTCAGTCTTGCATAGTGAAGAGTGGGAGTTGAAGGTGTCCTCTTTTCGGGTGTTTGACTATAACCACCATCAGCCTAGAAATGAAGGAAACTTGCAATGTGACTACAGAGTTAAGCATAAGAACACAAGGAATGAGGTCACCTATGACATCATGGTCTTTAATCAATTGAGTTATATCATGGTTTTCTAATTATTTCACTTACCTTATTTTAGGAATCTCATGGAAGTGGTGAGATTTTTGGTCTTATGCATCCATGATGATTACTTGTAATTTATAGTTCATAAAATGTGAATCAATTCCTAGTGGGTTAGTAAAAATACAAGGTTATAATGTTTGGGCATGGATGTTAATGTAGATATGGAGGACCATGAGGTAGTGGAGAAGGCAATGATAACCCTAAAGTATAAAAATGAGGGCCAAGCATTATATATCACTATCATCCAAGACCAAACCATTTGAATAGTTTCATGCTTGGAAATTCCAAGCTTGGGGATGAGGATAGGTGGAAAGAGGTAGACATGGGAAATTCTATGTGGTGAGCCAAATGGCTTAGGGGTAGAAATAAAATTATGCCCCATATTTTTTTTGAGAAGATTATGGAGGATGTAGAGAAGGCCCACCACCTTCCAAACCATAAATTTTTATGGGGTGTGATTCTTATTTTGTTAATATTTGATAATATTGGCATTATATAATATGTTGGGAGAGAGTTGAAGTTGGTGTACACACTAGATAATAAGTCCCCTATAAAATGATTCCAACAGTTCACTTATTTGAGCACCATTTCCCTTTCTCACAAGATAAAAATGATGGGATAGTTTGAGGGGATAAAGGAAACATTCAGGTGAATGATACATCCTAAAAGAGTTACCCATATAAATGGGAACTCAAACCCAATTTTATGTGATGTAACATTATTCACTTGCATGCTACTAGATGGAGCTCACAGATAACTTGTCTAGGTGGCTTAAGCTGCCATATGCTTTCACAACTAGGTATTTCAAAAATTCTATGAATCACATCATTTACACGTGTAAGGTGCATATTGACACTAATAAAATTGATGATGAAATGCATACCCTTTGATAATTATATGTTTAAACCAAGAAGAAAGCATATACGAATAAGATTAAAATGGATATTATGGATATTAATGCACACTAGATTATCATTAGGGGTCACATTAATATGTTGTATTATATGCTCAATCCTAATAATAAGGCTTCAATCATCCAAGAGGTCCCCAAATAAACCCTTCCCCTCCCACTAGAAATAATAATGCAGAGAAGGTTATACAAACAAGAAAAGAGGCCAAGGCCTAATGCCAATGTAAGTGCACCATAAGATAAACTGAAGCAATAAAGGACAAACCCATTACCTCTAAAATAACAAATCATGCTTGTACAATAAGAAAAAGAGGGCATGGATACCACTTAATAGAGTGTTATTCCTTCAGGATATGAATATTCAACACTAAGTGTTAGGGTATTAGAATAAAGAGTGATGACTCCTCAGCCATCATCTATAAAATATCCTAAGGAAGCCACCCCTAAGATAAAGGAGGAAACCCTAACAAAACAAGAATTGCATGCCATTAATGATGTGAAAATAAACACTAAATGTCCCATTAATGAAGTGGTGGAAGATAAAGGCATAACTATAGGCATCAGTGATGAAGATACTGGATCGAGTACCCAACAATAGATTTATATGGACGTTGAGATCTTTGAGCATGATCTAAATAAAGGGAAGGGAACTACTAAGGAATTATAATTACAATAAGGAACTAAGGGTGATACCCTCTCTGTTTGAGGCTATCTCTAGTAAAACATCTTGGAGGAAGCATTATATATGTGGGACTATTTCCTTGAGGAGGACTCATTTAATCAGACTCAACATGAGATCTCATTTTATATGGATGTTGTTAATGAAGAATTTCATTTTGAGCTTTCATCAGCTAGTATGGATTTGATGCTAGAAGGGGCAGAGCTTCTTGAAGAATTTTGGGTGGATCCCCATAAATGTTCACTAGACTAAGAAAGCATGACCCTTTTCTCTTGTAGTTACACTAAAAAATTATCTACAGGGATATGATATTAACCAACTTCAGTGGAATCATCATTAGGTCATCACCTTGTACCAATGTGACTGCATTAAAAGAATAAATCTTGAACATGAATTAGATGAAATCAAGTGCCAACTAGAAGAAGCAATGATGGCTTAAGTAAAGAATCTAAAACTATGTAAGTCAATTTTTCAACAAGAGTCGGCACTTGCCAATGGGATGCCCCTTACATGAGAACTTATTGATAATATGGATACCTTGGTGAATATTTTATTATAACAATGCAAAAACTAGGTGAACCCCCAATGTGAACAGACTTGGGATATGTAGCAATTTATAAAAATACATATGTATGTAATATATTTTTTGATTGAGTGGGTGTCACCATTCCCATAGATATGGGATTTTTGTCAAGTTGGCATAACCCACCAAAGTTTTGGATGTTAGGCTTTAGCTGGAAAAACAACAATGCTAACCACTAGATAAGAATGCACTCATAATAAAGGATAGAGTATAACACAACAAAGAATTCCATGATGTGGAGGCACTCAAAGGTAACATTAGTGTTCATCACCAAGATATTAACACCAATTTTATGGAATTTTAAGGATAGGTTTTGATATAGGTCAAAAATATTGAGGACATCTACAAGGATGCTACTACATCACTTGAGATTTTGAAAACTCAAGTGGGTGATTTCAGGAAGAAAACCAAGGGAACCAAATGAATAAAAGGAGAATTTAAAGAAATCACCTCCAATATACAAACTACATTAAACCACTGGGACAAGGTCAAGCACCAGGGCGAGTAAATAGGACTAGAATTTTTGGTATCTAAGGGACTTGAGGATTATACACAATTTAGGATGGATTATTGACTTATTATGGGGTGATATTGGACCCTAAATTTTGTATCAATTTATTATAAGTAATTTTTAGGATATGGGTATGGGAGAAATGGGCATGGAAGTAAGCCAAGGCACAAAAAATCATAGCGCAATAGACCTTGGTGTAGAAGAAGCACGTCACAAAGAACAAGGATGCAAAAAAATAGAGAAACCAAGAATTGAGGACTCAAAAAATTGGTGTATGACTTGGACAAGAGAATGAAAGGTATAAAATGGTTAAGTAAGTAGTTTGCATGAACATCAGAGGATAATAATTGAGTGTAGATCTAGCACTGACCTACAAGAAGATAGGCACATGACATTAAATATATATCATAGAGTGGGTATATAGGGGTAATTAACCTTGAATCAATAGAAATTAAATGTAACATCTTTCCATGAATCATTATTATTAATGGTCATTGGTAAGTCATCATTTTCATATTAATGTTGTAACTGAATGATTGGGTGTAAAATCATGTATAAATACCCTTAGTCTTACTTATAAGGTTATTGTTGATGTTGTTGGTTGTTAATGTTATAATGGTAAATGTAATATTGAGATTATTCATGTTCTTGATATACATCGATACTTATGTATGGTGATAATTATTATAATATAGAATACTTGTGTTGTTGAAATACTTGTAAACTTGTTATATAATTAATGACACTACTATTTTTATTGATTTGTGTCTATTTCTTTCCTTGTGACAAATAGGTTAAGTGTGAAATGAGTAGATGTTAGCATTAAATTTACTATGATATCTTAGTTAGAATTAAGTTCCTATTCAATCACCTTGGTATATAAATCCCAATGTATACAACATCATGTGACATAACTGATGGGAACCGATTTTAAGTCACATGCTTCAAGGGAGCGTGTGAGACTATTTATTGCATGATAAGCCAATGTACTAGCTAGTTGGACTTCTTTGTGTGCATGCCCATGGAAATTCATGTTAATCTAAAGGAAAAAAACCAAACATATACTATTTCCATAAATCTAGTAGTGAAGTTCAATAATGCACAACCATATAGGTTCACAAACAATATTGCAACCAAAAGAATAGTTAGTATAATAATAAGTGATTGGAAATTTGTATTATTACTTTAATTATATGTTTGTCAATCATCACTTTAAATTAATATTTTATTAATGTAATTTATTTGTATTTTTAGATTTCCTTTTTTTTATATTTCTCATTTCCTTTCTCTCCCTTTGCTTCTGATTAATTCTAACTTGATACCTTTTATTAACATCCCCACTTTCAATCTCATCTAGATTCTTTCTAGGTTTGAGATCATATTTATTTTGTAACATCCCTATGATATATTTAATTATATCTATTATTTCTTGGGGTGTAACCATATTATTAATGACATGAAATCAAGGTCATAAGACTTAAAATTTATGAATGCTCTTGATTTGTTAGATTAGTTTATTTTCATCACCCTTGAGTGCTTTAACCTGGAATGCATCAATGTATAATTCTTCTTTTTATAAAAATTATTCCCACTCATATTTAACTTGATTAGTGTTAGCTTTGAGAGGAATAGGTGGGATTATATCTTTGGTGTTATTTTCCAAATTTATTAATTAGAATTAGGGCATCAAACAAAAGGTGGAGAATTTCATTGAGGATTTTGTCCTTTTGGTACAAGGCCAAGTTTAGGTTCAATATTTCTCTCGTGCTTCATTTTTATAACATCATTTGATAAATATTTTAGTATCTCAATTAAAATTCTAATAGATTAATAATTGGTTATTGAGGATGGTGTTTGAAATTGATCTTCCTTGGGATGATTTCTATCACTTGAAGATATAATAATTACTACTTAAAAAAAAATAGTTAGCATTTTTTTCTAAACATGTAACATCTCTAAGGAGTGTGTTAACATTTTAAGATTCCTTTATTTGAGGAGGAAAGAGAATGCAAGATTGTGCGTTGAATAATATGTTTCCATTTTTGATGGATCAATAGGAATTATCACTATTGGAGTGATACTATATAGTTTAATGGATCTCATATTCATTTCATCTACACTCTCCCCACTCTTTATTTTAAAATGATTATATTATTGAGAGTAGTACATGATATCCTTATTTTCATCCCATTTGTATATGAAACTATTTATTTAAACATGAATATATATTAAAAATATTTAGTTGAGGAATTGAATAAGATCCTAGCATCTCCTTCAATGGAATACACAAATGTTCAGATTAAGTCATCCTCATGTTCTACTATGAGATTATTTGTGAAATCTAGATTAGTTGTTTGATGCTCTTCAATGATAATTACATTATTACCCTTTCAAATGGGAAATTATTTTAAATAATATTTAGGCATGTCATGTAGGATTGTTGGGAGGATTTATAGGTAGCATAATGCACACTGTCCCAAGTATTTTGAGCTAGATTTTCCATAGGTATAACAATGAGGTTCAATAATGCATGAACATCTAGGATCAAAATAAATATTGAAAAAACAAAAAGGAGTTAGTGTATGAATAATCAATTAACATTATTTAATGCAACATCCTTTTTTACACAAAACATTTTTGTAGATACTTTATTCGAGCTTTACACACAGATAATTTATTTTTCACATCCCATTAGTGTAAACACCTTATAATCTAGTGAATAGTTTGGGAAGTCAAACTATATCAAAAAAAAGTTATGTCAGAACCATTTCAACTACCTAACCATTTATTAATTCATAATTGTTTAACTCATATAATATCACAATGTGATGTATTATGGTGCCTTGAAATCATATTGTGCATTTAATGATATGGTGCATAGTGATGTGTTATGAGCATTTAATGTTTATGGAACATAGTGATGTGTTATGAGTATTTGATGTTTGTGTCATTAGTGGGTATGTGAGATAATTAATGTAAGTAGGTGGATCTTGTGCCTATATAAATATATCCTTACAATTGAGAAAGAATTTAAAAAGAACCCGAACATAAATATTTCAAATTGTAGTTATTAGAGAGGTCATTGTAGTCAAAGATATATGGGAAAATTTGGAGAAGGATTGTTATAAAAAAATTTAATACCCTATTAAAAATAAATAAATAGCATAAAATATTTATTTTACCACACTCAAAACATTACACGTGATGAGGTCCAACATTTTTTAAAACACGAGTTTGTCATTACATTTGTTTGATTGGGTGTTGATTATCATTTTTAATTATTTCCAACATAATTTTTCACTGACATTGTAACATGTTCAGTTATAAACTATATAGAATATTGAAATTATACTTCATTCAATTAAATATTCATAGTAATAGGTTTTCATACTTAGCCTCTTTAGACATTAATAATTTGAAAGACAATGCAAGTGATAATACTTACGAAAATGTCACATCTTGTAATATCTCAGATAATATCCTTTAAAATGTTGAATATTATGTTCATATGAATATATATTTTTAGTCTTTGTAAGAAAATTTGTCATATCTACTATAGTTTGTGAACTCAAATAATATTAGTTCTGGAACTTCTATGTATTGTAATTACCTCCAATGCATGTTGTAAGCTTAAGTTTTGAAAGTCTTACATGTTAAACAATTTAAATAGGTTTTAAATTTATTTAAAAAACCTAACGACTAAAGTTTTAAAACCTAATATTCTATTTATAAAATCTTAAACCAATCCTAAGTCTTAATTCCTATCTAAAGGTTATGTTCAAATAGTTTCAGATACCTACTATAGTCATGTTGGAATATATATTATTGGCACATATAGTAATAAGACATCCACCAAAGTTGAATTAATGAAGGGTTTATTTGAAATGTTCAAGTTCATTCCAATGTCCTTATAGTAAATTTGCCACTTTTAAAGTCTATATTGAAATATTTTGACTTCATTTTTAAAGCATATTAATATTTATAAGGATTTTTTGGTAGACTTGATAATATATTCAATCATGTCATCTAATGACTCAAATTGGTAAGATGTTGGTGGAAGTAGAAATTTTTGGTGGAATGAATAGAAGTTTCTAGCTAGTGGTAGACTTAGAGGTAGTTAACATCGATAGAAAAATAAATAGTAATTTTGCTAAAACTATCAAAATAGTTATGAGGTTTTGAAAGTTATTTTTGACAAAAAAATTAGAAATGATGGTCACCACCATTCACTCAATAAACATGTACATGCCATAAATTAAATGTTCCACCTAAGCTCTAAGTTTGTAATTAATGAGACATGGGATTGGGGTATACGTAGTCATGTTATTTCATTTGGTCATTTGATTATCATCTTGTAAGATTCTTTTTGGAATCCATATTCTACCATTTATTTTCTTGAAAAGTTCTTATTAACCCATTTTTAGTTATATACTCCATTGGTTTGATGTTCTATACAATTTTTAAGGTATTATGGAGACCTGTATAGGCTAGTATACACTATTTTTGGTGGATTTTACATTTTTTCAAAGTCTTTGAGGTCATATTTGAAACTAATTTTTTTTAATATGTACATGTATGAGATCCATTTGATTTAAAGCAATGGTGTTTAGTTTTAGTTTAAAATGTTGAAGTTTGAATTGAAATATGGGTATTACTTTCAATTTATAGATTTAAAATTGTATGTCATTTTCTTCTTATATGTAAACATCATATAGTTGAAACTTGCATGCATATTCAGGGTCCTGTTCCATGATGGTTTGATACAAATTTTTAGTTGAATATTCTATGAATTTATTGAAAGGGTTATGGAGATTTTTTCAAGTTATTTAATCTAAAAATGTGAACATATTTGAATTATTGCATTCAAAATTTAGTCTATATGTGAATAAATTATGAAAAAAAAATATGTTTTTAAAAATTTATACAATGTTAAGAGGAAGTTTTTATGTATATTAAGTTTATTTTAGAAGATTTTGACCAAGAAGTAATGGATTAAAATTCAATCTATGTTTTATATGAATTTTATGGATAGAAAAATCTATGATAATGATGGCCATTTATTTAGTCAAATCATAATTTTTTTAGTATGCTCTTGATAATTTGTATTGGATAATAAATTGACTCATAAGGTTGATGTTTTTGATACAAGAGTTTTAGTTACTATTATTTTTAGCTATTTTCTTCATAATGAATATAACTTTAAACTTGGATTTTTGAATTCATTGGTTTTTATGCAATATTTTCATGAAAAAAATATTGTATATAAATTTCAAGGTTTATTTTTTAGACTCCATAAGGTTTAATAACATATGTTGATGTACAATCTAAACTTTTTGAAATTTGGAAAGTTTTAAAGCAAATGTTAAAAGATATTAGATTTCATTTGTGGTAAACAGTGATATTATTGAAGGAAGATTTTGAATATTAGGGTTTGGTTGATGCCTCATAAGGTTTTTAGGCTCAATATTCATTGATTATGGTTATTTTTCATAGTTTCTTGTTACTTTTAGTAATAATGTAGCATAATTTAGTTCATGGATGATCAAGATGAATATTTTACAAAATTTATTTTGAGATAAAATGACATATGTGAATACTTGAAACAAAATACAGGATGAATGTTTTCAATAGAGTGAGTATTATGTATTAATTTTTTTTGATTTGAAGACCTAATTTATTGTTTTCACTTTAAAATAGAGTTTTTTTTTTTCAAAATAATGAATACTTGCATATGATGATTGTTTCATTTAAAGTTGAGTTTTATTTGAAACATTGAAATATTTGAGTAGTTAATCTATTTTAATAATATTTTTACAAATGATATGATTTTTTTAATAAAAATAAAATAATGTTGTCTTATTAGCCTTTTCTCTTCATTTTAGAAGTATCATGTAAGGTTGGAGTAGAGGTTCACATAGTTCTAATAGAAATAATATTTGGAGAAGAAAATCTTAACAAAAATGATAATATGCCACCTATTTGGGACAATTATTGAGGCACACCCTTTAGGGTTTGAAGAGCCTCTAACACATTTACCCATGGTTTTAGTCATGTTACTCATGTCTCCCTTCATTTTGATGCTACTAAGTTTGTATTTTGGAACATTTTAAATATTACACCTTATAGTTCTTTGTCATCTAATGGTACTCATATTTTATGACCTTTCAATATATTTAATTGGAGATATCATCCATTTGGATGTGGTTTACCAAGTAATTTAATTTGTCATATGCAACATGTAAGCAATAACTCCATATGTTGAACCCAAACCTATAAATAATACCTTATTGACTCTTGAAGCCTCCAAAGGTTTCATTGATCTAGCTAATGTTACTTCCTTGAGTCATAAATGTACTATTATCCATTCATACCTACCTGTGGTAACTCACTTCATGAAGTAAATCAAATTTGATTTTCAAGATAAATCTAGGTGTTAATAGAATTAAGATGCATACAACACCTCTTGTATACACTAAGTATCAAACTGAGTGAGGGGAACCTTTGATTGATTTGTTTTTTGATGGGGGGTAAATTGATTGTTGTTTTGTTTGGATGTTGATATTTTATACATTTTATGACTTTGTTTGTTTACTTTCAATTTGAATAGGAGTGTTTTTCAACATGGAGTAAATTTAATTTAGCAATGGATAGATTATTTTATTAAACTTTTAAAATTATTCTTCCTTCATAATATTGTCGTAATAGTGATAGTTATTAGTTCTAGTTTGAGTATATACAAGGTATGTTTTTTTCTAGTTGAGTTTCAAATAAAATTTAGTGAAGTACTCTAACAGATTTCTTATAGTTGGCAATTTTGAATATTGATATGTTAGCTTATTATGTTTTATCATTGTTGAAGAATATGAAGGATTGATAAATTTAAAATAGATTTTAAGGATTAATTACTTAGAATTAGTAATTTATGATTGATTCCATTGCATGATAGCTTTTACTAATGAGTAATAAATTTGTTATAAGTGGGCCTCACCCTGATAGAGAAACATTATGTTTGGTCTATTAAATTAATTAACATATCAAGTAATATTAAGTTCACTCTATAAAATTATTATTAAAATATAATATAAATTAGTTAACTATCGATAAAGTAATTTATCTTTATTTTAATTTAACCAAAAAGTTAGCTATAACTTAAAATAAAATAAATGTCTAAAGTGAAGGCCTTAAAACTACTTGAAGGACACTATTCAAGGAGGAAATTATATAGGAACAAGAGATTTTAAGGTAAATTTTCATATTAAACTTTCTCTTCTATCATAAATCTTTGACATTGAGTATTAATTGTAGGAAGACCAAACAACACATTTTATTATAGAAAAATATTTTGCTTCATATAATTAGATATATCGAGTTTGATTATATGATTTCTAAACTAATTATCTTAAGATGGACATGATCATTAATATTTGATGACTATCAAATAATAAATTCATATGCATGGATCATATTTATTCTTTTCCTAAAAAATAAAGAATACTTTGTACATTATATGACATATTGTTGAGTTTTCATTATTTGCAACTTTCTCTTCTCACATTTGATGTAAAGCAATTATGAAATTCATAATTTTTAAGAAAAATTCTAATTTTATGTCATAAATCAATTTCACACTTTATTTTATGTTTATACTGTCACTTTTAATTAATTTATTTTCTCGTTTAACTTGTTTCTCAGTTATCATTTTGTGTCATCTTTCTTTTTATGTTTTAGTTTTGATCATATAGATTGTCTATTTTATGTTATGTTATTTAATAGTTATTTATTAAAAAAAAAATTACTTAATTAGTTTGTAAATATATTAGAGAAACTAACCTTTTTAAATATTCTAATTTCTAATCTTTATTAACAACTTTATGTTTTGATTTATTTTCTAGTTGTTCTAACTTAGTTTAGTTTTTTTTGTGTCACTTATTTCTTATTTATTTGTTTAGTTTGAATTATTTATATAATTTTAAAGGAAATATTAATTGAATAAGGATAAGTGTTTGATATATTATAAAATCATCAAAGTATTTCTATTCCCTTCAAGAGGTGACCTTTTTCAATAGGCATATTTTTTTGAATAGGTTTGAAAAAATTCTTTAACATTTTGATATTTACATAAACACAAACTGACTAGAAATAATTGATTGTTGTTTTGATTAGATATGTGATATATTTTGTTATTTATCTTTGTATATTAATATATCTAAATAATTAAAACAAATATTTAAATCCATAGAACTTTTAAAATACCCCTTTGCACACTTTAGAATTAACTTTCAATTATATGTCTTTTAAGATTAAATTGGTATGATTTCACTTTAAATTTCATGATAGGTGAATAGATATATTTGTTGACATAAAAATTTAAAATATCAACAAATTTGGTGACTCCATTAGGGATTTTTTAAAATCAAATCCTTTCAAGTGTTTTAGATAGTCTCATATATTTTATGAATGACCATTATCAATACTACACCAATAATTCAATGTGACTTTGATCATATTGAGTAGTAAGATGATATCACATTAGACTTGGTATACTTTATTTAGTATAATCACCACAACATATACTTAGAGTTATTAATTTTAAGGAAGACAAAGCTTTTGAAATAAAGAGATGCTCTATATTCGAAACACAACCTTAAGACCACATAATTAAAATAAATTTTTGTCTGAGGCAATAAATAAAATATATTTTACTTATTAATTCTCAACCCATTATTATAATTATTTCTGATAAAGCACCTAAAAAGTGTTAATTTTCATAAATAGTTGATCAAGATAGAAACATAATTAGAGATGTTATACTTGACCTATAGTAAGATAAATAAAGTTATGAAATTACTAATAATAAATCATTTTTTAATGTTGAAATATGGGATAGGTTAATTAATGGATGAATGGTAATCTAATTGATATCTAGAATCATCTTGTCAAACTACCTTCATTAAAAGAAGATAATGTTTCCAAAATTTCAAGTAATTTAGGTGAGTCATGGGAGGATCATATTGATTCCTGCAAGATGATATATGAAAATATTTATATTAATAAGTAAAATATTTATCTAAGACTATTTTCTCAAACTCTAGAAGGTAAAACTTATAAAACATTTATTAGTTTACCTACTAAAGTTATTCATGAATGGAAATATATTGAATATTGTCTTAAATTATGTTTCAGTAAACCTAGAATGGATGTATAACTAATTAATGAATTCATAAATATATCTATAGGTACTTTCAAAACCATCTATATTTTCATAACTAGATTTACCGGATTTAGGCAAAAAAAAAATTACATAATGTAAGACCTTCTAGAAAGTTAGAAAGACTATTTTTCGATTCATTGCCCCTTAAATAAAAAAGTGAAAGTAGAATATAAATATATTACATAATATGATTCCATAATTAATGTTTTAATAGTGTAAAAACAAGCTTAAACATATTAATTTTAAAGATATATCTTCTATTGGTCTAACATCCAAGAATGCAATTTTTTTTAAATCTACACACACACTTAAAAATAAGCTAGTTTATATTAAACAACAATTAAATGATCAACCTACATTTTTAGGTAGAAAATTAAATACTCAAAAGAATAAATTTGAAAATAAATTACATTATTTTAATGTTTAAGATGTTGATTGTGATCTTGATACATGTATTAAGTTAATCAAAAAATTAAATGTTTTATTCAATAAAAAGATAGTATTTATATTAATATGGTGAATAATATAAAAATGTTTAGTTTTGATGAGCCTTCAGATGAAATCAAGACTGTTAATAATTATTTTATCCAAACAAAAAACACTATGATTTTGTTCATATGGATAATTACACTAAAAAATATATGATAATAACTAACCTTATTCTTCATAACCCTTACCACAATATAAAATTAAAATTATATTACAAAATGATAAAATTGTAAGTAATACAAAGCAAAGAAACCATTTACCTAAAAGATATACAAATATATAGTATTAACCATGCTTTAGGTATATAAATTATCCTCAATTCAATACTAATGATGGACCTTACAATATTATCAATAATTTAGCTGATATTAAAGTTAGCTTTTTCTTTACTTCAATTTGTCAGTTTACTTGGTAAACTTTAAAACATTAAATAAAGTGTCAAAAATATAAATCCTAATAATATTATAAGTTTACAAGAATAAAATAATGATGAATATTATGAATATGCAGTTGTTCAATATAATGATCCACCCTTTGACTATATTCCTATGTTTTATGTATATGTTAGAATTGATGATAAAATTATTCATAATTTCATTATTGACATAAAAACATCCAAAATTATTATGCATATGTTCATTAATAATAAATTAATAATTCCATATAAATAAGACAATTGTAAACTTACTAGTTTTGATTATCATCAAGCAAAAAGTTATTGTAAGTTTCAAGATATAGTCACCAAAGTAGCACAAAATGAAAGGATGATATGTATTAATAATGTTCAGTTTTTATACATTCCTATTAATTATGCTATGTTATTTAGTAAGTGATTGGTATAATAATGAACTTGAATACTATCAAGACAAATAAATTACCAATAGGTAAAGTGTCTAAAATAATAACCTGTATTGATTCAAATAATTACAAACAATGCATAAACATAAGCCTTAATTTATAATTAAAGTTTATATGCAATGTTTGGAACTCTAAATATAAATAAAACTTGAAATACTATTTTTAGAAATTGTTATTTTTTGTAAGTTTCACATGCAAACACACACAACTCTAAAAATATCCAAAAATACAATAAACACTAAAATTAACCTATCATGTAAATTAACTGAAGTTCAAGTCTAGTTAAAAAAATAAGTAATTTATAAATTTATAAAAATATCAAAATTAAACTACAATTTTAGACCCTCATATGGTCATGTTTGTCTTATGAAAAATATCAAAAACATCTGATAACTAGACATATGGGATATGGATGCATTGAAAATTTTGAGCTAATCATTTTAGCATAAAGCTATGCTCAAACGGGGCTACGGATCAAATGTTATGGCCTCCAAAATTTTAACCTATTTTTTTGCATCATTCTCCTCTGGTTGAAAACAACTCAACTCCTATGAGTTGCTCTTATTTTATTGCTGCCATTTGTTCTTATCAATCTTCTTCATCTCCCATTCTATAATATAAGTGTTGTCTTCCTTCTCTAGTCCTTCCCACTATACTAGATACCTATCATAAATTCTTTATCTCATATTTATTTTCTTCTTATTCAAAACATGCATTATCTTTTTTCCTTCTTCTTTGGCACCTATTACTCATAATCTATTTCTTCATATTCTTCACATTCACCATCTTCTCCATAGATATTATATAAAATTGAGACATTAAATATTGGAGAGATATTAAAATTCCATGGTAAACTCAACTCATAAGCATTTTAATTGATTTTATTCATGATTCTATATGTTCTAATTTTCTTATACTTTAACTTGTTATATGTGCCTTTCAAAAATCTCTCTTTCCTCAAGTAAACTATCACTAAATATACTTATTCAAATATTTTTGACCTTATTCTGACATCTACTATTGCTTTATATTTTTCATTACTTTCATGTAATTTTATTCTTAATTCTTCTTGTAATTGTTGTATATGTTCTGCAAATGCTTATACATCATCACTAACTCATTCTATAATTGGTAACTTGGTAACTGTAGAAAATCTAAAACACTCATAGGATTACTCCTATAAACAATCTTAAATATTTATTTTCATGTTGATATATTCACTAACTATTATATGGAAAATTATCTTGAAGTAAAGCCAAGTCCCATTGCTTGTGGTTCTCTCCAACTATGCATCTCAACAAATTTCCCAAGATCCTGTTTACAAATTTTGTTTATCCATCTATTTGGGGATGGTATGCACTACTAAATTCTATTTTAGTCCCCATATTCTTCCATAAATTCCTCAAAAAATGACTTATAAATTTCATGTCCCTATCTAGTGTAATTATTTTTGGAACACCATGCAATCTCATAATATCCTTAAAAACTAGTTCTACAACTCTAGTGGCATCATTGGTTTTATTATAGGAAATAAAATGAACCATCTTAAAAAATATATCTTCAATAATAAAAAATTAATAATTACCTCTATATGTGTTTGGTAATCCCAACACAAAATCCATACTCAAATGATTTCATGGTCCTCTTGAAACTAGTAATGGCATGTTCAACCCTATATTTTATGTATGTCCTTGTCTTACCTAGCATATCATGCACCTTGAAACATACCTTGTCACATCTCTCTTCATATTTGGACAAAAATACTTCTTATCCACCAAATTTATTGTCTTTATCTTACCAAAGTGTCCAACCAATACACCACTATGCAATTCTCTTATAATATTATCTCTTAGAGACCTGATTGGAATACATAATGATTTCCCTTTAAAGAGATAACCATCCTATATAATATAATATTCATAAAAAATACTTGTATCACCTATCAATATATTTATGCATTGCTCAACTATATTTCCAAAATATAGATCACTATCATATACTTATTTAATAAATTCAAATCCAATTACTTCACTCACCATAGTAGTTATCAACCCTACTCGCCTATTCAAAGCATCAACTACTTGACTCTACTTTTCTTATTTATGCTCCCACATAAAAGAATAACCTTACAATAAATACACCCACTTTTAATTTCTAGTATTCAACTTTTTTTGAGTTTTCACATTCTTCAAAGTTTCATGATCAATATATAGGATAAACTCCTTAGGCACTAGGCAATGCTTGCAATGTCTTAATTCTTGTACAATGGTATCAAATCCAACATCATACGTAGAATACTTTATTCTTACCTCATTCAATTTCTCACTGAAGTATGATGTTGGATTCCCTTCTTGATTCAACATGACACAAATTCCCATAAATGAAGCATCAAAATGAACCTCAAACACTTTGCTTAAATATGGTAATGCTAAAACAAGTTTTTCTATAATTTTATTCTTCAACAACTCAAAAATTTCTACTATTACCCTTATTCATGTAAATTATTTTTCTCTCATGAAATTTGTTATTGGTGCAAGAAGATGACTAAAATTATTAATAAAAATTATGTAAAAAGTTGTTAAACCATGGAAACTTCTTATCTCTATGATGCTCTTTGGGATAGGCCACTCAACAATTGCCTTTAGTTTTTATTCATCCATTCTTACACCATATACTAAAACTACAAATCCTAAGAATATCAAACTATTATGCATAAAATTATACTTCTTTAAATTTACATTAGGTTTCTATTTTCTTATCAAATCTAATACCATTCGCAAATGTTGTAAGTGCTCTTATTTACTCTTAATAAATATTAAAATATCATCAAAACAAACCAACACAAGCTTACCACTATATTCTAGTAGCATCGTGTTAATCATCTTTATAAATGTGCTAGGTGTATTAGATAACCTGAATGGCATCACCATCCACTCATATAAACCATCTCTAGCCTTGAATATTTTTTTCCATTCATATCCTTCATTAATTTGAACATGATAGTATCCACTCCCTAGATCAATATTGGTAAAATATTTTGATCCTACAATAACATCCATCATATCATCTAAATAAGGTATAAGAAACATGTACTTGATTGTAATTTTATTAATTTCTCTACTATCCACACACATCCTCCACCTTACATATTTATTTGGAGTTAGTGTTGATGCCCCTAAGTGTATTTCAGGTGCTCTTAGTGTTTAAAGAACACTTCTCATTTTAGAATTTTGAGAATTCAAATCATGAGTAGCAAATTTTACTAATCTAGTTACCCATGGTAAAATAGAGGCAAAGGAAATTAAACTGTTCCACAAATTTATATTGATTGATGGCGGAAGCCATCATGGTACTTAATCTATGGAAATTTTGAAGCATCTATGCTGATATTAGTGAATTATGATAAAATATTTACACTAAATACTAGACTAAGTGAATATTTACAATGGGATCTAAACTAGAGTGATTTGGTCAAAAAAAGAAGCAAAAGGAAGGGTAGGGTAGAGAGAAAGTATGTGATTGTTGATATTTACCTCAAACATCATGAAAAGGTTTTATTTTTAAATAAACATGCATTTAAAAAATATATAATGTGAAATAGCATAAGTTTAAATCCCACCATACACTAGGCATATATCTAAGGAAAGCATGAAAGAATACAAGTATGAACTAACTTTGCCTTAAAGTTTTAATACTACATTCAAATATAATTTTCACATCCTAATATAGAAAAAGTAAAATGAAACAATGTATAAGAACATTCAACTAATCTAAATTAGCACAAATTAATAGCCCTGTTTCAAAGATGCACATTCAAGCTTCATAGAAACCATTCAAATTCAAGGCTTAGAACAAATAATTGATAGAGAAACCATGTAATAATTGATACAAACAAAATTATGAATTTTTTTTTCATTATTCCTTGTTTATATTAATTTCTCAAAAGTATACAAGTTTTAGCTCAAAACTCTCCCCCTTTACAAAATGGTGATACTATCTTTTATAGGATACTAAGGTAGTACACTGATCAGTCATGAGATTAGAAAATGTATAAAGGGTAAAGATATATATCCTTTTACACAAATTTATAGAATACATTCCTTTTTACAAAGTAGACTAACCTATAGGAAAATGTGCTAACAAAATAGCATATGCCTGTACAAAAAGAATATTCCACTTTCAAATATTACAAGGATTTACATCAAATGGAATATCATTAATTATCTAGTGGCCCTAGGCTAAAGGGATCCATTGTTGCTCTTGAAGAATCTTCATGGACCTTTGATGTTGTTCACTGACTAGCTCAAAATTGATAGCTAGCTTTAAGAGACAATCATCCTCTTGATAAGCCAAGTCATTTAAATCCTTGTCATTTCTTGTCATGGCCTCCTTGATGATTCTTGATTTAATAATTTTCTCCTTAGTAGTAAATATCATGCCCATGACTCAAATGTTGTCACCTCTAGATTGGCCTCAACTTTTACTCCTCACCTCCTACATTACTAAAGTGGATCTATGCTTATACTCATCATTAGCAATGAATCCTAGGGAGGTGGATTTTATAGGGTTAGCCAGCATGGTACCGAGGATTTGTTTGATTATAGTTATTAGATCCTCATCATCCTTTAGAAGTATCTCTAAGTTATTTGACCAACTACTCAAATTTTGGATTTTATCAACAACTATCCCCAATATTGTGTTTAAGTGGGCTAGGCTAATGGTTTAAAAGCTAAGAATCCTATCCTCAATTAGTATGTTGATAAGTTCCGTCATTTTATATTTTGAACTCTACCATTGGGCTATCAATCCTTTGGCGATTACACTTTACTGGGTCAATGAACTTTACCTCAGCTTCATTGACTTCAAGGTTTCAAACATGTCATAGAAATATGCTTCAAACATCTTTATCATTTCCTCTAGGACCAATAAGATGGTCTATTTCTCCAATCTTTCCTTTTATTTCTACATGTGTTCTATCTTCTACTTTATGCCTCTAATAACTACTTTGAGTTGAGTTGAATGAGCATCAAATAATACTTCTATGTCCTCCTCATGAATTGGGTGCTCACTAGGCCCTTGAACTCTAATGGGAGTTAAACCAACAAATGGTTCAACCTTCTTAAATGTGAACTCCTCACTTTTAACCATGGTCTTCTTGGTGGTGACCCTTTCCAATCCTGTGATTTATGGATTGAACTACACACTAATTGATGACTCTATGACTTTTGAAGGTTTAGGGATCTCCATCTATGTGTTGTTTGAGGCTCTTAAAGTGTTTATCTATGTATAACTTGATCCTCTAGAGGCAATTATTCTTCTCTCTTCCTATTCTTTCATCAAAGCCAATATACATGGATTGACCTCATCATGAACATCAATGTGGACTATTTGGGTCATAGCCCATGAATGATGTAATGCTGGGATATTTTTTAATTTACCTAAATGAGACATTTAGGGATGATTGACTGATGAATGGGATATTCATCATTGAATAATTTGAATTTAATCATAGGGTGAGTGAGAGTTAGTTTAGGCTTATTCTTCTTCTTAGCTGGAACTAATGCCAATTTAACCTTCCTATTATGTAAGGGTAGAACTAGAACCAAGTCCAAAACAACCTCCTCCCCTCTATCATGTTCTACTTCCTCAAACTAGGCTTAGGGTTCCTCAGCTTGTTCTTCTTCATCTAACCCATATGCCTCAACAAGTACTTTGAGGGCATCCTCTACTATCTCACCAGTTTCTAATGCAATCATATCTAGGAACTCTATTGGAGACTCTAACCTTTCAAGTGGGGCTGAAGATGATCCCCCTTCACTAGGTCTCTCTTATTATTTATCCTTCCCAGTTCTTTGTGCAACTTGTGCTTAGCCATATTATGTTCTAACTTGTGTCTATTTTGTAAGGGTCCTAGAGGATAGTCCAGGCAACAAGTGATATTATAGGGGCCCCATTTTACATATTTATCTAGGTGTATTCTCATCCTTAGCCAACCTATGTTCAAGCTTGATGTTATGTTTATTCAACCTTGCTAATACTTCTAGGAAACCTAAGGCCTTGATATACAATATGTATTGGGTACCAAGTTGATGTTCATATGCCTTGCTAATTGTATTGGATTTAAAATGTTTGGTGACCCTTTCATTAGGGTCCCATTACCTCAATTCATCTAATTGTAGGTTCAAAGAGTCCTTATTATTGGATATAGTATTCACATGTTTCCAATTCTAAAATATAGTTCTACTAATGATCAAAAGGAAGGGGTGGAGGAGTCCTTTCCTTTTCTCCTTGAAAAATATATCTATACTATGAATAAGTTGGTATGCAACCTCTTAATCTACCAATTTGGTGGGTACATACATTGATAACCTATATGGCTATGTCAAAGTCCCTTCTATCCTTATTATTGTGCAATCTGGATAGAAATAGATGTCTCTAATTAAATCTACATACTTCTTGATTAGATGGTTGACCATGTTCATGGGAATCCCTATGATGGCTTCTACTAAAGCTAGACAAAGACAATCATAAATGAATTATATATGTTGTGCTTGTAGAGTAAAAATTTACTCTATGTTGCATTCTATTTTTCAGTCGCGTGCCACAAAATTTTGCTTTCACATTCTTTGGTCCAAGATGGTGAAGTCATGAAATAGAGCACGAGCTCTATTTTCTTTTTGATTCATTTTTGCCTAAGTGTTGAAGTCGAGAAAAAGTTGAAAAATGTTGTTGACTGAGGCATCCTTTCTCAAGGAAACTACCAAATGTCATTGTCCGAGGCACCTTTCATATTTTCTATGAGTTGGTTAGAATGTGCCACGTATCTCACAGTGACTCAATAGAATGTGCCAAGTGTCAGTGTCTACAGTTACACATTGGTACCCACATTTTATCTCTTTACAATAGAAGGATTTCAAAAGGCTAAGTATCGAGATCAGGCAAAAAGCACCAAGTGACAATAATGGAAGGTCTCAGTGTTGTTTTTCTAAAAGTGACAAAAGTTGCCATGTATCCCAGTTGAAGAGAGTGGAAGTCACCATGTGTCAGCATCTAAAATATGTTCAGTTCAATGCCTTGGTTCAATATCCTCGATTTAATGCCTTGATTCATGTGTAAATGACGTGTATCATTGAACCATTAAACCATTTTTGGTTCAATCGATTGGTTCAATAGCTTAGTAATATCGAGCAGTTCAAAGGAGCATCCCAAAAAACCAAAGAGATCAAGTGCCCTTTTGGAAGGTAGTAAGGCGCAACCAAACCATTCGAGTAGAGGCTACCAAGTGTCATCCACCAAGCCCCTTTTCTACTCCATTCCTAGAAGAAGCGAAAGATCCCACATATCTTCCTAGAAGAAGCAGAAGACACCACGTATATTCCCAGAAGCAATGGAAGCTGCCACATGTTGCCATCTGAAAGATCTTCATTTTTCATTATTGAATAAAGACTGTGGTGGGTCTCAGGTTTTATTTCTAAAAGTCTGTGGAAGCTACCAAGTGTCACCATCTGTAGGAGCCTAACATGTGTCCCAAATGTTTCCATAGTATAGCTAAGGAGTAACAGAGATCACCACGTGTCCTTTGTTAAAGCAAGCAGATATTGCCACTTGTCCCTATGCCCTTTTTAAAGTTATTCAAGTAATATATGCTATGGGTCTTATTTTATTTCAAGCTATTGAGATTTTGAGGAAGTGGATGGTGACAAGTGTCAAAGGTGGAATGATCCTGAGCCAAAACACAAAAGAGTATGAGTTATGTGGAAAATGCCACGTGTCTTTGATAGTTGCTGTGAAACACGACACGTGTCATCCTTTGATATCTCTGGAAGTAATAAGAAGATTTTTAGGGAATTGACTAAGTGTCCTCTTATATTTAATAGAACAGAGTGTCTTGTGTATCTATTTTAGCAAGCAAACTACAGGGAAATAGAACATTTCAAAATCTAGGAACTATCTTCTAATAGACACTTCCAGCTCATTTAGAGTTCAATTTGGGCTGTAATTTTGGGAATGCACAGACAATCTGGAGGGAATCCAAGGCTGGGATCAAGAGGAGGAAGATACAAAGAGGGAAATTTAGCAGGAGTTATTTCCAGTAGATGGAGCAGTTCACCAGGTAGATATTTGGGGCCTGCAAACATTGAAAGCACCATCTATTTGTCCCCTATGAGATAAAGGTAGAATAGACAATTGCACAGGAAAGTAGGTGATGGAATGAGAGATCTGAGGCTATAAAGAGGAGTGTGGGGATCACCATGGAGGAGAAAATATAGAGAGAGAATTTTTGAATATAGAATTATTGTAACAAGTTTTAGACTTTCTAGAGTTGTGGCTAAGTAATATCATTTTCTTTTGTCTCATTTTCTTGAGTTGAAAGGTTTATATGACTATACGTGTTTCTATGCCTTTTGTATGACTGGAAGATTCAAATAAGGAAATTGAACCCTATGCCTTTGTTGATATTATCTGTGTCATTTGCAAAAGTAGTCTAGACTGTAGAATTTCTAGAACTATGATTAAGAATGTCATTTGCTTTTGTCTCATTTTCTTGAGTTGGAAGGTTTACATAACTGTACGTGTTTTTGTGCCTCTTATGTGATCAAAAAATTCAATTAAGAAGATTGAACCCTATGCCTTTGTTGACATTTTTATATTTCAACAAAAGAAGTCTATGCTGTGAGCCTCTATTTCTATTATTTCAATCTTTTACATGGATCATGCACTTGTTTGATCTTAAATGTAAATGAATCCTACATATAGTTTCACTGTGGTCAGGATTAAGGTCAAATTACATTCAGATGCATCGCCATAGTTAGATTTTCTTTCTTTACATTTGTGTTTTTGTTTAAATTCCCATCCCTTTTCCCCCAACACTTAATATAAAGAAGAGACTAGCTTCTTAAAAATCTAGAGGTTGTTTCAATTCACATGTCCCACATCTTGAAACTTCCCATTGTTGGTGTCTGAAAAAGTGCAATTTTAAACATCAATAGTTTTTGGCGTGCTCGGTGGGACCAGTCTTGAAGTTTCTTTCAAGACCATATGAACCAGAGAACTACAAGGAGTCAGAGCTGTGGACCAGTAACTAGATCACAATCTGCTACAAATCTAGGTATTCTTTTGCCACCTTTGGTAATAAGTCCAAGAAGAAGAACTAACCATTTTGTACCAATACCAAGAACAAATATGGGAGCCCCTATACCCTCAAGAAATTATACAAGCTAGAACACTGGTAGTCCCTTAATCCTCCCAACACCACCAGCCATTTGGGATCTTATCCCAGTGAATGCCCTAAAGGCTCTGCCCAAATTTAGTGGGCAAGACTCTAAAACACCTGGGGAACATCTTCAAGATTTTTCAGATGTCTGTGCTATACATGTTGTCACATAGCAAAATGTGGCCATAAGATTATTAGCAACTTCTTTTAAAGGGAAAGCTTTAAAATGGTATCAGTCTTTGACCCCAAATACCATATCTACATGGGATTAGCTTGGAGATTTGTCCTTTGAAAGATTTGCAGAGAAGGGTGATAAGTCTTCTTTGTTATAGCAGTTAATCACCATTCAAAGGGGACCACAAGAAGCCATGACTAACTTCAATTCTAGATTTCAAAAGACTTGGGAAAGGATCCCTATTACAGCTAGACCATTACCAGGTATGGCCATAGTGTTTTATCTTAAGGTTTTGAATTCAGATATATCTGTTATGATTCAGTCACTTGGAGGACACACTTTGCCAGAGGCTTATGAATATGTAATCAGAGTTGAGAATCATTTAATAGATGCTGGAAAGTTACCTCCAAGGCCTCCCATGCCCATGTTCCTAGAAATTTCCTTGCCATTACCTCAAGAAGTTCCTAAATCTATAAGCCCACCTGTGTCTATGTACACTTACCCTCAACCATATATGAAAGAACCTGTCCCTGCTCAGTCATCTGAGATGGATGATATCAAGAATATCCTAAGGACGTTATCCAATGAGCTAATCAATATAAAAAGACAACAAAATACTTTCTCTAAGCCTCCATATCAAGGCTATCAAGGAAACATATTTTCATCTCAGCTAAACCAATATCAGGGCCCTCCAAGACAAACTAATCATCAGCCAGCAAACCAATTGGTTGTAGTCCCTACACCCTCATAGACTATTCCTCCCAATTCAAATAGGGATATTTTTCCAAGACAAAATAACTACGTGGATAATACTAATGCCTGATGTTTTCCTTGCAATAATGCTCATACACCTAGAGATTATGCTATGGGTAATCTACAACAAAAAGTAGCAGAGCAAAGAAGAATGGATGGTTAGTTTGTAAGTTCCAATGGCAATCAAGCCTACCAATCTCTTGGTATGTAGAATTCAGTCCTAATGGCTTAGATGCAAGGAATGTCCTTGCAACAAGAGGAAGAAATATCCCCAGAACATGCTTTGTTCTCATGGGTTAAAGATGAAGAATCAGTTTTCTTGAACGAAGCATCTACCTCCCAAAAACTAGTGGTGTAATCTGATTATTACACCAAATCAAGGAGAAGGATGGTGGAATAGCCTAAGATTGTAAATAGTCAAGTCATGGAGAATCCTCTATTTCAAGGACAAAGAAACACTATTGTCAGACAAGAAGTGCCTTAGCTGGTGCAAAATTAAGGAACTCTAGCCCAAATTTAGGAAAAGACAAGGTATCCTTATGTTTAAAAAGCTCAGACTCTAGGACCAATAAATGTGGTGGATCAATTAAAGAAGACTCTAGCACAAGTATTAATATGGGATATATTGGCTATTCCTAAATAAAAGACACTACTACAAGAAGTTCTGTAAGGCCAAGTAGTGCCCAAAGGTACTATTACCAAAGAAGGACCTACTAGAAAAGAAAAGCTCAAAAATATAGTCCATCTGTAGACAACAACCCTAGTAAATAATACAACAAAGGTAAGTAAATCCAAACCAGATCCCTTCTATTTATCTTTAATAGTTGGCAAGAAACTACTGCATAATGCAATGATTGATTTAGGGGCTAATACCACAGTAATGCCCAAGCAGATAGCTGATGCTTTAGGAATTAAGTATGAACCACTCACTAAAGGAGTCATACAGCTAGATGGCAAAGCAATACAAACCATAGGGAGATTCAAACAACTCCAATTAAAATTATATGATTGTCCAAATATAATTGTAAATAAAGATGTAGTAGTGATAGATGTACCTCTTACTTTTGGCTTATGTTTGTCAAGAGACTTTACAGCCAAAATAGGGGGATATATGTCCCTTGATTGGTCTCATCTCATTTTAAGAACCCAATATGGTTCAAAGATGAAGATATTGTCTGAACCATTACATAAAGATCACATCACTAATGAGCCCACTGCAAAGTTAGAGGCATCTCATCCCATGATGAATAAAGAAGAGAAGGTCTTTATCAAAGAGCTAGGTGAATGGACTGGGTATAATCAAGAAAAAGAAAATGATCATTTATTAGCTATGATGCAAAGTGACCCATTTGGAAATTACGACTCCATTGGTCTAGGCACTTACATTATACTTGATGAGGATCATAGAATTCCAAATGTTCTGGAGGAAGAAAATTCAAAAGATACCTCCTCTATTAATCCTCGGGTCTCTTATGAATTTTAGATTCCTAGTGAGAAATCACAGGCATATATTTTGACCCTTGATGAAGAAGAAATAATCTCTGACTTTTTTCTTACTTTGAAATATGATGAGGAAGAGCATGGACAATTCCTGGACCATGATTTAAATGATTTGCTTGAAATCATTGAGTTTGGTTATATCATTTTTCAAGATAGCTGTGAACCGGTTACAAATAAGCAGAATGACATTGAGCCTCAATTGCATGCACGCAATTATTTCAAACTTTCAAAATTTTCCTTTCAAAATATTGGTAATTTTGAAGTTATTAAGGAGGATGGTCATGCAGTAGAACTAGACTTTGAAGTAGAAGGAATTAAGTCATTAATTGATTTCTTGGTAAGGCATGCCAGTATCAAGAGCAAATATTTGATGAGCTTCCAAAAACAAGAAGAGTCTATATATGTCGAAAGCATGTTTGACTCAGACTCACTTGAATACAGGAAAATCAATGAGGCATACACCGAAGGCAATTCACCAAAGCCATACCCAATTCGATCACTTGTATGGCAACATAAGCTGGCTTATAGTGAGAGAAAATTTAGAAATTTTGCTTTTGATCCATGAGGGAGATAAAGATGCTTCATTAATGTAGATAGGTAGTTTCCCTTTCCATTTTTTTCTATTTTCTTGATTTGTTTTCCAATTGTTGTTTTCCCACTTTTCTTTTAAATAAGTGTTATTTAAACACATTTTCGGCGGTTCAAAAAGTTTTCAAATTCTTCAAATCCTCAACACATTGAATGTTTCCCCAAATATTTAGAAATCTCCAACATACCTTGCACTGCCACTTGCATAACGTGTTTATCTCACTATCTTAGGAAGATTGAGTAGAATTTGCTAACGGTTATCCGAGTTTAATGCCATTTTGAGACTTGATAGGTTAATAAATAGATCTTAGCAAGAGTTAAAGTTTACAAGTTCTCAAACATTCTTACACCCACACAAAAACTATCCTACTACTTGCATTTTTGTGCCTAGCAAATTGCTTTAGTGAAAGCGTCTCTATTTTGCAAAGATTCATACAAGTTACCACAGAGAAGATAGAAAGATGGAGGGGGCACAATCTTCATAACAAGGAGCTAGGATGTATTAATCCCTTGATAGGTTTCTTACAAGTAAATCATATGCTTTAGCTCCCGCACAACCATTGAAGGCCTATCCAAAGACTAGGTTTCCTGAAGCTAGTCCAACAAGTGATTCATTGAAGATAAAGGATTATGTGGATGGCATAATGGATCCAATTCTTTAAAAAGCCAGTAGCAAAAATATTAGAGAGGGGGCACATCAAAATTTTATACAAAGGGCTAGAGTAGGGCAATTTGAAACATTCACCATGAGGATATGGACCTCACAACTGGCTCAGTTCATTATCCCAGCTGTGCATTCATGCCCTAACCTAGTCAAATTATGTGCAGACTAGCTCCATGCACCTTTAGGAACCATTCAATGAGGCCCATTCATAGTAAAAATCACACTACATGATATCAAGGATATGTTAGCCCTACATCATGATAGTACAACCACATTTCCCATTGTGGCTAAGATGCAAAGGATGTGGGCTAATATCAACACTCAGACAAGGTTCTTGAGATCTGAGTTACAAATGGGTAATGATGATACTACGGTACCCACACTCCCTACACCAAGAGCTCAATTCACATAGGCTAGCCAAGATGCATTGTCTATGATGGCTCTCATCTTTGGCATGAAAGATGATATGGCAGCGTATGCAGAATAAATGGCTATCCTTTTTAGGCTGAAGACTATTGACAAAACCCAAGAGTATTGGCTTGACTTCTCAGAACAAATTGCATTCTTGATGGTATAACAATTGGCTCATTTCAGATCAAAAGGAGTGTTCAGGTATTCTTCCTATTTGTTCCACCTCATGCTTTTCTAGAACTCTAATCTCTTTTCCCAACATATGCATCTTAACATGTATGACCCAGATTTTGATCTCCAAAGGACCATTCCTGTGTTTGCATGGACACACATTTTGTCAAAGACTAGTGACCCATATGAGTTTTGGGTATTATTTATCACTCCTACCTTTTGTCATCTTAGTCATGAACCAATTATGAATATATTATTCCCTAGTGTTTCAAATCTTTTGGTCACTTGCCCAATCCCTTGTGATTTCTATTTTGGATCACACCATACCATTATAAGAGTCCATGGTTTTTGTGGAGAACCAATATTGCTACTAAAGGTTTTGACTCTTAGGATAGCATTCCTCAAGGTCACCAGACAAGTATCCATAGTTGATAATGAATTTGGTTTTGAGAAGAGAAAAAGAAAAATGTATGATCTTCTGTGGATGACAACAAACATGGTTTTGGAAACTAGAGATGCAAAAGTTGTGTTGCTCAGAAAGCTAGCCTTTTTGGGTTTCCTTCTAGTAGAAGACAAATGGGTTTATGACCCAAATGATTTCATAGCCTCCTGGGTAAGGACTCACAGGGTTGTAACCAAAATTGCACATGAGGGTTGCCTTTTTTGGGAAACTAGAAAAAATCCCAGGGAAGACAATCCTAGATTTTATGTTGAGTTAACAGACTTGCCACTTCCACAGAATAGGCCATGGGAGACATTCTATGTTAAGCAGAGAGAGTATGATCCTAAAGTTAGAATGACTTCTAGCTTAAGGAGAGCATTAAGGAATAAAGATTGGGATACTGAGAAGATAGAGGGCTATTGGAAGTATAGGCAGGAAATTTGTCAAACAACCCATTCTTTCAAATATGTAGACACAAATGAAAGATGGGAAGAACTATGGGATGAGTGTCATCTCTACTTTACATCTAGCCCAGAGATAGGTAATTTGCCTACACCAGGTGAAGGATAGGAAGCTAGGGCCGGGTCAAGCCAGGAGTCACAAGCCTCATTGAAAGGAGTAGAAATATAGCCAAAAGAAGAGACACCCAAGAAATGAAAGAGGGTGTAGTTTCAATTAGCTTCAGAGGAAGAGACAGACACCTCACAGTGCTAATTACAAGGTACTGTAATTATTCCTCAAGTAAGTACTACTCCTCCCTCTCCTTCTCAGCCTATTTCTTCCCCTATTACTTTTGCCTCTCCCATTTCTCACTTCATCCCATCAGTGCCACTTGGGGCCTTAACATTACCCTATTTCTCCCCTTTTGCTCCCAAGAAGCCTTTCCCTTAGATTTCCCATAGCCAAAAATTGGCTATTCAATATGGTCTACCACAGGGACATCCTTTTGTAGGTGGGCACATTGCCTCTCCTTCCACCTTCTAGACCCAAGTAGATGTTGCTAGGAAGGCAAGGGAAGCCTAAAGGGAGAATAAGAAGATCAAGGAGAATAAAACTTTGGATACCCCTGATTTGTGGTCACAATTTGACCCCATCCAACAGTAATTGATGGTGACTCATTTGTCGCCAAATGTAATAAAGCCAATGGAGCAGATGTAGCTAAAAGATTACATGATGAATGATGTGGCCATCGGCATGTCACTCTTCAGGCCATAGGACAAAGTTGAGCTACTAACTGAGTCTACTTCTATAGTTATTGAAGATTATTTAAAGATATCAAGAAGGCTATAGAAGATGGAAGCCAAGCTAGCAAAGGAAAAGGCAAACTGTGATAGTCTAACCTCAAAAATCAATGGCAAAAATAATGAGGTAGAGAATCTGAATATATAGTTGCAAAATACTATTTTTCTTCAGACTCACCAAGAAGTTCAAGCCCAAAATGTTTCTTTAAAGGTAGAGCTCACACAAGTAAAGAATGCGATAACAACCCTCAAGCATGAAAAGGCATCACTACAAGGAAAGTGTGAGGAACACCTATTTAGGTTACCTAATTACAAGAAAAGCTACTAGCCAAATAAAATAACACCGCAGTCATAATAGCCCAATTTCACTTAGAGCAATAGAGAGTAACACAATTGACACTAGAGCTGGCCAATAAGCCAAATAGTGTTAGAGTATTAAGTTTGGTAAGGGAGCTATACAAATCCATGTGGAAGAGAATCTCTTCAGAGATTATTCAGCTCAGGCCATCTCACACCTTCCTAATAAATGCACAAAAATTGTGCAAAAAGGTGGAAATTTTAGTTGTAAATACTCTGGCTACAGTCTTTGAGAGAGTAACATACTCGCAAACATTATTAAAAAAGCTTTTTGATGCAATAGATGCAACATTGTTAGCAGCAGGAATCAATGATAGAATGGTCACTACTAAGCGAGTAAATGAGGTTCTTAGTTGCAATTCCATAGCTAACAGTTGTAAGGAGCTTCTGGATGTCATGAAGGAAGGAATCAATGAGATGAAGCAACATATTGAAGATCTAGTACAATTAGGTCTTCCTTCTCCATTTCCTAATGATGTTACCATGCTGATGGTAGAAGAATTAAACTGTTGCTATTGGCTAAATAGAATGATCAAATAGTTTTCCAAGATCTAAGGAATGATTCATCAGTCCCTAAAGTAGAAGCTATCTTGGTTCTTGTTTCCCAACTTGAATTCAAATTGAAGGCTACTGTTCAAATTTTGCAAAACTTTTCACACAAGGATATCATTAACCTTGATTTAGTCTTTAATGAATTGCAAAATAAGAAAGGTATATCTAATGAAGAGTGATCTACCTACCAGACAACATTGTTTTTAGCTGTGATTTTAAAATTTTGATCTAGCAGGAGTCATGGTTTCTTTTTGAACAGGCTCAAAAGTCCTCGGGGTCACCAGTAACTATAGAGTAAAAATTTACTCTACGTTGCATTCTATTTTTTAGTTGTGTACCACAAAATTTTGCTTTTGCATTCTTTGGTCCAAGATGGTGAAGTCGTGAAATAGAGCATGAGCTTTATTTTCCTTTTGATTCATTTTTTCCTAAGTGTTGAAGTCGAGCGAAAGTTGACAAGTGTCATCGATCGAGGCATCCTTTCTCAAGGAAACTACCAAGTCTCATCATTCGAGGCACCTTTCATATTTTCTATGAGTTGGTTGGAATGTGCCACGTATCTCACAGTGACTCAATAAAATGTGCCAAGTGTCAGCATCTATAGTTACATATCGGCACCTACATTTTATCTCTTTGTAGTAGAAGGATTTTAAAAGGCTAAGTATTGAGATCAGGTAGAATGTGCCAAGTGGCAATAACAGAAGGTCTCAGTGTTGTTTTTCTAAAAGTGATGGAAGCTACCATGTATCCTAGTTGAAGAGAGCAGAAGTCACCACGTGTCAGCATCCAAAATATGTTCGGTTCAATGCCTCAGTTCAAAGCCTTGGTTCAATATCCTTGGTTTAATGCCTCAGTTCATGTGTAAATGGCGTGCAACATTGAACCATTGAACCATTTTTGGTTCAATTGGTCAGTTCAATAGCTTAGTACAATTGGGCAGTTTAAAGGAGCATCCCAAAAAACCAAAGGGATCAAGTGCCCTTTCAGAAGGTAGTAAGGTGCAACCAAACGATTCAAGTGGAGGCTGCCTAGTGTCATCCACTAAGCCCCTTTTCTACTCCATTCCTAGAAGAAGTAGGAGATGCCACGTATCTTCCTAGAAGAAGCAAAAGATGCCACGTATATTCCCAAAAGTAGTAGAAGCTACCACGTGTCACCATCTGAAAGATCCTCTTCATTTTTCATTATTGAATAAAGATTGTGGTGGGTCCCATGTTTTATTTCTAAAAGTCTGTGGAAGCTACCAAGTGTCACCATCTGTAAGAGCCTAACATGTGTCTCGAACGTTTCCACAATATAACTAAGGAGCAATAGAGATTGCCACGTGTCCTTTGTTGAAGCAAGCAGAGACTACCACCTATCCCTATGCCCTTTTTAAAGTTATTCAGGTAAGAGATGCTATGGGTCTTATTTTCTTTCAAGATATTTAGATTTAGATGAAGTGGATGGTTACAAGTGTCAAAGGTGGAACGATCTTGAGCCAAGACACAAAAGAGTATAAGTTATGTGGAAAATGCCATGTGTCTTCGATAGTTGCTATAGAACATGACACGTGTCATCTTCTGGTATCTCCTAAAGTAATAAGAAGATTTTTAGGGAATTGACTAAGTGTCCTCTTCCATTTAATAGAATAGAGCATCATGTGTATTTTTTTTAACAAGCAAACTGCAGGGAAATAGAATGTTTCAGAATCTAAGAACTATCTTTTGATAGACACTTCTAGCTCAGTTAGAGTTTAATTTGGGCTGTAAGTTTGGGAACATGCAGACAGTTTGGAGGGAATCCAGGGCCAAGATCAAGACGAGGAAGAGACAAAGAGGGAAATTTAGTGGGAGTTATTTCTAGTAGATGCAGCAATTCACCAGGTAGATATTTGGGGCCTGCAAACATTGAAAGCGTCGTCTGTTTGTCCCCTGTGAGATAAAGGCAGAATAAATAGTTGTGTGGGAAATCAAGTGATGGAATGAGAGATTTGAGGCTATAAAGAGGAGTGGGGGGATCACCATGGAGGAGAAGATATGGAGAGAGAGAGAATTTCTAAATATAGAATTATTGTAATAAGTTTTAGACTTTCTAGAGTTGTGGCTAAGTAATATCATTTGCTTTTGTCTCATTTTCTTGAGTTGAAAGGTTTATATGACTATACGTGATTTTGCACCTTTTGTATGACTGGAAGATTCAAATAAGGAAATTGAACCCTATGCCTTTGTTGATATTATCTATGTCATTTGCAAAAGTAGTCTAGACTGTAGAATTTTTAGAAGTGTGATTAGGAATGTCATTTGCTTTTATCTCATTTTCTTGAGTTGGAAGGTTTACATAATTGTACGTGTTTTTGTGCCTCTTATGTGATCAGAAAATTCAATTAAGAAGATTGAACCCTATGCCTTTGTTGACATTTTTATATTTTAGCAAAAGAAGTCTATGCTGTGAGCCTCTGTTTCTATTATTTCAATATTTTACATGGATCATGCACTTGTTTGCTCTTAAATGTAAATGAATCCTACATATAGTTTCACTGTGGTCAGGATTAAGGTCGAATTACATTCAGGCACATCACCATAGTTAGATTTTATTTCAATGCATTTGTGTTTCTATTTAAATTCCCATCCCTTTCCCCCCAACACTTGATATAAAGAAGAGACCAACTTCTTAAAAATCTAGAGGTTGTTTCAAGTCGCATGTCCCACATCTTGAAACTTCCCATTGTTGGTGTCTGAAATAAAGTACAATTTTAAACATCAACAGTGCCTATACTTGAATATGTGTAGCTTGGAATAATGATGATAAATGGTTTGTCTCCCATCATGTGACTAATTATTAATGCCAGGGATCTTGGTGGTGGCTAATAAGGCATCTAACATATATGACATCATGAAGAAGTGGGCACTAGTCTTCTTCTTTATAGCTGAGAACTATTGATTTAGATAAATGTTAATCATTTCACCAATTAGAGTAATGAGTCCCTTTTTTACTAGGAAATAGACATAAGACACCCAAATTTTATTGACATATGTTGTGTTATAGGCTCCATATAACCAATTCAGTAAAGTCATGATTATCCTAATCCCTTCCCTAAATTAGATAATTGGGATCTTCCCTATGGGGTCCTAGATTACTTGGTTCCTGATAAGTAGCCATGGGGCAAGGGATGTGTTTAAGTTATTCTTACCAATCCATTATTTAATGGTGGGTAAGTCTATTTGAGGATTACGTAGTTTTTAGTATCTTTCAAAATTAAGAGGGGAAATATATGCAATCTTTTTAAAAATATGCTCATGAATTATCCAATCTTTCTCAATCTTATAATCCTTAAAAATAGGATCAAGGACATTGTTGTAGTGTAATACCTTGGGTTTCACTATAGAATGGTGGAAACTAGCCATTTGGATGGAGACCAAGTTGTTATATCTCTGATTGATGGTGGTATTCTTTTATTCTTCCTTTGTGATGACTTTCATCTCCTCAATGGTCCATAAAATCTTAGACCAATTGCTATTCCTAGTGTTTAATGCTACAACATCTAGGTCCATATCCTTAAAGACTCTTCCTTCATTATCTAAAGCTAAATATAACTCAGTTTCATCTCTTTATTACTACCTTCAAGTTACCATGTTTGTGGAACTTGAAAACTACTTACTAGTGGATTGCAAGTCGCTTTTAGGTCAATTTGTTCTCATTCAAATTACAATTGAACTCTTCTTGGCTCAACTATGATTAATCCGAGTTCATATTAGGGATTCTTATAGAGGCTAGGGATTTTTTGAAGCTATAATGACAATGGTTATTTGGACTTAGGCTCATTCATGTCTTGGATTTGATTAAGACCTCTATCTTTATACCTTTACCTTTTTGAACACAAAAAATCTTTAGTTTTATCATTTTATGCTTGTGTGGCACCTATGTGGCATCCATTTGGAAACTTTCATGGATTTTTTCATAAATTACTTAAAGTAACTAGCTATTAGCCTTTGAAAATCCTCATTTTACTTCATACCATTAGATCTTTTCTCAAGGATCAACATGGGCCATTGCTTGTGATTGTAGAGCATGATCGCTATTGGTTGATTTCATATCATGCCTTATGATTTTGCCACCTGGCACCTTCATGGGTCTTTGAGGCTCTATATTCTATTGGTGAATGCACACTCACCACATGTCAATCATATAGGCCCTCAAGGTCTCATTAAATAGTATTTGTTGATTGTGCTCCATCCGATCATCCTTTATAATGAAGTATAGACCATTGATCCTACAAAGTGCATGCACTTTAATTAGCATTGGGCTATAAAAGGAACCTATGCTAAGTAATTTGGGATAAATTTTATTCTATATTAATAAACATGTCATAAAATTTAGGTTAAGATATTTTAAGCTAAGTTTTATAACACATGTGAAAGGGGCTTAAATAAGAAAAAGACTAAATGCTAGGTTTTAACCTCAGTTTTTATTGTATTAATAAACATAGTAAAACCTTAGGTTAAAAGCATTTTAAGATAAGTTTATGTCATAGAGACCTCCTAAAATAATACCTAATATAATTCTCTATCCTAAGTTTTATTGTATTCAATAAATGTAATTGAAATCTTAGAAAATAGAATTAGATTAAGTTTATGTTTGCAAATATTTAGACCACAAGACTATTTTATCAATTAAAGTCCAAAGGCCCTAAGTGTTTGAATAGTTTTTAGGGTCCCTTGATTTGCAATATGAGAAATAGACTTTATTCATGTTTATAAAGCATATTCCTATGCTGAAGTAATATATTTGATGATCTTAAATTTGATGACCTCATGGATGTCAGTGACAATCCCATGGGCATCAAATGATGGTCACAAGAACATTTTGTGAATTATTAGGTTTGATGAGCTTAGAGTTGATGACCTCATGAACATCAAGGATGGCCTTGTAGATGCCAAATGATGATCATGAGAATGTTAATTTTAATCTCATGAAGTCCCTTTGGTCCATCGATATTGGGTTTAATATGATCCATTCACTTGGCTTGCTTTGATTAAGCATATACCATCTATTAAGATCCAGGTAAATGCATTCCATTAGTTCCTGCAATCATAAAGGAGATCAAGTCAACTCAAGACCATGTTAGAAAAAATAGACTAAGACAAAAGCCTAATTATTTAAGCATGATAAAATAAGTCCTCTCAATTATTATGGTTGTAACCCAAGGTTTTAGCTTAAGGTTCCATTGTATTAAAAAATACAATGAACCCTAAGATAAAACTTAGATGAAGTCCAAATTTTAATGTATAGGGTCCCTTTTGATGCTAAGATCGAATGAGGGAGTGTCATATGGTGACTCCATGGGCCTTCTTAGCTCTTATCCACCATGTGTGAGTAACCATAGACTATCAATCTTGATCTGTGTGCTTGAACTTGATTGGCTTAAGCTTGCATAGTAAAACTGGATCTGTTTAACTTGAGGATGATATTATGTCATTATATCATTAGTCCCACTTAAGCATGGACCATTGATTAAGATACAGGTGATCATCTGAGATCAGTCCATTGGATCAATGCTTATAAGTTTGTCAGGCCTCCTACACTCTTTCAGATCATCCTCTGCTATGAAGCAAGAGCTAGGATAATGTTTTAAGACTAAGGTATTATTTGTGTTAATAAACATGAAGGGGGCCTTAGCATTAAAAATTTAGAGTAAGTGTATAACAAAGGGGACCGTGCTACAGAAATAAAAGACCTTACAAACATATACATTAGACCTAATTAAAACATAGGGAACAAAAGAAGGAAAATAAAAGGGGACCAAACATGGATTTTAGGCTAAAGTTTGGTCATGTTGAAAAACATGACTAAGACTTAGCATAAAAAATTAGTCTTACGTCCAAAGTTAATTTAAAATGTTCCCACCAAATATGTTCCCACCAAAATTTGAAATTGAACTGAGGGTCTAAACTAGGGTGTACTAAAAGAGGGCTCCAAAAAATGAATCCAACTTCGAAATCTCATAGACTAGAGGTTAGTAAAATATTGAATAGAGATAATATATGAAAATCCCAACATGATCCATTAATAAGAGCCCCATGAAACCTACAACTTAAGACCTGAAGGTCAACTATTAGCAACATTAGGCAAGGTTAAACCAAATCCATGACCAAATGGGCCAAATTCATCAGGCATGGATGATCTTAAAATTTTAATGAGGTGTATAATATAAAGATTTCAATGTTAAGGTTCAAATTAATGCACAAGGGTCCCTATTTTTTATAAATAAGGGTATGTTTTCCTCAATAGTTAATAATGTTGGTGATGCATAAGGACTCATGTTCTTCCTTATGACACCCTTCCTCACCAATTCAATAACGTGTTTATTCAATTCTACATATTCTATTGGACTCATACTATAAGCTAATTTATTGGGTAGAGTTGATCCTAGAATAAAATAAATATGATTCTGAATATCTCTCTTTGGTGGTAAACCATATGGTAACTCATCATGTATACAATCTACAAATTATTTCAACATTGCTTTTACTTTTGCTGGTATGTGCACCACTTTTGTGTATTCTTTCTTTGCTACTAATGCATAATAATAACCTATCATATTCACATATTTGATAAATTATTTTATAGTCAACATGCTTTCATCCTACCCTTCTTCTTTAAGAGGTAACAAAACTACCTTCATACCAACTTTCCATAAACTATATGTGTTATTTGTTTTATTATGAACTACTTTTCTATCAAATTGCCATGGCCTTATGTATAATACATGGCATGCATCCATTGGTATAACATCACACTATATTTAATCCTTATAATTTTTACCTATAGAAAACTTGATTAAGTACCTTTTATCCACGGTAACTTCATTTTCTTTCTTAAACCATGAAATATAATGAGGATTGGGATATTTTTCACATTGTAAACCTAGTTTCTCAATCATATCTTTAGAAACCATATTTTCAAAACTATCACCATATATAATTACCTTGCATATCTTACCTCTTGAAGTATACCTTATTAAAAAGATATTTATTCACAACCATGCATCACCACCTTATTTATTCGACACATGTTATTTCCTTAGAACAATCATTGTTCTTCTCATCATTAGATTTTCTCCAATATCTGTTACTACAACTTCAATATTTTACTCTTCTATTTCAACTTCAACTAAATTAATTCTTGGGAAATCCTCTTGCCTCCTTTCTTGATGTTAGTAGTGTAGACACTCAAACTCTATATGGCCTTCTTTTTCACATCTGTAACAAACATAAGACCTATGTTAACTTGGAAACCATCCTCTACCATGACCATAGATTCATCCTCTCTAAAATCTTCTTCCTCTTTGTTGGTTTTTAAAGCCTTATCTATTATCTTCTTATCTTTCTGGGCCATGTGATTATTTACCTCTAGTGATATTAAAACCACCTCTATTTGTATTAAATCCAACTCATCCCCTTATTGGAGGAGATTGTCCTCTTCTTGGCCCAGTAAATATTCTTCTAAAATTCTATCTATTTTATTTCTTGTCCCTTCAAAGCTAACTGATAAGCTTCTTTCATGCAAATTATTATATTCATGCTTTATTCATATTGAATAAAAAAATTTAAACCATTTACATACCTTGTAGTCATCTGCTCTTTTGTCTCAACATGCTCCATGCGTATGGAAAGGTTGTAAAAATCATATGTATACTCTTGTTTACTATGATCCTTCTATCTCAGATTTTGAAATTTTTTGTATAGGGTTTGTGCATAATCCATAAGAAGAAATTTCTCCCTTAGATTATTCTCCATCTTTTTCCATGAGTTGATCTTCTCTTTACCATTTCTCTATCTTTCTTTCTATTGGTGATCCCACCAAATCATTACATGACCATTCAATTTCATGCATGAAAATTTTACCTTCTTGTCTTCTCTCATAGTTCTCCATTCAAAAAAATATTCCATACTATTCATCCAATCTATCAATTGTTATGGTTTCAAACTTCCACCATAATATAGAACATCAACCTTGATTCCTTTGTTCCTTCCTTATAAATATCTAATCATCCTTATTCTTTTGATGGTAGTTATTCTTAATGCTTCTCTTGCATTATTTCTACTTCATGATCTATGTCATCTTCTACATCATCTTCTACTCTCCTTTATATTTTATTCATAATTATCTTGGTTAATTGTTCTAATTAACTTTATAGTTATTGCATAGTATAGTTCATCTGAGTGATTCCTCCTCATCCTCTCACCATCTCTTACACATACAAGATTTGAACTTGATATGATACCAAATAATTAACCTAAACACTATCAAGATAATTAAATTACGAATAGGAAAAATGTTTGAAACAATAACCTCTATTGATTCATATTGAGTGATTCAAATAATTAAAAGCCATGCATAAATATAAACCTCAACTCAAAATTAGAGTCGACATGCAAAATTTAGAACTCTAAAAATAAATAAAACTTGATGTGTTATTTTTATCAGTTGTTATTTTTAGTAAGTTTCACATGAAAACATGCACAACTCTAAAAATATTTAAAAATAAACTAAACACTAAAATTAATCTATCGGATGAATTTCAACTGAATTTTAAGTTCGGTTAAAAACATAAACAATTTCTAAATTTAAAAAAATATCAAAAATAAAATTAAAATACAATTTCAAACCCTCAAATAGTCATATTTGGCCTCTAAAAATATCAAAAATCTCTCATAACTAGAAGGGTGGGTTATAGATGCATTGAAAATTTTAAGCCAATTGTTTTGGCATGAAGATGGGCTTAAACAGAGATACAAATCAAAATTTATGGATTTCAGAAGTTTAGCCTCTTTTTCTACATCATATGAAGAGACATGTGCATATGCTAAGAAAGATACAAGATTCATTCCTTTAAGGGATGAAATAATTTTTATGCATAGGGAATTGGAGTAGTACACCTAATAAACTTATTATTATTAATATCACCTCTACTAAAATGGAAATTATAACATATAATATCTTGACTTTGAATGAACTAAATATCCAACATGTGAGAATACTTTCTAAAGAAATAATTTGGTCTTTTTATTTTGATAGAGCATGTTCCCAACATGGTAGTGGTCTTGGCATTGTTATTCTCATGTAGGTAATATTTTAAAGTATGTGTATTATTTATATTTCACAAACACTAATAAGACAACTTAGTTTGAATCATTGTGTCTTGGTCTTGAAGAATCTATTGAACTAAACATTAAGTATTTAGAGGTTTTTTGTGATCTTAAATTAGTTATAAGGCAAGTTGGAAAAAATTATAGGACTAATCAATCATGTATAAATAATTATATGCAAAATATTTAGCATATCTTTAATTCTGATGACTATATCAAGAAAAAGGATTGTTTATCAAGTTATTTAAATATTCTATTGATATTTTTCTTGCTCACACAAATATTTAAATGGTTATAATATTATTATAATTAGACATGATATACCTATTAAACCTAATATAAATCACATCAAGATTTTTTTTTTTTTTTTTAATAGATTTAGCTCCTTGTTGGAAGACACCATAAACAAGGAGATAGATATAATATTGGATGGTGGTGATATTTATGTAGTTTGATATTCTCATTGGGTGGCTAACCTTGTCCCAGTCCTTAAAAATAATGGTGATATTCATCTATGTTTTCACTTTAAAGATATGAATCATGCTAATGTCAAAGATAATTTTTCTTTACCAAACAAAAATCAAATTTTATAATAGGTTTCTAGTTGTGAAATAATGTATTTATTATATGGATTTTTAGGTTATAATCAATTTTTTTGTTAATCTATAAGATAGGCATAAAACTAATTTTACTACATGTAGAGGCACTTTTAACATAAATATAAAGCCTTTCAGACTAATAAATGAAGAAACCACTTTTCAAATAGAAATGCACATGAATTTTGATTATTTGATTGTTATTATTATTTAAGTCATCTGGATGATCTTACTATTCATTTTAAGAAAAGAAGAAACACTTAGATCACCTATGTGAAATATTTATTTAGTAAACATGACATATTTTTAAATCCAAAAATAAATAAGTTTTTGGTGTGAATGAAGGTAAAATATTAGGTCATGTGATATCTAAATTTTAAATTTATAAATACCATAACCATATTAAATTTATTAAATTAACTATTTCCCCCTAAGGGCCAATCTAGTATAAGGATTTTATTTGGTAGAATAAATTTACTACACAAATTTATTTATCATTTTACTAATAAAAATAATCCATTGTAGATATTAATTAAAAAAATTAAAACTTTTTGTGGGATGTAGGATTAGATATGGACTTTAATAAAATAAAAAATGCAATAACAAATTCTCCTATACTTACAAAAGTAGACAAGTGTTGTCACTCAATATGGTTAGAATCATGAAAAAAAGCCCATTGGATATATGAGATCTAAGCATTCAAAAATACTAAAACTAGGTATCTATTAATTTAAAATTTCATTCATTAGTTTTAACATTAGGTAAATCTATATATTTTTCAATGAGAAATAAAGTGATCATGCATTCAAACATACCTATTTTGTCTTACGTAGGTTAGCTAAGTGTATTTTCAGTTACCAAGAATATGATTTTGATTGTGAAACTTCTTGAATAATCAAAGTTAATGACTTAGCTAACTTGTTTTATGAAAACACAAACTATGATTTTAATGTCTTGATTCTTCTTTTTGACAATAATTTTAATGCTAAACCACATTTTTAAACCATGAAGGTTGATGATATTGCTTATAATTTTAAAATTGGATTTGAAATTCAATAATGGGATTGATTAAATTCACAATGTGATTAGTATCACGATCTATTTTATTACTTTCAAAACCAATTTTTTCTTGATATATTAAATAACCATCAAATAATAACTCTCAAGTTATGAGCCTTAAATTTTTACTTCAAAAATTTATGTTTTATATAAATAGATATAGAATTTTATTACATTGTCTAACACATTGTAAAAATAAATAAGTTTAAATAAGTGTCCATGAAGGTAGTTTTGGCAGACATTTCACTATAAAAATAATATCACATAAAATTTTACATGTTAGTTTTTTATTGGCCAACTCTATTTATATATGTTGTTCATTTACTTAGATTGTTGATGCCTTGTCAATTATCTGCATGAATGGATAGATTACTTTCAATGCATTTAAATCAATTTATTTGTAATAAACCATTCACAAAATGGGGTATATAATTCATTTATGATATACATCATTTATATTTAGCTAGACATGCATATATCTTGACTGAAATTGATTATTTTTCAAAATGGTTTGAAGTTATTGCCACTTCAGAAGTCATTTATTTCTTTTAGAATCAAATTTTATCATATTTTAGAATTCATTATGAAATTATTTTAGATAATGGTCCTCAATTAATTTAAAATGAATACTTATAATTCTTAGGATGTTACTCTATTAGTTCAAGTCATTCATCTAAATATTAAACACAAGGGAATGGACAAGTTGAATCAACAAAAAAAAAATGATTTTGATTATGAATAAAATCCTATGTGAAAACAAAATAAATTGAAATATTAAAATATTTGAAGCCTTATGGGATAATTGTCTTATGGTCAAAGGTGCAACCCATTTATGATTACTTTTGGTTTCAAAGTCACTATGTCTATTAAAATATAAATTAATTTAGAAAGAACTTGTATCTAATACACTTTTAAAAATATTGATACAATCAAATAAATATTAGATGACTTTTAGCATTAGACAAAGCAAAATTCATCACGTTAAAAAAACTTAAAAAGGTTAAATAAAAACTTAAAAATATCTTTAATAAAAAACTATGTAAGAAAACATTCAAGATTGGTGTTTAGTTTTATATTGGGATAAAGCTCATGAAGAGTCTGAGAAACATCATAAATTTGACTCTTCTTGGTTAGGGCCGTACAAAATAGCTATTGTTATTGGACAAAATAATTTTCATTTACAAAGTTTAGATAGTAATTAGCTATATTATATAGTTAATGTCCATCATTTAAATATTTTTTACAATTGATCTCTTCTCTTTTCAATTTTGGTTTTATTTACTTTCTTCTTGTTTCTTTTTTTTGTGTGTGTTCATGTTTGTGTTTTTGCTTTGTGTGTTTTGATGAAATTTCAATATCTCAACTAAAATTATGAATAGCTCTCCATGTAGGCTAATTTTATAATATCATATATTACTATAATTACTTCTTATTTATCAATGTTAATTATCTTAGCCTATATGTATTAATTAGTTCATACTTAAGTAAAACTAGAAATACTACTATTTAAAGCATCAATTGCTTTCAAATTTTATATTCTAGGATAATGTAATAATACTAATCCAATCCTAACTCCCCAATGGTTTATATCCCATTATTAATGCCATTCTAGCCAAGAAAATCATCCCTTATTATGAAAAATATTCAAGGGGTTCACACTTAATTTCTTAATTTTTTTTTACTTGGATTGTATTCCTAAGTTTACAATTTTGAATTATTTATTACAACCTATCTTCATATACAAAATTGGCCATCAAGATCACTAGTGTTACTATGAATCTTAACACACTAGTCAGAAATTTAAAATAGTGTAAAATATCTATTATACCACATTCAAAATAGTACACATTATGAGGGACAACCTAATTTATAATTCTTATTTATCACTGCATTTATTTTATTGTGTGTTGATTATCATATTTGATTATTTACAAGATAATTTTCAGCATACATTGTAACATGTTTAGTAAAAAAGTATATAGAATAATGAAATTGGACTTCATTCATGGTAATATTCATACTACTAAGTTTGCATGCTCAGCCTCTCTGAATAGTGATTATTCAAAATAAAATGCAAGTGATAAGACTTATACAAATGTCACATCTAAAAATATCTCAAATACTATTCTTGATAATGATGAATATTTTGTTCATATGAATATGTATTGTAAGTCTTTTAAGAAAGTTTTTCATCTCTGTCATATTTTATGAACTTAGATAATCTCAGTTTTGAAACTAAATGCATCATAGTTACCTCTAATTAATGCCACAATAATCAATTTTTCAAGGTCTTATAGGTTCAAATGAGATTTAAATTTCATTAAAAATACTAATGACTAAAGTTGTAAATCTCAATATTCTAATTCTAAAACCCTAAACCTTATCCTAAGTCTTAAAGCATATTTAAATATTATGTTGAAATGGTTTTAGATACATACTATAGTCATGTTTCTATATATATTTATATATGGTAATAAGGCATCCAAAAAATTTGAATTAATGAAGGTTTTAGTTTAAATATGCAAATTCATACTAATATCCTTATAGTTCATTTTCCAATTTTGAACTTTATATTAAATTATTTGAATTCATTTTAAAAACATATTAAGATTGCTAAGGATTTGTTAGTAGTATTGATAAAATATTTAGTAATGTAAATTTAGTGATTCAAATTGGTAAGATGTTGGTGATATAGACATTTTTGGTTGAATGAATAAGATTTTATAGCTACTAGAAGACTTTGAGGCAGTTAGAGTAGATGGAAAAATAAATAGTAATGTTGTTAAAATTGTAAGATATTTGGTGAAGTTTGAAATATTTAAAAAAAAAAAAAAAAATTAAAAAATATAAGTCACCACTATTTACTCAACAAGCATGTATGTGTTAAGAATTAAATGCACCACTTGGCCTTTGAGCCCACTATCAATGCGACATCAGGATTGGGGTATAAATGGTCATGTTATATCATTTGGTCATTTTATTTTCAACTTGAAATCTTCTCTATGGAAGCCATATTCTTCCATTAGCTTTCCTAAGAAATTCTTAAACCATTTTAAATTGTATACTCCATTGGTTTAGCATTCTATAAAATTTTAAGATATTCTAGTAACTTGTAGGCTACTATACATCATTCTTGGTGGTTTTTGTGATTTTTTTCTCAAAACTAAGGTATGAGCTCCATTTAATTTCAAATAATGATGTTTAGTTTTAGTTTCAAATTTTAAAATTTGAAGTGAAATCTGGGTATTGGCTTTTAATTTTTAGATTCGAAACCCATATCATTTTCTTCCTACATATAACTATCATATAGTTGAATCCCCTTTACACATATTCAAGGTTATTGTTCCATGATGGTTTGATATAAAAATTTAAGTGTATTTTATAAATGTATTGAAAGGATTAAGGATTATTTTAAAGTTGTTCTATCTCTAACTGTAAACATATTTGAATTATTGCATTCAAAATTCAGTCCATATGTGAAATAAATTTAAATAGAGGAAATATGTTTGATAAAATGCATACAATTTTAAGAGTAAATTTTTGTGTACGTTAAATTTATTTGAAAATATTCAAAAAAAGACTCAATGGTTTTATATTCAATCTAGTTTTTATATGCATTTATTAGCTACAATACTCAACGATAATGATGGTAATTTGTTTGGCCAATCCAAAATTTTCTCAATATACTCTTGATAATTCATATTGGCTAATAAATTGACTCATAAGATTGATATTTTTGATACAAGGGTTTCAACTACAATTTTTTGGGAAATTTTCTTCTTGAATATTATGACTTCAATTGTTTTCTTTGAACTCATTAGTTTTTATGCAAGATTTTCATGAAGAAAATATTGTTTATAATGTTCAAAGGTTATTTTTTAGATTGTATAGGGTTTAGTTGCATATATTGACGTAATATCTTAGTTATTTTAAATTTGGAAAGTCTTAAAGCAGATGCTAAAAGATAATAGTTTTGATTTGTGAGAAATAATGAATTTATTGAAGGTAAATTTTGAATATTGGGTTTTGGTTGATTTTGTTGATGTATTATAAGATTTTAAGACTCAATATTCATTGATTATAGCTGTTTGTCATAGTTTTTTGTTACTTTAAGAAAAAATGTAACATAACTCAATTCATGGATGATCAATGTGAATAGTTTAAAAAATTATTTTGATATAACATAGCGTATTTAAATACTAGAAACAAAGTATAGTATGAATGTCTTGAAGGAAGTATGTATTGTGTATTGATTGGTTTTGATTTCAAGTTATAAACCCTATTTTATAATTTTATCTTTGAAATAGACAAAACATTTCAAAATAACGAAAACCTGCATATGATGGCTATTTTGTTTCAAGTTGATTTTTATTTGATACATTGAAATATATGAGTATTAACTTTATTTAAACAATATTTTTCATAAATGGTGGTGATATTGTTTTTAAAACAAACAAAATAATGTTGTCTTATTGGCCATTTCTTTAAATTTTATAGGTATCATGTCATGTTGGAATAGAGTTTCATAGATTTATTATAGAAATAAAGTTTTAGGAAGAGAATATCAACAAAATTATAATGTACCATATATTATAAATAATTATTGAGGTAGATCCTCTAGGGCCCAAAGAGCATCTAAAATGTTTTATGCATAGTTTATGTTATGGTACTAATGTCTCTATTCATTGTGATGCTAGGAATCCTACATTTTAGAAAAAATTAAATACCTTACCTTCTAGATATTTTTCATCCCATGGTACTTGTGTTTGGAGACATTTTCATAAATGTAGTTAGAGATCTCATCCATTTGGACATGGTTCACCAAGTACTTCAACCCATAATATAAAACTTGCAATAAATGTGGTAACTCCATCTATTTAATTTAGAACTAAAAGTAATGCTTTGTTAACTATTGAAACCTCTAAACTTATCATTGATCTAGGTAATATTTCTTTATTGAGTAGTAAATGTGCTAATAACCCTTCGTCCATGCCTATTGTAACTCACTTCATGAAGAAAATAAAATTGGAGTTGGATGCTGAATATGAAAGCATTAATAAAGTACATATTCTTGCAACACCTCTTGAATACACTGAGTGCCAAAATGAGTAAAGGAAACCTTTAAATAATTTGGTTTTTAATGAAGATTAAATTGATAGTTGTTTTTTATAGATGTTGATATTTTATAAATTTTTAGACTCTATTTATTTACTTTCAATTTGATTAAGACTAATTTACAACAAGAAATAAGTTTGATTTAGAAGTGGATATATTATTTATTAAAATTTTATATTGATTTTACCTTGATAATATTGATATTATCAGTTCTAGTTTGATTATATGTGAAGTATGACTTTTTTCAATTAAGTTTTAGATCAAATTTAGTGAAGTGATCTAGTAGATTTGTTATAGTTGGTAATTTTAAATATTGATATGCTGGATTCATAAGTTTAATCTTTGTTGAATAATAAGGATTGATAAATTTAAAATAGATTTTTAGAATTAATTAATTAGACCTAGTCATTTATAATTGATTGAACTACATGATAACTTGTATTAATGATTAATCAAGTTATTATATATGGCCTCCTACACCAATAAATAAACATTGTGTTTGGTCTATTAAATAAATTTACATTTATACTCATATTCATAATACAAAGTATTTAACTTTTTTTATTATATTAGGTAAATAAAGTTAGTTTTGAAAGGATCCAAAAACCATTAAGTTTGAATAAAAGACAAAGATTTGAAGTCATGAAATTAAGCCACTATAGGCTATAAAATGTCGAAATACCTCAACAAAACAAAATCAAACAAACTAAGAATGACATCCTATAGAAAAATGAACATAACCAAACACTAACTAAAAATGGAGATCTCCCTTAGCCTCACCTTGTCTTTTACCTTCAACATTTCTTGCATAATTCTTCCTCATGTGCACTTGCTCAGACCTTATGGAGGGGCCTATTTGGTATTCTTCTAAGGGGTCCTTTTATCCTTAAGTGTTGGTATAAGGTCTTCAATAGCTTTTGGTTTAATTTCCTAGTTAGTATCCTTATTTATCAAGGGACTTTTAGTTTCCATCCCCATGTCCAAATAATTCTTGAGTCGGTTGGTCTCAAGTTTCAAATCATTTCATTCGTTGGTAGTTAATGTAGACACCGAAAATGTGTCTGCAACTTGGTCATCTTTCATCCTCCCCCCTTGTCCCTCGTTGACCCATATCCTAACCCTTTTCCTAGCCCCCTCCATTTACCAAATTAAAATTAAATATTTGGCCCCTTTCCACCTCACCCTTGCCACCTTGGATCCCCTCCTTCGATCCCCCCACCTCTCTCCTAGCTTTTATTGCCCAAATCTCCCCTTTATCCTTCCTCCCACATCCATTTATGTCTTTCTCGACCATTTTCCCACGGCCCCTTGACCCGACAGCGCGCAAGAACGGACAGAGGCTAATTTTAGCCTCTGTGCGCATTCTGACCTCGCCGACGTCAGTCATTATGCGGCCAACGTCGGCAGTTTTGTCGGCATCGGCACACTTCAAAATGGTTTTTTGCAACCATTCTACAGCCCCCCCATGAATAGAACACTCTTGACACTTTAGCATTCGCATTCTCCTTTATCTCCACCTCGTACAACAACAAAAATAGGTACAAGCACTCTACATCAGTCATTTCTTCTAGCAACAGGCCTTTCACAGCTCCAACAACAGGCTCCTCCATTCTTCAATCAACAAGCAGGAGGTAAGCAATTTCATTGTTTCATTTCATTATTTCATTTGATTTCATTTATCCATTCTATCCACTGCCTACCACTTGCCCTGTCCTTCCCCTGAGAGGCTGAAAAGCCTTCTCAGACCCTTGTCTCCTGTCCATCTTCCTCTTGCCCTGTCACCCTTTCAGTCCAGTCCCAGACAACATTCTCAGTCCCTCAGACCCAAGACAAGTCCCTCAGACCTCCAAGCAATCCCTCAGACCTCTAAACAGACCTCTTTGACCCTCAGACAAGACCACAATCCGTTCTACGCATCCATAGACCCTATCCACAGACCTAAAACCTGGCCCGACCCATCCCTGACTACTACCCTGACCAACCTCAGCCAATACCCCTACCAACATTGGCATCATAACTGATGTCAGTGACCTTCCTGACTGATGCTGGCAATACCACCGACGTCAGTGATTGTGCAAAGGAAGATAGCTTCTAAACAAGTACGCATTTGTCTTAATTTCTTTCTTTCTATTTTCCATCATTTATCACTTTCTGTTTCTGACCAGCATTCTATTTTTAATAGTGGACTGACATCCTCCAAGAAGCCTTTGCACTTTTAGGACCAAGCTCTTGCTTGGCAGTCCACCCTTTTGTCATCTAACATTTTTCATGTTTAGTGTCTTTCTCTTTCAGGTGTCATTCCTCCATAGCCAAAGAGGAGTTCTCACAACGTTTGAATTCTGGTGCGCATGTCTACAATTCGGGTACGTACAAACCCTCATCCATTTTCTTTAAGTTTTTCATTTCTCTATCTTTTGAATGTAGAAAGTGATTTAGCGTAGAAACATTCTGGCACGCCCGGTAGGACCTTAGGTCCTTCCTTGGGTTCCTTTTCCTTTCATTCATATAGGGTGCATTAGGATCCTCCCTTTTCACCTCTTTCTTCTCTTCTAAACGACATCATAAGTAGGGATAAAAAGAACTTTTATTTTCTTTTCTTGCATTTCTAGACTAGTCAAAAATCATATCCTTCAACCCTTTCTCAACTTGCTTTCATCTGAACTTAACATTTTGACTTGGGGCTTAAAACACTTTGCATTCCATTTCTGCTTGTGCTTGCATTTCTTAGTCCTCACTTAGTAATTAACAAAATGCATATTGAATTAATCGTAGATCACTTGATGTTACACAACCTAAACCACTTGCACTAAATCTAAACATCAAACTTACTTGAGACAAGGCCCAACTAGGATTTCATCCCCTAACGGATACCTTACCTGTCTTGATGATCCTACTTGGATTTCATCACCAAGGGGAAAGCCCACTCTGTTCTCTGCAGAGTCTAAACTCTAGGGAAAGTATATTTTGGCTAAGTGAGACCAGTTTATCACTAGGCTCGTGAAGTGAGGGGAGCTTGCTCCTTAGCACTAGGCCATGTACAGAACCTAACCCAGACTTCTTGAGTGCCTAAACAAAACCTGAAACCATCCATAGACTACCTCTTCTAGGACCCGACTCAAAAGCCAATCTTCTTACACACATTTCTAAGGCATAAGACACCATGATCCTAATAAATTTCTAGGGATTTAATGCTTAGGGTCTGCCTATCTCCATCTATTTTTTTGTTCCTATCTATGTGTTTGAGCTAGTGAGGACATTGTTTTTCTTCTCTTCTTTCCAAAAACTTTCAAATCCTCTAAGTTTTTGGAAAGCACAGTCACCGACATCAGTTTTACCATTGACGTCGGCAACCATTTCTCGCCGACATTAGTCATATGACTAACATCGGCATCCATTTTCCACTGACATCAGTTTTTAAACCAATGTCGGTCTCTGTCCATAAATTTTTTCCCAAAATAGCAAGCTAAAAACCAGCTTTCTTGCTGTCCAGCATCCATCCTGGTTTTCTAAAACTAAAAAACACAGTCTCTGAAACCTGAACCTTCCTTGCCTTGAATGGTTCTGACTCGCAGTCAAGCCAAGGCTCTAGTCAGCCACGCGAGGCATCAACCGCTTCCGTCTACCCTGTCCATAACCGATCCTATGATGGAGTTCCACTCAGAGACTGAAAGAACTCCTACTCGCCTAACCCCACCCCAGACTCCTATTGTCCCAAAAGGGGACCAAGATTTTGCATGATTCTTGGACCTCAACGTCAAAGCCTTGCAACACTATCTCACGTATAGGAGAACATGAGACTCCTTGGGCAATTCGATTTACGAAATGTTGACCTCTCTTGTTGTGACTATGGCCATATCGACAGCATCCATAGTTTAACCTTTAGACACCCAAGCTATCACCTCGACCAATGACCAGACCTTGACCAACCCTCTAAGTGTGGCTTCTCCCTCCATCTTTGGGCCCACTTCCATAGGGGTTTCGGCCCCCTATCAACCTCAGCCCACTCAACCGATCTCCACTCCCTTCCAAAATCTAGTCGTCTCTATTCTGCCTACCCTTGCTCTTATCAACACTAGGGTGGCTTCCTATCCATTGGCCCCTGTTACCACAATCCAACCTCTCATGGCAACATCGAGCCTAGCTATGCCTTCCACCCAATCACCCTTATTCTCCTCTTCTGTCCCTACAACTAGTTATCCCTATGTTGCACCCTTACAGGGATAACCAACTACATCGTATGCCTCCTCTAGCCTCTTCCAAGCGCCCTACAACCTAAGGGGGCGCTCTACCCGCCAATCTATCAATAGATATCATCAAAATGCTGATGGACAAGATGTCTAGCCTAGAGACCTCAATTTCTGGCTCATGCAATGCTCTCTCATACGAGCAAATTTGCAATGAGCCCATTCATCCTTCTGTCTCGATCAGGCCATATCCCAGCCAGTGGGAACTTCCTAAGTTTTCTTGTTTTCAAAGTAAGGAAGACCCACAACAACACTTACAGGCATTTAGACACGCCTATTACCTTATTGCCCATGATGATGCATTACTTTTATGCATGTTTCCTATGTCCCTCTTTGGTGCTACACTTGACTAGTACAGCTCCCTTGCCAGCCATTCCCTCTTGACATTTACATAGTTGGCCTAGCTCTTTCTTGATCACTTCTCCATCAACATCACCAAGAAGGTCTCGATCATAGACCTCTATTCTATTTGCCAATTTGAGGATGAATCCATAGCTGACTTCATTGCTCACTGGAGAGGCCTCATCAATCAACTCTCTTTTTCCTTGCCCTAGCCTGAACTTATTGAAATTTTCTCCCAAGCCTACGCCAAACATATTTCTTCCACCTTGAGGGTTCAGACCTTCTGCATCTTTGATGAAGCCTTCACGATGGCCCGTAAACTCGAATTACGTGCCATCAAGGAGAATAAAGTCAAGTTGCAGAGCAAGAATCCCAACTCTAAGACTAATGACTCCTCTTCTTCTAAACCTTTATCATCTAATCCTAAGTCTAAAGCTTTAGCTAACACTATGGTCGTTAGACCCTCATCCTCTTCGCCTTTAACCAATCAGCCTGAGCCATCCACATTTCAAAGTGCCACCTACCAATTCCAACAGAGATATGTACAACGACAGTATACTCCTCTCAGAGAATCATACATGTCTGTGCTAGAAAAACTTGTTAGACAGGGGGTTCTCAATCTCCCCTAGACCTGACCACCTCCATAATTTGATCCCTCATGCGCCATCCCTACGTGGTATAGGGAAAATGACTTTTGCAACTACCATCGTGTTAAAGGACATGACATGAGAAACTATAAAACCCTTAAAAACATAATCCAAGACATGCTTGAAAAGGGTGACCTTATCCTCAACAATCCCAATGCACCCCCTAATTAGGGCATCGATATCTTCAAGCAACCATTCCCCAATCATCCCCTGACTCAAAACAATGTCCAGACCTTGATTGATGACACTCATGAACACAACATTTGAATAGTCAATACGGTCTCGCCCTTCATCCCCGACCAACCTCAAGAGGTGAGTCCATCTATCAGTCCATCACATGTGGATGAGCCTCCTTCCCTGGTTAGTTCTCCGTCAACCTCTCTCATTTTGGAGGATGCTTTGACCTTACTGGCACCACCGGTCTCACCATCCTCCTTCTTGCTGCCTATGGAGGACCCGACCCTTCCTACTCCTCGATCGCAAATAGAGGGCACCATCATCCCTGCCCTTTACCCGCTCGAGGAGCCTCATTCTCTGGTTTCTTTTCCACCCAAGGAAGAATCTGCCTCTCCTTCGTCTCCAATCAAGGACGAACCTGTCATGACTTCACCATGTCTTGGGACCGAGACTACTACCCCCATCTCGTCTTCAGCCCCGTAACTGTCAACATCTTCTCAAGAACTCAAATCTCATCCCACATCTTCTCAGCCATTTTATCGATTAGTGGAGAAAATTAGACTTTTCCCTTCGAGGAAAGTGACGCATCAGGTATTATGGGAGCTGCTTAAATCTCTTCAGCATGCCCGTGCCCTCTCGTCTCATGCTGCCAATCCTCCCAAGGCAAAATCTCCTCAGACTCTCAACAAAGACCAGACTCCCTCTTCTAAACCTCAACCAACCCCATCAAAACTAAAACCCACATCTACCCCATCTAAACCTATCAAGTCACTTGGCGTTCGCCTTGTCTCTACCCTCACTCACCCATAAGTGAAGGTGGACTTAGACTAAACCTCAACCAATAGTAGTATTATAACCAAGTTGAAGAAGACTGCCAGACCACAGAAGCGAATGCCTCCTCCCCCATCACCATTACCTTCCATTTTGGGCCCCCATCCTTCGACTTTGACTAGAGTCCTTCCCACTCTGACCTCCAATCAAAACCAGTTGCCTCCTTTACTTCCTTTACCTACCTCTAGCCTACCCTCTCCTAAGAAGGTGGTACCTCTCATGAAGAAAGTACCATCTCTGCCTGTCACTGCACCATCAAACTAAAAGGTGGTACGAAAACCTCTGCCAACTCCACCTAAGCAAAATTCACTAGCATCGCACACATCAATTGGCACGGACCCTTTAGTGGGCTCATACTCGTTGATATTGCACCGACTCTTGTAGACTTCCAGCATAACCCTTCCACCCATCAAACCCTTCTAACCTCTCGGGTCTAAGCCCTCTTGGTTCAACGATACGAAGATTTGTTTATACCATCGTACGCTAGGACATGATACCGAGACTTGCTGTGCCCTCAAGGCCATCATTCGCTACTATATGGAGAAGGACACTCTTCTCCTTGAGGAAACTCTTGACCAAACCTTGACACCTTCCCATCCAACCTCTTCAACCACATCAACATCTCACCAGCAGGCCATGACCCCTTCTTCACCTCCTATCTTTGAAATCAATGCTATCCATATAACCACTAGGTCACAAAAAGACAAGGCAAAATAAAAAGCCACCATTCCTTAGACCTACCCTTTCATCAAGCCACCTCTAGCACCCAAGCCTAAAATTTCTACCCTTGGCGCATCTCAGCCTTCTTCATCTTCCTCTTTAGGGGCGATTCATGACTCCATGTTGAAACAACTTCACCAGATGCCTGTGAAGATGTCCCTCTATGACCTCATCCAAACCTCACCTCAGCATTGTCAAGCCCTCATTAGAGCCTTATAGGCAACAGAAGTCCAACTCAAGGACCCCCAATCGTTCACTGCCCTCATCCATTCTTTATCTCCTGTTGCCTCCATCACATTCAAAATTTTGAGATTCCCACATCCAACACAGAAGATCAGGATGCTGCCCTCTTCATCACTGCCTATGTTGATCAGACATGCATCAAATGCGTTATGATCGATGGAGGTGATAACATCAACATTATCTCCACCCATGCCTTTGATTAGTTGGCTCTTCCCAAGAATTGCGTCTCCAAAATTGACGTAATCTTATGCTCCTTCAATGACACCACTGCCACGACCATTGGCACAGTCGTTCTTGACATTTGCATTGGTCCATGCACAGTCTCAGAGCTCTTCTATATCATCAAAGGAGAGTTTCAATATAACATGTTGCTGGGTCGACCCTGGATCCATGCCATGGCTTGTGTCCCCTCCACTCTTCACTGTTGTGTGAAATTTGAACATGACGGGCAAGTCCACACCATCCCTACTGACCCTTCACCCTTCAAAACTTGTAACACAACCTACCATCCAAATAATGTTCTTATTCCTATCAAGTCATCAACCTCGACACCGCCTCCATCCGTGGAAGCTTCGACTAGTTCGCAACCGGCAGTTGCCCTCACCCCTCCTCTTCAAGTGATGACCAAAGACCCCATGGAAGACATCTTCCAATGACTTTCTCTGGGGGAATATCACTTGTTGGCCTTAGACATGTTCCAAACTCCAAAAGAGTATGGACGCCTTCATCTCAGCCCTAGTTATGACCATCGGATCAGGATGGTCGTGCCTTATGGTCCTCCTCACCTTTGAACCAACCTTGTCTATGGGGGGCTCAATCAAGCTCCTACTGATGGCAATCCTCTCTCTTCACCCCAACCTTTCACATCAGATTTCTCATTTCTTGGCAACCCCGCCTTTGCACACACTTACCTTTACAGGTGTGCATGGAAGGGTTTTGGTTTTGGATGTTATGAGCAGGGCTCCCATCAGCCCATCAAGCCACTCAACGATGATGATGCCAAGAAATGGTATGGTCTGGGATACCATGACCCCACTCAGGGCCCTTCAGACCTTTGTCCCGAGCCACCCATTGAGCAATCTCCTCCAGGTTCACCCATTCCTCCTCCTTCACCTACGGAGTCGGTGGTTTCCATCCCTCCTAACTTTTTCACTGCCTAAATGTCATTCTCTTGGGTCCCCTAAATCTATCAACCAAGTGGGGTACCTAGGGTCTCCTTCTTGTCTTTTCTCCATCCCATTGATCATCTACACTGGGTGGTAGACATTCTTCCTACCACAAAATGACTGGGGGGAGTTTGACTTTATACCGACTATCATAACTTCGAACAAACCTTGACCAAATGTCATCCAGACATTGACCAAATATCATCTGACCTTGACCAGACCATCGACCAGACACTAACCAATCATCAATCATGACTTTGACCAAACAGTCAACCCAAGCATTCAACCAACCTTTTTATTAAAATATTCAACCAGTCTCGACCAATCAGCCACCGTATCAACCAACTTCATGTCCAGCATCAATCAGCATGTGACCAATATGGAGTGAAGTAAACGAAGCAAGTTCACCCCTAATTGGCTCAAACCTTTCATCATCACACACAAGTATGGGTCAGGGACTTATCGTCTGTCTTCTCTTGACGGATGACCAGAACCTGAGCCTCTTAATGCGTTGCATCTGCGACCATTCCACTGTTAGTCGAGTACTCATCCACTTGACATTTAACTTGAGCTCGTCCCTTGAGCAATCCATGTCCTCTTAATCCTCAACCCTTTTCACCCTATTTCCTTTAACAAATCCTCTATAACCCTTTTATGCAGTATGGATGCTTTGTCCTAATAAAAGGGAGCCCTTGACCTTCTGTAGTCTTGTCCATGATTCACATTTTTTTCAAAAAAAAAGTCAAGATGTCAAAATATCCAAGGTCACAAAATCAAAATAAAAAAATAGACTGCTTCCTTAAAGGATAGTTGTACTATCATTGCTGTAGCTAATAGACTGCTCCCTTGAAGGACAGCTATTCAAAAGCCCTTATATATAAAGCAAAAATATAGACCACTCCCTCGAAGGATGGCTATGATTAACTCTTGCTACAAACAACACCTTTTTTAGAAGCTTCCCTCATCGATCAGCTTCACAAATGACCACTAAGCAAAATGACATCTCTATGTAGACTTCTCGCATCGATCAGTCTACACCAAAAAAAAAAAATGGGTCATGGACTTGGCTTATACTTATCTCAGTGTCTCCTATAAAAAGGGAAAGGTTATCCCTGCTCTAAAATGGGTTACCCTATCCTCTCCTATCCTAACACCTGCTCAAGGGACTTCAAGCTCACTTTAATGTCAAAGTGATTCAATTACCGCTCTAACACAACCTCTGGTCAATGACATAATGCATGAATGGGGCTCTTAGTTCTAACAACCCCTATCTATGCTATCATTCTAGTCCTTGTCAATGAAAGGGTGATTATGCCTTTCACTTCTTTTACACTTTGGTCACATTCAATCATTTGTCATTTATCAAATCAACTCAACCCTCTTTCCGACCAGCCACCTAGCCTATTCACACTAGTTTCTATGGACACCAATACACATGGAAACTATAGACCACTCAATTTATGTCCAGCATAAACCATTACTTGTTGGCACATAAATAGACTTATTTCATTTTTGGCATATGTCCATCACTTAATATGGGCAATTGCTAGGGGTGAAAAACCTTGACTTTTTCTCATCATTTCAAGCATGTTCCCTCAGACATATGGATGTGCTAGACCATTCTCATGACTAAACCAATCATCGACCGCTTTATCTCCTTGTCTAAACTACATCGATCTGAGGCCTGCCTAACAACCAGGGCTATGTAGGCAACACTCAGATGACATGATTGTCTTTTGGGGTTAGCTCGACCACCCCTATTTGTTCATCTACATACTGGACAAACCTTATCCTCTTCTAACCATGACTTGACCTCGACCACAACCAATCAATCACTTTGACCCTCTTCCTCCCTCTTTGGGAGAACTACATTGGCTTGAGGCCCTTAGGATAAGGGCTATGTAGGCAGCACTCAGTTGACATGCGGTCTTCTAGGGTTAGCTCGCCCATCCTCTTCATCCTTTCTCTTGTCTCATTCTTTCGTCACCTACCAGTCACATCACAAACAATCACATATTTTCATAATCAGTAACAAAATCAAAGCATCAACATCAATATCATTAATCATCATCATATCATCATTTCATTAGACATCACATTCATCATTATATTAGTCATCATAATCACAAACATAGCATCATAACATCATCATCATACACATCATATTAAAACATGCATCAAATCAAAGTGCCATAAATATTAAACACATCCATAACAACATCCAATTATCCAAAATAATCTCATCATATATATATATATATCGAAGTTTATACAATCACACAATCTGTGCATCTCTCTCTCAAAAGTCAAATACATCTCGCATCATCGGCATGTAGGCCGTTATATACATCATGTCAAAACTCTGCCCTCAAGGTTATGGCTATGGTGTTGGTGGCAGTGGCTGAGAAGATGCTGTATCCTCTCCCACCTGTGATCTGCACCATCTGTGCGAATCTGTAGCAGTCATCCGTGACATAAAATGCTGCCGGCTCTACTCTGCCCTCATCTCTGAGTATCACTGTATCTGAGGGAACCCCCTGATGGCCCTCTCATAATACGTGATCTCGTCTAGCACATCACTGTATCTAACTAGAGATACAGTCTGTGGTGGACCCATCAGACCTGCTGCCATGCCCTACACTGAACCCTGCAGCTGTGAAAACCCTAGCTGCACTGACACTGACTGTGTGGGATACTGAACTGGCTGCTGAGATGGCTACTGCAATGGGCTCCACCCTCTAAAACCTTGCCCTACCTGTCCTATCTATGCCTAGGCTGTGGCCAATTGACCTTGCAACATAGTGACCTATCCTATCAAAGTAACCACCTGTCCTATCACCCCCGCCAGCTGCCCTTGTAAAACTGTGACTTGTCCCTATAAAATGGTCACCTGGGCCTGTGCCGCATCCCTCTCCTACCGCACTGTGTCTCTCTCCTCATGGGCTGCATCCCACTCCCTGGTGATAGCCTGTAAATCTGGCTATGGCCCTACCTAAACTCATGTGTACTGCCCTACCCACCATGCTATGTAGGCCTCTGTACAACTTGGGTTAGCCATCCCAGGTCCTACTGACAACTCCTCAAAATCTAGCTCATTTGTCTCCTCTGGCAGTGGGAGCAGCACCTCAATATCATCCTACCTATACTGCAGGAACGTAGGTGGTACATCCTATAGCAGCCCGTACTGGCACTACACTCTCTCCATGAGCACCCTCTCGAGCTCGCTGGCTCGCTTGCCCCTGACCCATCTCAGGCTCTACACTCCAACAAGCTGCTCTCCTTGGTCTCTAAATGTTGGATACCCCAAGTACGGTCTCTAAATGATATCTATTGAGATCAAGGCCTCCAATACCCCTCCATAGTGGTCAATATCTCTGACCACTCCATCTACTCACGTCTGTGCCATCACCTCATGCCATCATCTGAATCTGACCCTGAAGCTAGCCTAGATAGCGACTGGGAGGTTGAGAGGTTGTATCACCATGATGTGCTCATATGCCCAGTAGTGCAGAAGGTGGCCCACGCACAAGCTATATCGCCATCGCTGGCTAATGCCCCACAGTTCCCTATAGACTTGGGCCAAAAGACCAGTGCCCAGGTGAACACTGTTTGTCGTTCAATCATGCCTATCAAAACTCTAGTCATGGCAACTGGAAACCTGCCTCCCTCTGCATCTGGCAGTGCATAGACTGTAATCCCAATCATCATCAGGATAGCTAGCTGATGTGCACCCTCATCTGCCACGTACAGAGGCTCGTAAGAAAAACTCATTGAATGGTAACTCGTCTCAGCAACATGCTCCCCAAATAGTGTGACCATGTGTATGTCATGCATCTCTCTCGAGCACGCATAAATGTTCACTTCATGTACCGATAAACACAAAATTTGGTACACATCCTCGACCATCACTGTCATCTCCCCTGTCGGCAAGTGGAAGGTGTTAGTGGAATGATCCCACCACTCGATCAGAGCCACTATCAGGCTCATGTCCCTCACCACTCGATAGTATCGTCATAGCCTGCCTAGTCCCACTACGCTCATCTGCACCCACTCCTCCCCGGTAATGTTTTGATGCATCCACGTCAGCAATGTCGACAGTCAATCTCGTAGCATTAGAGTCTACCTCGTCTACATCAATCAATCTCATGTTAACAATTTTCCTCCTATTTCTATTTTTACCAAACTATTTGACCATCTATGCCTATCCTGACACCTGAGAAGCCCTAGGCGTGGCTTTGACCCTTCAACTTGATAGTTTTCAACCACTCTTGACCAGGCAGCCACTGACATCGATTATCATGCCAGTGATGGCACTCACCTAACTAATGTCGGTCACTTAGTGACCAATGTCGGTAGGTTAGTGACTGACGCCGGTCGAAGGTTAGCTGACGCTGGCGAACCCGCTGACGTCGGTGACTGGTTTGGCCCAAGGGTTGAACAGGGTGAGCCCTAAAAATTAGGGCTTCCCCTTTGAACACCCCTTTCACCCCCAAAAACCCTCTAAATCATTCCTAACTTCTCTTAGACCTATCCCCCACCCTCCTCACTACCCTCCCCCCTCAATTTCTGCCTAAAACAACTAAAATTTCCAAAACTAAATCCAAAACAAATAGGGTTCAGGACTCTCCTACCTCATCCTGGCATCATCGACATGGTGGCACGATGGATGCCACTGGTGGTGGACCTATCACAGGTCTTCTACTCCCCTCTACCATCTCCACTGTGTCTCTTTGTCCTCATGCTTCACCTGGCCCACAAACACCTCTGTAGCCTCCACTCACTCTCTAATTCGCTCCCTCTCTCCACCACTGCCTATCTGCCACCTCACTGCTTCTCTAGTCAACTCTGGGTCACTTTCAATCACTTGGCTCCAGAGCTCTTTTCTCTCAGTCAACAAATAGCAAATGACTTTTGGTGGGCCACCAATCTAGTTTTGTCAGATTTGGCAGGCCATCGATGTTGGCATCGGCGTGCCCTAAGTCGCTGACGTCAGCTTCTTTATGCCGATGTCGGTACCTTTTGGCCACCGACATCAGTTTTATCACTGACATTGGCGGCCCTCATTCCTCCTTTTTTTCATCACCTTACCCCATAATCATGCCCCTGATCAGTCAGTTCTCCAGACCAAGTTATCTTCGTCCCTTGGGGCACCCTGGAGACCACTTTTGCCTCCGCCCGCATCAACCACCTGACCTTGGTGATCATGACCATCTCCTCTGACCACGACCGCTTCCAAGACAAATGTTGCCTTGGTTGTTTTTGCATGTCTGCTACCTCACGAATGGTTATCAAAATTGTGCACAACCCATATTTTTTGCCCCACACAAGTATAAGATCGCAAGCCAATTGATCCCCACTACTTGTGGCATTTTTGTGTTTTCGAGAGCACTTTCTGAGCCCAAGATACCTGGAACACAATGACCATTAGAGCTTCAACTTCACTTGAATAACCTGATCAATAGATGACTAAATGCTGGGGGCCAGTTATTTCAATTTTAGCACTCCTTGACCCTCGACCTATGACAATTTGACCTAACCATCCCGTGAAGTGGTATACGTGCAATCACGACTATTGTAGCGTTCACACTCACCCTCTCTCTATCCATCTCTTTATCAAATCAACACTCGATCTCAGGTTCCCTTCCCTCGACTCTCACTTTGAGGGGGGAACATCTCATCCCATTCTTGGGGTAACCAACTCCTATTTTTGTCTTGCAGTTCATCGAAAATAACCAACAAGACAAAAAGGGGCAAATGTAGACACCGAAAATGTGTCTGCACCTTGGTCATCTTTCATCCTCCCCCTTTTCCCCCGTTGACCCATATCCTAACCCTTGTCCTAGTCCCCTCCATTTACCAAATTAAAATTAAATATTTGGCCCCTTTCCACCTCACCCTTGCCACCTTGGATCCCCTCCTTGGATCCCCCCACCTCTCTCCTAGCTTTTATTGCCCTAATCTCCCCTTTATCCTTCCTCTCGCATCCATTTATGTCTTTCTCGACCATTTTCCCATGGCCCCTTGACCCGACAGTGTGGAAGAATGGAGAGAGGCTAATTTTAGCCTCTGTGCGCATTCTGACCTCGCCGATGTCGGTCATTATGCGGCCGACGTCAGTGGTTCTCCCAGAGTCGACACACTTAAAAATGGTTTTTTACAACCATTCTACAACCCCCTCATGAACAAAACACTCTTGATGCTTTGGCATTCGCATTCTCCTTTCTCTCCACCTCGTACAACAATAACAATAGGTACAGGCACTCTACATCAGTCATTTCTTCTAGCAACAGGCCTTTCATAGCTCCAACAATAGGCTCCTCCATTCTTCAATCAACAAGCAGGAGGTAAGCAATTTCATTGTTTCATTTCATTATTTCATTTGATTTCATTTATCCATTCTATCCACTGTCTACCACTTGCCCTGTCCTTCCCCTGAGAGGTTGAAAAGCCTTCTTAGACCCCTGTCTCCCATCCATCTTCCTCTTGCCCTGTCACCCTTTCAGTCTAGTCCCAGACAACATTCTCAGTCCCTCAAACCCAAGACAAGTCCTTCAGACCTCCAAGCAATCCCTCAGACCTCTAAACAGACCTCTCTGACCCTCAGACAAGACCACAGTCTATTCTGCACGTCTATAGACCCTGTCCACAGACTTGAAACCTAGCCCGACCTGTCCCTGACTACTGCCTCGACCGACCTCGGCCAGTACCCCTACCGATGTCGGCATCATAACCGACATCGGTGACCTTCTTGACCGATGCTAGCAATACCACCGATGTTAGTGACTGTGCAAAGGCAGATAGATTCTAAATAGGTACGCATTTGTCTTAAGTTCTTTCTTTCTATTCTCCATCATTTATCACTTTCTATTTCTGACCAGCATTCTATTTTTAATAGTGGACTGACATCCTCCATGAAGCCTTTGCACTTCTAGGACCAAGCTCTTGCTTGGCAGTCCACCCTTTTGTCATCTAACATTTTTCGTGTTTAGTGTCTTTCTCTTTCAGGTGTCATTCCTCCACAGCCAAAGAGGAGTTCTCACAACATCTGAATTCTGGTGCACACGTCTACAATCTGGGTACGTACAAACCCTCATCCATTTTCTTTAAGTTTCTCATTTCTCTATCTTTTGAATGTAGAAAGTGATTTAGCGTAGAAACAATTAGCTTAAATAAAATGACTTATCTTTATTTTAAGTTAACGAAAAAAATATTGTAACTTAAAATACAACTAACTTCAAAAGTGAATTCTTTAAAAAGCTTAAAAACATCATTCAAGGAGGAATCACATATGTACAATAGATATTAATTTTAAGTTTCATATTTTTTATCTCTCGTATTTCATAAATCTCTAAGATCAAGTATTACTTTTAGGAAGACTAAACAACACATTCTCTGATCGTGAAATTTCTTGCTTGATACTATCAAATATATCCAAGTTGATTATTTGATTTATAAACTAATTATCTTAATATGATAAATATTACTAATATTTTGACGGATGATTAATAATATAGTCATATGTGTAAATCATATTTTTTATTTGTTCAAATAATGAAGAATACTCCATACATTGTACGATAGATTGTTGAGTTTTCATTGTCTATAATTTTCTATTCTTAGAATTACTATAAATTATTATGAAATTCATAGTTTATTAATTAGATTTCTCCTTTTATATTATAAATTTAGTTCACTCTATATTTTATGGTTCACTCTTTATTTTATATTTATATTTTCACTTTTACTAAGTTTATTTTCTCATTTTCCATTGTTTTAGAGTTAGTGTTCTATGTTATCTTTCCTTTACAATTTTATTTTTGATCTTATATTTTTTCTATTTTTTATTATTTATTTCTTAGTTTTTTTATTAACATAAAATTTAATTAATTATTATGAAGTTATATTAGAGTAACTAACCTATCTAAATTTTCTAATTTCTAATCTTTATTAACAACTTCCTTTTTTTTTTTTCTTCTAAATTAATTTAGTTTTTTTTTAATTATGTCACTTTTTATCTTTCTTTTCATTTACTATTTTTTTAGTTTGAATTCTTTAAAAAATCATAAAGGAAACATTACTTTAATAAGGAAAATATTTTGATATATTATTAAAGCATCAAATTATTTTTATTCCCTTCAAGAGGTAACCTTTTCCCATCACCATATTTCTTTTGTATAGGGTTGATAACATCATTAAAACTATGATATTCATATATATACAAATTGGTTTAAAATACTGGATTGATTTTTGATAAAATATTAATAAATTTTATTAATTATTGTTTACATGTTGATAATTTTAAATACCTAAATTAGTTTAACACTTTTTGGAGTTAAGGGTAAGGGAGAATAGCTTAATCAACTATGGAATAAACTATTATAAAATTAAGAAACTTAAATGATTTTAGATTTATAATATTATGATAAATACGTTAATTCTAAGAATATGCTAAATATATAAAATTACAATGCCAAACATTATTATGAAATTTGAAATATGAAGGAGAGACAATACTTAGCTTATTTAATGATGCACATGAAAAATTGATAGGTGAATGTGTGAAAGAATGTAGTTTGAAGTTTTTACTTGATTAATCAAATTTTATAAATTAAATCTCTATCATCTAGGACACTAATATCAATATTTAGACACTACCATTGATATTAATGTCATCCTCTAAGTGTTTATGTCCTACCCTAAATACACAATATTTTCTAGAATAAACACTTGTATCTATTAGGTTTTAATGTCACCTTGAAAGTTTTAAACTTGGATCTCACATGTAGGTTCTTGGAATTAGTATTTTTCTCAAAACCCTAGGTCTTATGGTTAGGGCATGCCACCTTGAAAAATAGGGGTTAGTGGGATCAAGTGAAGTTAAAATAACCTCAAAACCCCTCTGTCTATGAGCATTGCTTACATAACCATAAACTCCAAAGAGCTCCTCAAAATTACATAGTCCTCCCCCTTATGTGGGTTTGTGTGTGAATAATTTTGAAATATGATATATGTGATTATATGTAGTATTATATATTTTAACTTGAAATATAACACTCATGTGTTTCTATTTGAATGCTTCAGACATGTAAAAGACTGTTCTTGAGTAATTTGGAAATAGGGAAGAATAGGTAAGTTTATCTTAATTATCTAAATAATTATTAGTAGTGTACTATGAACTTGATATGTGCTTGCTTGGTATTTGATAGATATTACTTAGATACATAATGAATGTATTTTGATTTGTATTTATACCATATATTTTTAAATTATCTCATGGGAGGGTTAAATAAAACACATATGTTGACCCATACATACTGAAAGATTTAACAACTTGATTATTTGGAAGGTAGGGACACTAGAGTCAGAGTTGGGACACTAGCGTAGATAATAGTGTCCTAATATGGATGGTAGTATATTTTAGAATAATATTTTTATAATATCTATAAATGTGTAAGTATGATATAAATTAGGTTTCATGTAGACTATAGGCTACAGGTGATTTGGGTCATCGAAATATCAAGGTCAAACTATATTATAATAAGTTAGCCATATTGAGATGGTGAATATGAGCCTTGTGGTAATGGAAGGTAATGAATTGAAGGGTTGAGACATGATTGGTGTTTTTAAAGTGTACAAGACTAGTATGTCACATAAAATTAGTTTTGAGTAGCTACATTCTTGTCCCCCCCACCCTAACACTTTAATCTAGTAATGCATAAGGATGAAATTACTAAGTTTAAAGGAAATAAATATGTACTTTGGTGCGTACAACATACCCTTATTTTATTTTAACCCCATTGTAATTTGATGTTTTTTTATTACCTATGACTAAGATCATGTTATAGTTTAATTGGTGAATATAATCTTATGGTGAATAATTTAAATTCTTAAAATTAAAGAGAGAAAGGAAGGAATACACATGTGTGGGGGTGAAACTATGTTGTCCCTTGGTAATTTATTTGGTGATGATGATTATTTGATAATGAATTTGAGAGAAAGGTTTATGAGAGAACCTTGGAGATGTGAAGATGAGGATTAGAAGGTGATCATGCCCCCAGTCTAGTGTAAGAGTGAGTTGATCCAAGGCCATTGAGAGCACTGAATCTTAATGACACAACCTTAACATAAAAATAATGTAATTAATCTACCCAATCTATCCAATATCAAGTGATGTAACCATCTGAAATTAAAAGGGGAATAGTGCCAAGGTCATCAAGGGTGTTAATTCTTGACCACCTTACTCAAGGGAGCTAACTGTTATAGATAGATAAAGGATCAATTAGTGTGTCTTAAAAAGGTTAGATCATCAATGTGTGGTGAGAAATGAATGAAACCTATTCATGGCCCTTCATAACATATATTTTAAGTGATGTGTAATATGAAAATGTATATATGATTTGGTGCATTTTCATGGAATATACACCTCTAATGTGTCTTATTAAAATGTAACCTCTGCTCTGTAAACTATGTATAATATTTTCCATAAATTTGAAAAACTCTATCTTAAATATGTTGAAATTAGTGCTAAATACATAATATTTTGTCCTAAGTGTATATATAAATAACATAAACTACATCAATTTTTTCAAATACTACCAACTATGTGTGTGTGTAGACCCATGTTTTTATGAAATGCCCCCATTCATATGCCCCCCTTTTGAGGTGAGGAAAATGTAATATGGTAGTCAACTTATATAAAAAATATAATATAACCAGGGTATACTTTAAGAAATCCCTCCTTTAGAAAGGTGTAAAAATTTGGTGAAAGGTGTAAAACACCTGACAAAAAAATTTATTTTTTGTGGTGAAAAAAATAGTTTACAAAGAAAAAATAATAATCTCCATTGGTGAATCATTCATAGTCTCTCAAACAATGTGTAAAATCTGGGTGAATTTTGTTATTTTAAAACCACAAAAAAATTATACTATTCTATCACTTTGTGAGAGATATTTTCATACTATTCTATCACACATACATCCCTTCATGCAGCGTTCATACCTCCTATGATGTCTCCTTGAAATCTTGAAACCCTGAAATATGGCTAAGTTTGAAACCCTGAAACCTTGGAATCTGACTAACTCTAAAATATGATAGGATCCTCCAAAACCTAGAATTTGCATTATAGCTCCTAGCGGTCCGAAACCCCTCTCAAACATCCTGAAAGTATATAAATAAAATATAACTTAAAGTATAAGAAACTAGATGTCCATTATAAATGTACACTTATACCAATAAAACCTATGAATTTATTTAAAGTAAATTATTGATATATATTAACATAAATCAAATAAAATATATGTGAAAGATAGTTGACATATGTACATTGAATATTTTTGTATTATTTTGATTTTTTTTTATTGTTTTGAATATTTAAATTTTAGGAAAGAGAAGGATAGTGGATGATCCAATCTAAGAGATGGTTATAGGGTTATATATCCTTATAATAGGATACAAAAAATTACTCATGTTACCAAGGATCATGTATATGTGCCATATATGGAACTATATAATTTATGATACTCTGTCTATGCCTCATAGGACTCAATGGTCATTAAGTAGTAGTATAAAATGTAGTAGTTCATAGAACCCATTGGTTATTTATCTATGTATTCTTTAATGAAAATGTAATTTTTGGTATTTTTAACATCTCTAAAACATTTTGATCTACTCTTAAAATTTGGTTGGGTCATGTAGGTGTAGATGAGGACTCCATGGAGTCCTCTATATATCTCTGATGTAATAACCTCTCAAGTATCAGACACATAGGAAAGAGGATTGGATTATTATTACCATTTTAATCATGATTAACCTTACTATGTTATATAATTCATTATCCTAGTAAAACTTATCTTTTTTTAGTGGACGTTAATACCAAATCCATGAAATTGTGATTACCCTATTAACATGAATATACTAGATATATTTATGAACTATGGAGGGTAATACATGGAGATTATGAATATAAGGTCATCAAACTAACATATCAAAGGCTCCTGTATGTGGTATTAATAAAAATGTTGTGGTCACATGTATGGATTAACCTACAAAGGTAAATCAATATCCCCAAAAACCTATTGTGATTTCTTGTTGAATGCATTGATCATTTTGGTCGAAGGGTATAGATCATCATGTTTATATCATAAACATGTGATTAATGTCATGGTATATAAATTTTAAATAGAAAAATTATAAACCATAACATTCCATATAGGCTAATTATTAACATGTGATCTAATAACTAATGAGTGAATATCTAATTCATAATCCATAATTTCATTATCATCAAATGTACTATAAGGCATATGAACCATAAGAGGTATTGTGCATGTAAGTGTTCCAATAATCCCATCTAATGGGTGCCTATAATGTGGTGGAGAAGGACATACATTATATTCCATTCTCACTTCTAATGTTTCCTTAGAATTATCTTATAATGGATTGTTGAATATCTTCTAGTTTTGATGATCACTCAGTTGTGATCGTGAATCCTTTGGAGGATCATAAAGTGAGATTTATTCTATATCAATGATGTCTTTTGTCTTGTGCTACAAATTTTAATATCTATTTGTATAATTATTGGCACATTGTGATAGTCATAATAATAATTTACATCACATCCTTTTGGTAGAGGTCAACTTGTATAAACTTCTATGGGAGGAAGGAGAGTTATGAGGTGAAACTCCACAAGATTCTTAAAGAGTGAAGATGAAGACTCAGGTAATCATGTAAATTATCTCTTAGGTGCATTGGATAAGATGATATATTTGAGTTACTATGAAACTACATTAATAATTATTATTGCTTATTTTTTAGCCTTTGCAGGTTTTACCTTATGGTTTGGTTTGATATGAAACCTAGTACTATATATAGTTGGTGTGTTTGATATATATTTAAGATTATTAAATACAATAAACTTCATTTCTTGATATTATATAATATTTCATAGGTTATCAAAAGATTAAAACTTCTTTAATATAATAGACTCATGTAGTGGGGCCAAAAAAAATAGTTTAAATATATATTGACGTTCTTTATCTACCATTGGAGTACTCATTTTGGACAACATTGTCTTATACCTCAAAACATATTCATTAATAAGAACATTTATTCATTTATTGATATTGTAAATTTGTGCATATGACATATTTTTAGTGATGTTGATTGAAAAATGTTTTAGGATTTGATCTGCTATAGGTTTTAATGCTTTCAGTGATCACATGGTTATATCATAAAACCAGCTCAAATCATAGTCCTTTAGGATTCTTTAAAATAAATTTGTAAAAATTTTATCATTTGAAGTATAATCAAGGAATGTTGCATATAAATATTGAAGATGTTGCTATGGGTCACCCTTGATATCATAAAGTGTGAACTTGGGTGATATAAAAATTGGTTGATAAAGAGTACAATATATCTCAGATGTAATAGTATTAATTAATACATTTTGTTAATCAATAGCGTGAGTTTATTTTGAAGCATTTTTATCAATATTTGTAATCTTTTCTTCCAAGGTTTGAATAAATTGGAGAATATTTCATAATAGACCCATTGGGATTAATATTTGATATTTGAAAATTTACCAAAGGGGATGCAAACATTAGTTGTGTTGATTTAGACATTGAAACTAGTAATTGTGTTGAATTATTGATTTTTCCCATGGATGATGTAATAATATGTGTTTGATACTTGGGGAAGAATGTATTTAAAACATATCTCATGCCCCCAATAGATGTAGGAATTAATGGTGTACACAAGGGGAGATATAATGGGATTGATGTTCAATATGTATATCCAATACCCTAATTTTTTGGATAAATAAATACCAATGGTTGATCACTAATGTTTTTGGAATTTTTAATTTCCAATACATTATTGAGTATTTTTTCAAGATCTTTAGGATTTTCAAGAATATGCTCTTGATCCATTAAAATAGTTTTAACCGGATCTTGATCTATTTGACAATGTTCATTATTCTCATGTGATTCATTTTTTTCATGATCATATTCATCCTCTATGAGAACATTTTCAATATTTTTCTCATTCTCATCATTTTCACTCTCATCATTGGCAAAATTTGATAGGGCATTAGATTTAGAAATTTTATGTGTAATAAGAGGAAACTCAATATACTCAATTGGTACACCACCTATTTTAGCACTATACCTAGATTTCATATAAATAGTAAAATCATGTATGAATAATTACTATAATCTAAAACCCTATAAGGATAAAAAGCTCAAGACAAGCTAGGGTTTCCATAAGAATACTCAGAAGTTGTGTTTACCAAATTATTAACCATTTTTAGAATTAAGGGTAAGGGGAATATCTTAATAAAATATAAAATAATATATTCTTAAAGTATGCCAATTAATTTAGATTTACAATATTCTAATTAATATGCTAATTATGAGAATATAATAAATAGAAAAAAGTACATTACCAAATGATATTTTGAAATATGTAATATGAAGTATAAAAAATAAATATCTTGTTAAATGATGCATAGGAAGATATAACATGTATAGGTGTGGAATAATATAGTATTAAGCTCTACCTTGATTCGTCAAATATTATAAATTAGATCTTTTTTAGTTGAGACACTAATATCAAACTTTATATACTACCATCAGTGTTAATGAGTGTTAATGTCCTGATTTGGATGTTTCTATCCTACCTTAAATGAAAAATCTTTTCTAAAATGAACATCTACACCTATTAGGGTTCAATTTCACCTTACAAATTATCAACTTAGATGTCATGCATAGGTTATCAAAATCAATAGTTTGTTCAACATCTTAATTCCTTTGATTAAGGAATGTCTGCTTGCAAAATAGGGGTTAGTGGGCTCAAGTGAATCTAATATGACCTAAAATACCCATTTGTCATTGAACACTACCTACATAGGCATTCACTCTAAAAGGGGCCTTATATCAATTTAATTCTCCCCCTTATGCAGGATTGTGTGTGAATAATTGTGTAATATGTTATATGCAAGTGAATGTAGTGATCTAACTTATAAATTGACAAATACTATTCATGGGCTGATATTTGACTGCTTCAAAACTATAAAAATATTGATCCTATGAATAATTTGGAAACAAATAAGAATAAATTAGTATAAATTACTTGTGCAAATGATTTTTAGTAGTGTAGTGTGATCTTGAGAGGTTCTTGCCTAGTATTAGATAGATATTTATTAGATCCATAATGAGTGGATTTTGATTTGTATTTATACCACACATTTTAAAATTATCTCATAGGAGGGTTAAATAAAACATATAGGATGACCCACACATGTCAAAATATTTTCAAATTTTATTATTTGGTAGGCAGGGACACTAGCATTAGAGTTTGGACACTAGCATTAATCTGGATGGTAGTATCCTATAATTTTTTTGAGGATCTATAACTATCTACATTGGATGTAAATTGGGTTTTACATAGATTTTAGGATATATGTGATATGGGTTATTATAAAATCAAGGTTAGATTATAGAATAAGTAATTAGGTATAGTTAGATGGTGAACATGAGCCTTGCGGTAACCTAAAGGTCATGAATTGAAGGGTTGAGCCATGATTGGTATTTTTTAAGTGTGTAAGACTAGTGTGTCATATAAAATCAAATTTGATTATTTACACATATATTTCAATTCATATAACTTTTAAAATACCCATTTACATGCCTTAGAACTAATTCTCAGTCATAGGTATATTATGATTGAACTTAATACGATTATAGTTTGACCTTTGCCATAGGTGAATAAGTATATTCATTGACATGAAAATATAAATTTTCAATAGGGATGTAGGGTTGAATAATGTATTTGCAAGAATTAAGGTAATGGTAACACTATGGTGTTCATAATTTTGTGGACTGTGTGAGTGAGTGTGTAATTTATTATCTATAGAAATAAAATTTTATTTATTTTAATTATTTTCCATTGTGCAAGGACCCTATTTTACATTTTTTATAGGCTGCATAGTATACAATATCTCTTGATTAATACCCATAACCATGGATGCATCATTTGGTATTAGAGTAAGGAACAAATCTAGGTTAAGTGAGTGAGGTTTAAATTTCTCCATTCTAGTGAGGGTGGATATGGAATATGTTGTTTCCAAAATCAGCTTAGCTCATTTTTGAGAACAACCCCCTATGAAACTTGTCTGTTTCGTCTTTCATCTCTCTAAGTTCATTTTTTGAGACAGATTTCAAATTCATTCTTGTCTTGGCCTCGGAATGTGAAAGTGGTTACAATCTCATCCTAGCCAAGTTTTCCCTCCCCTAGACTCTCCTTCCGGAGTTAGTCTTTTCTTTCTTTTTCCCTGCAGGGGCGGTAATTTTTGCCGCCTCTGCATTTCCCTTATTTTTATGCAAGGGCGACAAATTTTACCGCCCCTGTACTTTTTCTAGTAAGGGCAGCAAAATTTGCCACCCCTGCTCTTTGGCATGCAAGGGTGGCAAATTTTGCTGCTCCTGCAAGATGAATCGAAACATGCAAGGGCGGCAAAAATTGCCACCCTTACACGTCTCGATTTCTATGCACAACATTAATGGCCATGCACGGTGGGTGGTTGGGGTCAATTTTCACCCCATTTAAACTGATTTGAGCCTCATTCTCCTCATTGCTTCCTCCTCTCCTCCAACTCTTCGCATTTGGATCATTTGGCGATCGACTCAAAGCACGCTTTTGTGGATTCAACCTCGTGACACGCACGGTTTCTCAGGTAGGTCTCATTTTTGGCATTTATTTTCTTTTCTTTTCTATGTTTTGCTTAGTTTTAGGTTGTTATACATTGTTTTGTTTATTTTCTTTTTTCTCCTTGCCCGCGTCCTTCCGCCCGCATCCCTCCTCTCCTCACTGTGGACGTTTCTTTTTCCCTCCTCTACTCGCATTTTTTCTTTTGCCTACGTGTAAGGGCAGAAAATTTTGCTGCCCCTACATGTTTCTTCCCTCCACGTGTAAGGGCAGTGAATTTAGCCACCCTTGCATGATTTTCCAATTGAAAATATAGGGGTAGTGATTTTCACCGCCCTTGCCTTTTCTTCCATTCCTACAAGGGCGGTGAAAATCGCTGCCCCTGCATTTTTTTATTATTCCAACTACAAGGACGATGATTTTTGCCGCCCTTACTCTTTTTTCAACTTTTGCAGGGGTGGCATTTTTCACCGCCCCTACATTTTTTTCCTTTGATTTTTCTCAACTCTCAAGATTTTTTTCGAGCTGTCCCTTTCTTTTCTTTTCTTCCTTTTTTTTCGCTCCTTTTCTGGACCTAGCCTATTTAAGTGACCTCTAGTAACCAATATCGCTTAAATTGTGCCCTCCCTCTCTCACCCACTCTCCTCTCATCTGTGATCATGACTGCAGCATCTTCAGTGGACTCCTACACACCTGCTCCCATCCAGTCAGGATCATTCCCAATGACGGAAGCGTCTCCCAAGAAGGTGAAAAGCATGAAATATAAATACCAGGGTGTCTTCCCACCTACATCAGTCTCCTCGAATGTTAATGACATTCGAGATACTAAGATCGGCCACGTAGACATGGCTGAGTTCTTGGCACAAATAAAGGTGACAAATCCCAGCACTGGGATAAAGAGGATTGTTGAGAGCAACATCCACCTAGTGGCCGCCTTCTTGGTAGTAGTGCATCATGCTGAGTTTGTCCTCCAATGCACGCATTTTTACAACAAAGAGACCAGATTAGTTTCAGACACCAATGGTAACATGATAATTCGGTTGGACCTCAATTTCATTGACAAAGTTTTCTTATGTTCTCCAGCCACTGAAGTAACCCAAATCAACTTCTGAAATGCACAAAAAGAATATGATAAAGACCCTGAGAGGGCAAAGAAAGTTATAAACTACAAGTGGCTGAAGACCCCCAGGACCAGCCTCTCCAAATGGCCAAAGAACTTTCTGAGGAGTGATTTTGTCAAAGAAGTTGGTGACTTGATCACCCTTCTCAGCAGAGTACGAGGTCTCCCATCTTCTTCACAATTCCATGAATGGATGTACCCATTCATTAAGATCATCCTCCAAGGTAAGCAAACCATCTTTTGGGGAGAGCAAATCAATAATGCTCTCCATGAATAGTTAACCAGGGTACAAACTTCCTTCAAGTTCTACATGACTTCGTACCTAGTTTACATAGCTGTTGCCATGCAGTCTTTCCCAGGATTAACCACAGCAGGAGATAGAAAAACCACCCCGATCTACTTGTATTATCCTCAGCTGACGCTTCAGGGGTCAACACATCATTTCAAATGAGTAAATGATGCATTCTTTGCCATGTTCTTGTGTCTCTTCAATCCTCAGCTTGAGCAAAAGAGAATATCAGATGAGGCCTAGGTAGTGGTAAATGATTATGGCTACATGTTCCTCTAGTTCCCCACTTTTTGCTATCTTTAGGTTGGTTTTTACCAAGGCTACCCTTATATGCTCCCTAGGTTCCCTTCAAACAAATTAGTTCTAATGGAACTTTGCTGACAACTGGCTATCGTGCATACTAAACAGATGGAACTTAAGAGACCCAGTTTCAAGTTTCCAATCTAGATTGGCAGGTTCTCAGTTGCTACATCAACCAAAGCCAAGGTCATGGAAACATAAATGCAGATGGTTACTATCAAGCCATTCAAAAGACGAGAGAAATTTGACTACAAGGGAGTCAAGGAAAAGATCAAAAGGAAAACTCAGTCCCATGAACCCATGATTGAGGATATCTGGGTGGACCTGAGGATGGCTGAAGAGATAAGGAAAATGGACTATTTCCATCTAACACTGGAGCAGATAGAATATCTCGAGCTTGGAGAGATCCCATATGGTTTAATTGATGATGGGAACATCATAAATAATAGGTATCTGGCAGAAAAGGTTGCTGGTTCCCCTCTCCCTCCAATTCAATGGTCTTAGAAGGAGTTGACTTCTTTGAGAAAAAGATTTGAACCAATCTTGGCTAACACCAATGATTGGTTAGCAGCCAAAGGGGTCAACCTAAAAGAATTCATTACGGGTTTAGAGGCTGAATACCAGGTAGAATTAAAGAGGAAAGTAGAGAATAGGACTAAAAACAAAGGTGACGTCCCTTCTTCTTTTGGGCCTCACAAACCAAGGATTGTCTTTATATCCAAGAAACCTAAGGCCACTAAAGAGCCTGCAGTGATAGCTGAAGGAACCAAAGAATAAAGCCCTTAGGCACAGGCAACTCAGCCCATGGAGATAGAGGATAAACCATCAGAACAACCAAGTGTTGGATCTCCACTCTCGCAAGAATAAGCATAGCCAATCTAGAGCACCTCTCCTTCTCCCCCTCAATCTCTTGTGGTGCCCATTTCTCCTATCTCCCCAATCATTGTTCCCTCTTTCAGATCGCTTCTCCTTCCAAGGTTATTTTTGGTGACCCTCACGGGCCTTCCAGAGGTTCCCCTCGCTCTTCTGGATCCCTTCCAAGTCTATCATCTCCTTCTTTCACCTTACCAGCAAGCCCTGCACCAGAGCCAGAATCTGTAATCGTTGTAGTTTCACCAGTTATTCCAACTGCAACTATTGTCACCACTAGCAGTGTGGAAGCTGCTACAGTAACACTAGCATAAACAACCATTGCCACAATAGGTACTTCTCTCCCACTTTGGATGTCTGATTTCATGCTAAAAAGAAAGAAGATGGCCATCTCACCAGATGAGTTTGACTTTGAAAAAATAGTGCCAATGAAAGCAAAGGCTCCGAAGAGGCCAAGAATCCTCTCCAAATTAGTTGAAGAAAAGGGACATAAATTTTTGGAAATTGCCATGCCTCCAAAGGATGCAACCCTTGAGGGTTTCAAGATGAGCAGCTATTCCATCTCTCATGTTGAACTTGGAAAAGTTACTCACGAAGGTGCGAAAAGTGATCTTCAGTCGGCTATGGACATCATGGTCCAGAAATTCAACAGAGAGAAGGAGATGAAGGATTATTACAAGGCCAAAGTAGAGCAGCTAATGGCAGTAATAAAAAGGTTCACTCTTCCTTCTGAAGAAGCAACTCCAGAGGCCTTCTCTATGGATGACTCAGTCATTCAAAAAGTAGAAAAGACTTATTTAAATGGGAAAGTCCTGGAGGACTATATCGAAAAGATGCATACTCAGGGAGTTTCCCTACTTACAGAAGTGGTAGAAAGGATAGGTAAATTGAAGAAAGTAAAAACACAGGTAGATGACTTCATCTCCCTCATTTCTCAAGAGATTGACAGCTTGGAGAAAGATCTCGACAGATGGAAGGAAATGAAAAATCTCAAGAAGATCACCCTGATGTCTATCAGTTTCATCTCCAACAAGGACTCCTATGTTGAGATCAAGGAATCACTGGTCTTCAGAATACAGGTACTCAAGGACTTAATTGATGATCTTAAAGCTTTCAAGGAAGCTAGTGAGAAGAGTGACCTGAGCTTACTAAATAAGTTAGAAGAGCTGCCATGCAACTTGACCTCTAAGGACCATCAGTTCCTTCTGGTAGAAGAGATGATTCAAAATTTCAAGGATATGATTTAGAAAGATTTTGAACAAAAATCATTCTCAATGTCTTCGGTGGACAACATTCTAGATGCTCAGTTAACTTTGGAGAATCTGAAATCCAGGTTAACTAGCCACGGTAAAGCCATCACAACATTGAAAGACACACTGATTAGAGCAAGAATCATCTCCAAAAATGTAACTGTGCTAGATAGCCTAGGAATTCAGGCATCTATCGCCATGTACGATGCTCATCTGAAGAAACCTGGCAGCCCAAACTAAATCTCTCTCTCCTTTCTTCTTCTATCCTTATGCACTTCTATTTTGTGTAAAGTGCATGCAATTTTGAAAAATGTAATTACATGTAAAAAGTTTGGAAAAATATCTAAAAGTCAAAGATGAGTCATCTTTGACCAAGATATTTTGTATATTTTATTATTTTCTCTTTTTGAGGATTTTCTCCCTATATATAGTGGAGACCTCATTTGTAAATGATCTTGGAAAAATTAATAGCAAATACTCTGCTGAAATTGAAGCAATCTTTGAGACTTTGTGCTCATTTTTGTAACTCATATTTTATTAAATGAATGAGAAGTAGGTTCATTTCAAACTTTGTGTTGAGATTGTCTCTGTTGTTTAGGAAATAGTTCTTAAGTCCTTTTCCTGATAATATCTTGTTTATCTAATTTAATAAGCAAAGTGGGTGTGTTAGTATTATCTAAGGGCATTTTTGGAAGGTAGAAGATAGACTTTGTGCCACTTTTATCTTTAATATTTAGTTATCTTTTGTAGTTTCAGGTGAAGACTTTGTGCTTCACTTTACTCTATGGTTGTACTTGTTCTGAACCGGTGAAAGAAGCTACGAAAGACTTTGTGCTTACGTGAGTGTTCTTGTGGACTTTGTTACTTCAGGTGATTCCTTACTTTCTATTTAATATCATTCCTGAAAGAAGAGGAGTGTTTTTAGCTTAAGGCCAAGTTTTTCCCTCTTTTGTTCTTTGTACATTACCTCTGAAAAAAGAGAGGTAGATGCTATTATACCACCCCCATGTGTTATTTTCTGCTTAATTATTTATATATATATGCATATAGCACGTAAGTATTTATAGGGAACCTCCCCTTGATGAGAGGAGAGATTTACTTCATCCAAATCTGGTAAACCCATACTTTTCATGGTGTAAATATCCCTATGCTGTGGCTGATATACCCATTTTGTCATCAGTTAGTTGACGACAAAATATTCACCCAATAGAATAGAGATGTGAGAAAGTGGTGAGACCTACATATGCTTGTAAATTGGTGTAATAATAAGGATGGATTTTAAATAATTCAATATACCACCAAGGAGAGTAGAAATAATAGGTGAAATAGTCACCAATGTAGTTATAAGGATTGATGAGATCATGGATATGTAATGAAATTTACCATCCTGGAAGAAGATATAATAGTAATATTTTCATTGAGAGATTATGTAAATAATGTAGAGGATGATGTATAAGAAGTATATGATGAAGAATTAGGGTTGGCACATGAGAAATTAGATGGAAGATAAGAGAGGCTTATCAAATTTATTTTTAATATTAGAATATGAGCATAGATGTAGGTTTTATGTTTTTTAGGAACAACGAACCCAAATGAGTTAATATACTTGCTCATGAGGATGGATGGGTAATTTAATTTTAATGAAGTAGTGAATGAGTTCAAGGTGAAATTTTAATATGCTAAGTTGAAGGGTCACATATATCTTTGGTGGAATGAGGTATAGCTTGAGAGAAATCACAAAAGTAAAGATAGGATTTCCCATTAGGAGAGGAACCAAAAATTTGAAGGGTAAGTTTATAGCTACAGATTATCAACATGATTAATTGAAGAGGTTTTAGAATTTATGACAAAACAACTTAAGTGTGAAAGAGTACATAGATAAATTTAGGTCACTATTTTGTCTAGTCATAATCATATAGATTAAGAGAAGGTGGTGCAATAAATTTATGGACTACGATAAGTCATATAAGATGATATCAACATAGTAATATTGTAGATAGTGGATTAAGAATAAAAATATGTAGTAAGAATGGAAGATCATTTTATGTACATATAGAGTACAATTAGAGTTATATGGAAGAGTAGTAGTAGAAAATAAAAATTGGTGTACAAGCAAGGGAGTGAAGAAGGAGCATGAACTATATAAGAAAAAAAGGGAGGAGGAGCCAATTCCAAAAGAGGAAGAATTAATTTTATAAAATTAAGATAAGGAAAGTTCATAGGAACATGATTTAGGTGTGTGGAAATTGGAAACCATGAATATGAGTTCCTTCATGCACATATTGATGGAAATAAGAGAGGGAATGGTGGTAGTGTGTAAGTATTACATGTAGATATTGATTAAATGGAGTAACCTACACATAGGGATGATCTTAAATAATGATACAATTTATTTAATAAAATAATAATCTTGAAGGCCAAAGGAAAGAATGAAGAGGTGAGTAACATAAGGAATTTGGGTGAGTAAGTAGATGATCCTAAGTACAAGAAAAGAGGTTAATGTTATTGAGATATGGTGGATAGTGAAATCACAAATTATTTAGTGTCTATAGAGATGGTGATGAATTTGGGTTTATTTCATAAACAAAATCTAAGGCATTACAAAGTAACTTGGTTGGTGGAAGACTATGACATCATTGTACAATAACAATGTGAGATAAAAATACATAATGGTAGATACACATATAAGGTGTAATGTGGTGTCCCATCAATGTATGGATTTTTTATTTGGAAGGTTATTTTAGTATGATCACAAGATGATACATGATGGAATCTAAAATATTGTGATTGTGAATAAGGATGTATGGAGTTGTATTTAGAATCTATTGAATGAGGAGGGAGATATTTCACACCAAAGTCATTTGATGATGCATAGAGACAATAAAAAATTGTTTTAAGAAGATAAGACTAAGTGCATGAAAATGAATAAAGATGTCATATAGAGGAATATAATTTAGAATTATAACCAAGATAAGATCAGATTAAAGTTATTGGGTAGTGCCATATAAGGAGAAGAGTGGGAGCTAACATAATAAATAAATAATAGAACTTGGTGGAGGAGGATGGTTTGCTACCTATTTCACAAATCTATGGATGAAAAGGTGATAAATCTCTCAAATGACATAATATAATTTATTTTAACCTTTTAGGGTTTAATTAGTGTAAATATTATGTTTGATTAAAGGGTTGAGTATTCTAAATTAGTGAAATAATATGCATAAAATAACTACTAATTTGTAATAGTTTTTGACTAGATTTGACTTCCTAAAAATAGTAATAAATATGTCTAAATAAAGACTTATCTAGAAAACACGCAATACAAAAGATTTGAGTGATATAAATTGAGATATGAATAGGTTTGAGTTTCATAAACTATATATCTATATCATAACCCCTCTTGTAGAGTATCACCACCTTTTTAAATTGGCACCATGTGACTATAGTGTCATGATAATGGTGCTAGTGTCCTCTATGCAAGACTACTCTAAAATTTTGAGTGCACCTGTATCTATGTTTATGGTTCTATTACTACAAACACAAAGTTTGAAATTTTTTATTGTGCTTATAATATTTTATTTATTATGCAAACCCCAATACTCCTTGTAATTAAGGCATGAGTTAAAAAGCATGTTCATTAGTAGGATAGGCTAGACATACTCAACACCCTATTGCGAATAAATTTGCTTATATAAAAATACTACAAAGAGGGATAAATCCAAATTTAATTATCCTCCCTAAGTGCCAATGCAAGTGAAAATGATAGTGGTCTTGAATGTCTTTAGTGTTTAAAATTGGAAATCTAGAAAATCTAAGCTTAGGGCACCTGTAGATGGTAGTATGCAGTAGGGTAGATTAGGGATTATTAACCTTGATTTTTCTCAACTTGTTTCATGTTTGAACATGTATTTTACATCTCTTATCATATAGTGGATAAAGGTCTAAAAGTCATGTATTTATAGTGTTCAGTAGCTTGTGTAGTTAATAAAATATGCTTAGGTCAACCTTATGAGGGTGTTACCTTTGAAAATATATTTGTTCAAGAAATATAGGGTAAGGGACATAGGTGCCATTTTATGGACACTAGTGCCACGTGCCTCTAATGTCCTTAATATGTCACTAATGTCTAGTTGGAATATTTTTGGGCATGAAGGGATAGAGTCAGGAAATAAGGGTCTAAGATTGCATTTAATATGACTAGGGATGCCTGTGGTTCACACAAATGATGGAATAGTGTGAAAATAGGCTCTAGGATAGGTCTAGAGATAAGATAGGAATATGTAGTATTAAGTATCACTCTTAACACTCAAATACCACTTTTAGGTGATTACCTTTCCCCACTTTATACTATAAATGTAGCAAAGAGAAATGAATAGTATAATAGAAAAAGAAGCATACCTAAACTTACCTAAGAAGTGAATCCTATGAAGCTAAGTTTGAGTATGTAAAGCTAGGTCTATGTATGTGAATAATGATTCAAAGCATGACCTACAAATGGAATTTTCATAAATCAATTTTTACTTAAGAGATATCAAAAGTAAAAGACTATGCTAAATAAATAACTAAGTAAAGAGATGGGAAAGAAGAAATGAATGAATACACCTTAATGGGTATGTGAGACAATGTATAAACCTAGTGATAACCTATGTGTGCATGTATATAGTGATCCAATGATTAAATAGGCTGGACTAAGCTAATAGCTTGCTCAAACATTATGTGTGGGTGGATCAAGAACTCAATCTAGTTTTGAATCCATCATTGTCCATCCTTGTTTGGTAGACCATGATTTGTGAATATCTTGGATTGGACTGATAGTTTGTCCAACCCTCTCATGTTGGTGGCTCAATAACTCAAGTAGGATATGACTCTATCATTCACCACCCATGTGTATTAGATGCATATAAAATTTAATTGTGTAATGCACTAGAAATATCTAATTGAGTATGTCTATCTATATATGTTGGCTTGATGGCCACTTGGGTACATTAGGTAGCTCTAGGCCATTAAGGAATACCAACCACTACAGATGGAATAAGGCATGAAATTTTTGATAACATGGAATATGATGTCAACTATATATAGTGGATATAATGACATGGAGTTTTCCATTCCATTTGATCAACCTATGTGTAATTGACCATATGAAAACAATGTTCCATGCACATGCCCCCAATCTAATATCTGAGTATATAGATTGTGGACTAAGTTGTAATCACTATATTTGATTATCTAAATTGAATATGGGAATGATCATGACATAGATTCTTACCCAAATATAATAAAAAGAATCTAATATGAGCTAACATATATCTGAGTAAAATCAAAGCATAACTATCAAACCTATATATGAATCTATGCAAACCTATACTATACTTGGTGTACTATTCTAACTAATCTAAACTATCTTGAAATTGGGGCTACTAGATAGTAGTACCACATATTAGATAGTAGATCCATGTGGCACTAGTGTCCCTATTTAGGTGCTAATGTCTATTTGGTCTAAAATTTATGTCACTATACTAATTTTTGATTCCTTATTTTTCCTCTATGTTTAACTATGTCTAGTTTTCTAAAATTGAGCCTATGTTTTGAAAAATATTTTATGAATGCAATAGAAGAGATTGATCTCTATGGTAAACCCCTATGAATTCCTCCTATTTTAAGGGTAGTTTTTAAACCTATATAAGAACTATCCTCAAAATAAAAAGCTATACAAAATGTGTGTCATCTAGAGCATATATGATAATTGTGTGATAATCGAATATAATGTGCAAACATAACATCAGAATGTAAGATAATATAAGCATAAGTATGTAATGTAAGATGTATGTCATGTATATCATCACACAATGGTTAAGATAGATGTAATCAATGTATATAAGAGAAAAATTGAGTAGAATGGAGTAGATACCTAGGGGAATGGGGCATGATGTCCATCATAGCACCCAAGTAAGAAGGATAGATGTATGAGGTCCCTCATGCCATCAAAAAATGGTGTGTGTAATAAGAAAAGACAAGTGTCATGGCTATGACACATATAATAAATCATACATACAAAACACATAAGGCGCACAAAATAGGCCAAGGGGCCAAAATACAAGGGACATGGGCACATGCCACTAAATTTGAGAAAATAAGACATACAAGGACATGTTCAAATGTCAAAATATGAAAAAAATAAACAAGTTGGATTAGAACCACATAGAAGGACATGTTCAAATGTACACATAAACAATAATGAAAGAACACACAAGGGACATGGGCACATGTCCAAGCCATACATACTATGAATAGAAGTGGCATAGAGCCAAAGAAAATTGACATATTGAAATTCCCTCAAATATAAGAATCATAGAAAATATAATCAAGTCTAAACTAGGTATGCTAAAAATGATAGTATGCATGAATGTAGCACATATATATGTAAGATCTAGGATGTACATATGTTGAGTCTAAAGTAGTGATAATTGGAAAAAAAATATGAGTATGAGTAGTAATGATCAATATCGAGATATAACAATGTTAAAACTATAATGTAGAGAATTTAAGGAAAGAACCTGGTAATATAAATTGTGTATAAGATTCCCCCAAGTTGGAAAATGTGTCAAATGAAAAACCCTAAATTAGTGTATATACCCCCAATGGGTAGATGATAATAAGTATGGATTAGTGTAATGGACCTAAGTCCTATAAGTGATCTAAAAGCACTTGATAAGAACAAGTAAAGCATGTAGTATGATAAAACTAACTATACTAAGATAGATAATACATGTAGTGTCTAGAAAATATAAGAAATGTAAACATAAAAATGCATACAATCTATAAATTTTATGTTTTCTAAGTAATATTTGAATGTTTTTGTGTTTTGTAATTTTATATTATTTTTATATTTTATAGAAATAAGCTATGTACAAGTAATATGAAAATGAACTATGTACAAGGAGAAAGAGATAAAGAAAGTATGGACAAGAGGGTTAGAACCATACTAATCGATGAGTCTCATGGGAGACTCACATCATTACGACCTATGCCAAATAAGGGAATTATGATCATGGATGTTATGTGAAAGGGAAAATATGATCCCATAATCTAATATATTGAGTGATATATTGAGTGATATGTGTGTGTGTGTGTGTGTGTGTGTGTGTGTGTGTGTGTGTGTGTGTGTGTGTGTGTGTGTGTGTGTGTGTGCATGTGTGTGATGGTGCTATGAATCTATGGCACTAAATGTGATGTCTTATGAACTATAAGGTGCTTAAGAACCCATATGGTAGAATAAGTTATAGGTAATATAGGTGCCCTATGATGAAAATATCTAGAACCCAATGATATTTATCTTAACATAGACTAAGTGGAGGAAATTCCTCTATGATTTTTAACATATCTCTAACACAGGGGTATCTCTAATAATTGTCTCCATGGGAGAGTATGAATACATGTTGGTAATGTAGGAGTAGACCTTGATACATTAGTGGCTCTACTAAACTTTATTATGTATACATAGGAAATATAATCTGAGCTATAAATGATAACTATGTTATATCTAGTAATGATGCTATAACTATAACTGGTGGTTGTGTTATAACTACCTATGGGATAGGTAGAAGACACTCATATGAGAGACCTTTAACTTTGACCACTTTATTTTCATGTATGTATTTCAATAATTTTTTCAATATGGATGTGATGGATCATAGTTACTATAATGACGGCCTACCCAATAACATAGCAAACAAACCTATACTAGGTATGACTAAGAATCTAATGGCTACATGTGCTAGTCTAACCTATAATGGGAGAATAATATCCCTAATGTAGCTTTGAACATGACCATTAAAACCATGAATAAATATGTCTATGGGGAATATATATTGCTCTAAGTACCCCAAATTATCTAAAAGTGTCATAGTGCACATACTAATGCTTAAACCATTGTCAACTATAACACTATAAATAAGATGATGATTATGTTTTCTCATATAAGGAGTGCATGCAAATCTATATCATCATAAACAATCTCCTAATCTAATAAGGTAATGAGTGGTATACATGGGACTATAATATGGTACATGCTAATGTTTTTTTATAATTGGTATGCCTCCTCTATTAATAGTATGATATGAAACTATTGGTAGATGTGCCTGATATGTGTAGTGAACACCTAATGTGCTCCATACCTTATTTATTATGTGCTTTAGAAATAGATCTCATAATATATTTAATGCCTTATCTTCTATCTTCTATAATTTTGGTGCTTATATGGGTGTGTTCACATTAATAATGTTATCCTAAATCAAATCTTGTATCTTATGTTTTAGGCTTATGCATTTGTTTGTTGTATGGCCTAGTGCCCTATGATATTCACATAATGCTTTAGAATATTAGTTGTTTATAAGAGATTGTGTTTTATCAACCTCTTTAATGGGAAGGAGAGATATGCCATTACATTCTAAGAGATATTGTAAAACCCATGCTGGTGAATCTAAAAGGTTGGTGAATATTCAAAATTGAGGAGCAGATAAAACCAATCTAGGAAATGGCTTATAATCTATGTTGACTATGGCCTTTTGATCACACTTGTTATAAATGGTCCTTACCTTGTAGGAAGGCTTATTTTAGTTGATTGTGATCCATTGGTATATTGAGTTTTCTCATTGATAAAAATTTGACCTCTCTTTTATTATGTGACATAGATATGTGAATGTAAGAAACTTCTTAAACAAGATAGCTTCATGTAATACTGGTAAAAGACTCTATTTAAAAATGTCCTAAATCTCTTTGTTTTCCATGGGGCTAGTCAATTTAGCTAATATAGTCTTGTATTATAAGACATGTTCTATGAGAGGTTCATTTGAATTTTGTTTCAATGGTGAAAGTTGGGAATATGAGATCTTGTCATTGATATTCATGGATAAGTGTGCTAAAAACATGTCTACCAAAGGTTTGAATCCTGTGATAGATTTATTTGGTAAGTCATAAACCCATTGTATGGCATAATCCTTAAAATTATATGGAAACAACTTCGTGAGAATATAATCATTAGATAAGTAGTCCAAACAAGCTAAATGAAAAGCTCTAAGATGGTGCTCTAGGTCACCCTTACCATCATATAATGTAATATTAGGTGTAGAATCCAGATGGTAAGGGAGTTTCCACTATATGATGTGCCAAAGGTGTATGTAAGAGAATATTAGAGTCCAAGGCATGTGATAGCCTAATGGATCCCTTCTCAATATGTAACACCTTAGTCTATAGAGTATGAGCCTCATGCATAAGGGATTATACATCTGGAGTGGAGGAACTAGCCAAAAGAGGTATAACTATTAATGAAGGTTGTTTAATTACAATTTTATATTTTGCTAGCTGACTTGGCCCTACTGTAGGTGTAACAATGTTGTTACCTAGGGGAGTTAAATATTAACTATTGTTTGTTTTGTTCTTTATTTCTAATATGGATTATAGGATTTATGCATGATCAATGGGATATTCATGAATTCAATATTTAAAGATCTATAATATCTCATATTTGTTGATAATCATGTTATCTTGTTAACTAGAGGGAGAGTGTTTTGATTTTCAATTTTTATATCATCTTATTTTTGATTCTATTTCTCATCTTTGGATGCATTATCATTAAAATTCACATAATCAGGGTGTGAAGGGTCAATAAATATAGTTATAATAGGTAACTTATCCATGTTATATGCTCAAATAGCATGAATCTAAATATGTTCTATAGGATTACCGCCTAGTCTAGCACTTCTTCTCAATGGAAGATAGATAACTTTTTAGATGGCATATAGTAGACAAATTGGAATAGAGCTACTAAAATAGAATATATGAAATCTAATAAAATTAAAAGTAGCTAATGAAAATATCAAAAATAAGGATATAAATCCTAAGAGAATCTAGGGTTAGGGTTTAATAAATATTCAAAGTTGGGTTCACCAAATGTTTTAACCTTTTAAGGTCTAACTAGTGTAAATCTTATTTTTGATTAAAAGGGTGAGAAGTCTAAATTAGTGAAATAATGTACATAAAATAACCACTTATTTATTATAGATTTTGACTAGCTTTGACTTTCTAAAAATAGTAATAAATACGTGCATATAAAAACTTATCTAGAAAACACCTTATATGGAATATCTAAGTGATAGAAATTGAGATATGAATATGTTTGAGTGTCATTAATTAGATCCTTGTATCAGAACCCCTCCTAGATAGCAGTACCACATTTAAACTTTAGTGCCATGTTGATATAATGTCATGATAATGGCACTAGTGTCTTCTATGTAAGACTACTCCAAACTTCAAGGTCTACCTATGTCATGGTTTTTGGGTTATGTTCCTTCATGCACAAAGTTTAAAACTTTGTATTATGCCTATAATAGATTATTTATGATGCAAACCCTAATTCTCCTTAAAAGTAAGAAATGAGAAAAAAAGTGTGTTCATTAATAGGATAAGATGGACATCCTTAACACCTCATTATGAATAGATTTTCCTACATACCAATACTCTGAGGAGAGATCAATCTTAATTTAGTTATCCCCACCTAAGTGCTGGTGCAAGTGCAAGTGATGCTAGAATGATGGTGGTCTTGAATGCCTTGAGTGTGCTTAAGATTGGAAATTTGGAAAATCTGAGTTTGGGGCAGCTATAGGTGGTAGTAAAGAAAATTAGGGAAGAATAAGGATTAATAACCTTGATTTTTCTCAACTTGTTTCATGTTTGAATAGGAAATTTACATTTAATTTCCATCTAGTGGATAGAGGTCTAAAAGTCATGTATTTATAGTTTTTTGTAGCCTATGAAAAAAATAAAATATGCTTAGGCCAACCTTAGGAGGGTTTTACCTTTGAAAATATATTCATTTGGGAAATATAAGGTAAAATATAGAGGTGCCATTTTTGGGACACTAGCGCCATGTGGCTCTAGTGTCCTTAATGTGGAATTAATGTCTAACTATCAAAATACTAGGCACAAAGGGCTAGGATCAAGAAATGAGGGTTTGAGACTATGTTTAAGATGATTAGGGACACCTCTAGTCTTCACAAAGGCTAGAAAAGTGTGATAATAGGCTCTAGGATAGGTCTAGGGTTAAGCTAGGAATAGATAGTCTCAATTAGCACTCTTAACACTCAAGTACCACTTTTAAGTGATTGCAAAATTCCATTTTTTTCCAATGTCAAAAGTGTTATTCTATCATAAAGCACAAGTATGTGAGTTCCACTCTCACTAAATTTATTTCTTAGGGTGTATGATTTATAGGAACTTGGGTTCATAGGAAATATTTCATCAATTGAAAATAGTTAATGTAAGAAAAATAAGTTTGCATGGTGTTGTGTAAAATTATTATTTCTAGATAATGCTTTGGTTGATGACTTTCATAACAATTGCACACACACATTTTTTTCCACACAAACCATTCATAGGAGTTATTTTTCAACCATTATAGCTATTTAACCATTTATTACTTCCTAATTATTTAACTCAACTAATAACACAATGTGATGTGTGGCATAGTGTGTTATGGTGCATTGAATTTTAATGTGAATTTAATGATTATGGCACATAGTTTTGTGTTATGAGCATCTAATTTTTATAGAAAATAGTGATGTGTTATGATCATTTCATGTTTGTGGCACTAGTGGGTAGGTGATATCAATAATTTAAGTAGGTGGATCATTTGGACATATAAACAGATCCACACAATTTAAAAGACATTCAATAATAATTAGAGAGGAAAATTTTCAAATTGTGGTCATTAGAGATGATGTTTTAATAGAAGTTCTGTGAGGAAATATTGGGAAGATTTTAGGGTGAAATCACATCTTTTTTAGGATTAATTAAAATTTAAATTGTAGTGTTTTTAGTTCTATGGACTGTGAGTGTGAGTGTTTGAGAAAATGCATAAAATATTATTCGAGGAAATAAATTTTTCCTTTATTGTTGTTTTCCATTGCACAAGGACCATGTTACCCATTTTTTAAGGTTAAATGGTATAGGTTACCTTTTTATTTAGACATCTAATCATGATTACATCATTTATAATAAATGCTATTTGTATATTTATGATATGGAAAGTAGGTGCAAACCCCTAAATTTGGTATTAGATAGTTGGAAACATAAATTTTTACATTCAAAAATTTTACATACACATTGACTCTTGTTCTCACTTCCCTTATTCATATATACATCTATTGTCTTGGACAAACTAACTTTATATCACACATATTTAATATCATCATCGTCTATGTCATAAAAATCTATAATACTACGTATATTATTGGCATATTATAGATCACTCTATTTACCTCTCTAGAAAATTCTAATAAATTTAGACATTTGGAGTTACTTCTATATTTTCGTGACAACATCCCAAGTTCCTTAAAATATAATTTTGAGATTAAAACTTATCCCCTTGGTTTGGATAGACATGATTCCTGCATTAGTTATGGGGGTAAGAACCAAAGAGTCATCTATAAATACAAATCAATCTTAAGGTCTTACTCATTTGGATATCACATTGAGACTTACTTTAAATCTTGAGAAATATACTATCACTTCATTGAGACAATACCAAAAAATAATACACCTATAAAAGCCCCTGAAAGGAGTAGCCTTAGATCTAAGTATAAATAAAAAACATAAGGTCACAAAAGTTACATGTTGTTAGGTGTTAAAAGTAAAATGTTGAATTTCATTACAACATGATCACAATGGTACACACACACTTAAGTAGGAGAAATATGTGTAGTTTTATTCCTCTTCATAGTATTAGAATATATGAAATGCTCAATAATTCAGAAGGGAGTGTTTTGGGTTATCCAAAACATTTTTATAACCCCTATTTCTAATAATCTTGTTTTGAAAGTAAAGCTAAGGTTTCAAGGAAAGGATAAGAAAATCAAGGATTTGTGCATAGGACTAAGGAAAATAAAAATAATTTATAGGTGTAGGTGCAATGATCTAAAGTGGTGTAGACTAGAAAATATATATAGGTATTAGTGGTAGATATTGAATATTATCAGTCACTGCAAGTGTTTTAACTTCATTGACAACATATGCATAGATCTCGAGGGTCTATTTATTAATAAAATAAGTTATAGAGCATAACAAATTATTATTAGTGAATGTGGTGTAGGGAGTAAGCAAAATAAATCATAAAATCAACTAAGTGCCTCTTTTCCTTTTTTTTTTGGTAAATTCTAAAAATACTAAGTGTTATATTAATCTCTCATTATAATTCATATATGTATGGTATATGCTCTATCTTGTATAATCTTAGTTTAAATATGTTTATTTAGCTTATTTGATGGAAATGGAGATAATCATAACCACCTTACATAGTTAAAGGAAGATTTTTATTAAAATATTTTAATTGAATTCTAACATGTTGTAGACACTCAAATTTAATCATTAAGTTATTGACAAAGTTTTATTATACATCCTTACCTTACTTGTATATTATCCATTTTGTTAACTTGAAATTTATATGATATCCTTCTTTATTATACTTATTATCTTTAAATATTTAAAAAAATCACTTTGACACCCATATTTTTATTACAAATTCCTATCAACCAAGATAAAATAGTATTTATATTTTTTGGACAAGACTACATTAGGTTAGATAAGGCCACAACCTAACCTTGTCCACTAATGTAACCTTGTCCCCTAGACTCCAATGGTTACTTTTAAAATTGAAGACATTTAATATTAACTCTTCCACACTTTTAATAAGTTTTTGTTTTATCACAAATATTAAAAATATTACTCTATATAATCACATCAATGCCTCCTAAAGAATCATCTATAAATCACTTGGAAATTCTTTTGCACTTTAAGCAAAAGGGGATTAAAATCTAAAATTCCAATTTTGATTTATCATAATATTCATAATACAAGTCTAAATATATTTTATTACAATTCAAGGTCATTCATTATCAAGACTTCAATTCAAATTTATAGTTACATTCATATAGCAAAAATATAGATTCAAAAACTCTCTTTAGGAGGGAGAACTACATTGGCTTGAGGTCCTTTTGGGTTATGTAGGCAACACTCAGATTACACAAGTTCTTCTAAGGATAAATCAAATATTCTCATTTTTTGATTCTCCCATTTGAATTTTATCTATATTTGGTTTATGTGAAATAACTATGGTTTTTTTGTTATAAGTCTTGCATGCTTAAAATAATATCCCATAGTTAATCAGTCAATCATATCTAACAATTGAAGGCATTTGAATAGAAAAATCAATCACATATTAAATACATATGTAACTAAAATCAATAGACAAGGTTGTAGTGTGTCCTTATCCACCTTAGTGAGATACTATCCCAATACATCATGAAACCTATTTTTGGTTGTAACATAGTTCACATATATTACCAACTAGTTTTACATCATAGATATGACTACACAATCAACATAAATCAGATCCAAGCTAGTATTACACATTTAAACATTTATTATTATTTATTGTACACTTAAAATGATTTATTTTACTATATTTTACATTGAGGTTATGCATACTCTATAATCTAAATCAATATTTGAATAGTTTAATGGTTTATAACATTTCATTTTTAAATCTAAATAACCATTAATCATTCTGGTGAAGCCATTATTTTTGTAAGAACAATGCTTACTATTTGCTTGATTTTTGTCCTAAAATTTCATACACATATTTTTTTAAATACTTACACTGAAATAAATTAATATTTGACCTTGGATAAAACTTTGACACCAAGATTAAATCTTCTTCAACTTTGGATTTAATCCAACACTGAAGAAATTATCTTGTCTCTTTGGATAACATTTGACATTGAAACATTTTATTTCCAACTTGGGTTGAAATTTATTTATATCTATACACAAAAAATATCTTGAATTTTCTTTTCTCTTTATTTTATATTTTCTTATTGCTTGTTTTTAGAAACTATGTTCCAATATTTTTAAAACTACTCAATGACTAACATTATGGGCTAAGTGGTGATCTATTTTATAGACACTATGGTGTGATGGGTAATACCCCAGTAGTCAAGCCATTATACAACACAGTGTTGTATGGATTTTATTTTCCCCATACTTCATGGTATATTATAAATTCCTATGGTACCTTATTTATAACAAAGGAAGCCTCTTTATCTATTTGATTTGTCATTCACATGAGAAAAGTATATCATCCAAGGAATTTACTCTCATCATACCCTTGAAGATAGGATAGTGGGTTATAGGCATGATTTAGCCTCTATAGTTAGTGATATGAAATACTGGGATGACATTAAAATAAAAACGAGAAAGTATAATTGAGATACCACTCAATAATTTAAACCCTTACCTAGATCACCCTTCATACCTTACTTTTTTGATTGTATTGTATTTATAATTAGATCAATGAATCATGGTTTTTTTCATGTGTTGTAAGAATTATGAAATTCATTGTTACCTATTTTATTCCTATTTAGCATGTTGTCAATTATGTTATTTTATGGATCAAATGTAAGGATAATCAAGAAAATAAAATGTATGATACAACTCATCATGCACTCTTCAATTCTTATTATTACAATATCACATCCTATACTCCCAAAATTTTACCATTATCAAAAAAGGTTTTGTCAAATATAATAACACCTAGGAGAAATAATACATGGATATTTCACATAATAATGAAATAAAAGGAATTGGATATAAATAAGAGTCTACCTCTTGTGGACAAATCCAACCTAGATCATCTCCTAAGATCATACCTATTGCTAATAATTATAATTATAATATCCAATCTGAGTTACTTACTATCAAAATTAGATACCAAAGAGCATGTACACAACCTTTTTAAATAATCCTCATCACCCTAAACTTACTTGTATTATCTAATATATTCTCATTATTTATCCAAGGATCATATTAGATTTTAATGCCCATGTTATTTAAATTAGAACAGGGTAGCCACCTTTACCTACTCAACCCAATCCTAATAATCATAATATTCCTCTTTCACATTCTTAAAAAAATTTATCAACCCAAGGGGCATGATATAATTGATCAATTTTGTAATAATATGTCTAATATTTATATTCTAGAGATATTAAAGAAAGAAAAAACTTATAAAGACATTGTATATGTAATTTTGTGAGATACCACACTCCTCCAAATACATAGCTACATTTTTTTAATTCTATCATGAATACCTTCAAGGATATTGACAATATTATTACCTTTTATAAGAAATATATAGCTCCCAAGCATACCATTGAATAAAAAATTTCATAATTTATATGACTCCAAATACATGGGAAGTTATTCAAACATGCATTAGTTGAAAATGGTTCTAGGATAATATTTATAGTTATGAATTCATACAAAAATTAGGATTTAATAAGGCTAATATTTAAAAATTAGAGAAACCTATACATGAATTTGATAACACTTAAAAACAAATATTGATAATTCTCACATTGGATTTAATATTGGGATATAAAAATATCTACTAGTTTGAAGTAATACTTGATCAATTAAAATATAATTTACTCTTGGGTTAGCCTTAGATTCATGTAATGGAAGATATACCTTTTACATTCTATAGATCCATCTAATTTTTAAATGATATACATGAATATACAATTATAACTAATGATGTAGTTGTTGACAAATTTGACCTTCAAGGTCAAATTTTCACCCCTATATTTCAAAACTTGATTTTTTCAAGTTATTTCAAGGTCAAATGATGTCCTATGAGATCTTTTGGAGAGTTTGAGGTAAATTTGACAAGTTTAAGGTATTGGTCTTATGTGGGTTTATGTTTATCTAGCTTTGACATGAATTAATAAAATATGTTCCAAGGTGCCAAAGGTTTTTAAATTATTTTTTATGTCATTTAACATATTTCATGGTCATCTCACCTCCTTCCTTGGTCCATACAACTATCAAAAGGACGTCAATTTTCCTCTCTAATGTTGTAATCCTTTTAAAAGGTGTCTTGATCAGTTTATAATGCCAAAAGGAGAAGAGTGACATGGTTTTTCAGGTGTGAAAGATATAAAAGGGCCATTAAAGCCTAATTTATCTCCTTCCAATGTCAAAACTATATTTTAAATGTAGGTATGGGTCTAGAGAGGGCATCAACTATCCTATATCTTTTATTGATTTTCTTGGTAGTTTTGGAAAGCCAAATGGTTTTATTTTAGTCTATACAGAGGAACTAGAATGGTGAACTAAGATATTACTAGAGTAATGGACATTAATGACCCTTTTAACCTTTTAATTAGTCATCAAAATGTGGATATTACATGTATGAATAATCTTTAAGACAAAGGGTCACTCTAAACCCTATTTCTGCTTTAAGAAGAGCTCGAGAGACCATAGTTTTTTTGCTTAGAAATTAGTTGAAATTTTCCATGGGATATATTTAAATTAGATGATACTTGAAAAGTTAAGTATAATTTAAATTTTTTGCACTAGTTTTTACTTTGAATAATTGTATGTTATGAATGATTGTTAAGAGTTCATGTCACTCACAAACTGCCTAGAGCTTGCCCAATAAGCTTCAAACTTTGCTTAGTTCTCACATAAGTAGATGCATGGTGTAAAATTACTATTGGATGTGATTTATAGGTCAATATACCTCTATCATATGGTATTAATAAATAAAAAGAGGGTTTTTTATTTATGAATGATCCCTAAGAAGATTAGAAACTATAAACCCTTGCAAACCTTCAATATGGAGCTTGATGGTTGTCAATGACCCCTAAATACCTCAAGATCACTTATTTGGATTTGTAAAAATATATGATACATCTTCAAACTTAAAATCAAATATTTAAAACAATAATAATTGCACGTGTGAGAGAGATAAATTATGAAACTAACCTAATTTTGTAGACTACATAGGCCTAAGTCAAGGTATAGTGACTTAATCATGAGCATGTGGAAGTTTAAATTCATGATAAGGGTATTCACACCATGAATGATGTAATATAAGGTTTTTATGAATATTTTAAAATCAATAATGAATTCCATAAGTGTTATATTCTATAATTACCTATAGGCCTACTTGGGAAGGTAATTTTACTCTCAAGAATTGAAGACAATGTGAAAATTTGATTTTAGGTTTAGATTTTGAATAAATATGATAGGTATGAAGAGGTTTTAAAATAAATATGAGACCCATTTATTTTTCTCACATTATAAGATACATATTACAAATGGTTCATATAAAGGTGCATATAGACTTGTAGGTCCACATTTATGATCAAGAAAATTAGAATCTGGCAAAATGAACTGGTCACGATCTTTCAAAACATATCCTACCTCATTAAAGTATGGAAAGAGTCACATGTAATTTATGCACTCACTAGATAAATTAATGGTTTCAAAAAAATTGAGATACATACAAATATAGTCTTGGGAATCATGCATGGGCCTAATGGAAGATTCTAAGTCTGCCTCTAAGAGTTTGATGATGGTATATGCTTTAAGATTTGAGATTGGAATTAAGAAACTTTTGATGAGGGTGAAATTGAAGAATAATGGTGAATTATAAGTGGTTATGAAGATAAAAAAATACTATATATGCATTCTTAGTCATCCCTATGATCACCAAAGAGGCCAAGACAATGAAGAGATACTAGATTTGGGCCAAGATTGTAGATTATATCAAGGTTACAGATATGAATATAACCTATTTTGAGGTCATTATGAGGTATGGTAGGTTGTTTTATAGAATTTGAGAGCTCTAAAATTGTATTCTCCATGATTTTTTTCTTTTTTATATCTCTTCTTAACTTTTTATCACCTCTAAAATAGCCTTTTTGGCTAACACAATGAGCAAGCCTTTAAATGAGAATATGCAGTCATGAATAAAATAGCCTTTTTGGCTAACACAATTGAGAATGTACATAGTTTTTTCATATCATGATATTATGTATTTTATCCTATTACAGAGGTTTTATAATCATTATTAACATATAAGAGGGTAGACACCTCAATTCACTTTACCATCAGATAGACTGTGTAAATTCAAATGGATTGTGTGCACCTAAGAAAAAAACTATGAGGGTTTCAAATGGATATTTGAGGTGATATATTTAATTTGGAGGAATGATAAAGTTTAAAAACACTTGAAATTTTTTTAAAATATTCAAACAATATATTAAATATGTTTAAATAGGTAGAGAGATCATGAAGATGAAGATATTAACCAAATAATCACCTACAGGCTTGTGGGTAAAAGTAGAGGAAGGTTACATGTCAATTAGTCCCTGAGTTTCATTCATGTGGTTTAATATTAGGGAAAGTATAAGAGGTATTATAATTTATTAATAATTCATTTTTATTCTTGGCATAGACTCTAAATCCCATCCAATGATTCATCCTCATACCAACTGATGAAGTATAAAGGTATGACTCAAAATTATGTGAAAGTGTAGAGAAATTGGTATTGATTGTTTAAATTTTGAAATTGATTTGAGAGGTTATAAAAGGTAAGGATTAAATAAAGGACATATAAAAATTTATGCAAGGATAGTTTAAACATTAATAAAATACATTGAAGAAGATTTAATATCAAAATTACAGAGTAGGACTAAACAAACATACACAGATCTGTGTGTTTTTCTTGAAAAAGTGCATGTTGGAGTAAGGATGAAGTATTGAGAAGTAATTTAAGATATATGAGTAATTTAGGAAATTTTTATAAGTAAATTAATCTTATTTTTATTCTTACTTAAATATAAATCTATAACCAGTTGCGTTCAGTCCAAAACAACACCAACAACCAAGTGTAATATTGTATAATGATGACCAAGAGGTGTCATTTTGGTATAGGGATGAAATAATGAAGATAATTAAGGTGTGTATAATAATAATATGATAATGGATATAAATATATAAATTTTTTTTACCACCAAGGTGATAAAATATTAGTAGAAGAGGATCATTTCTAAGTTACAGTCAAGAAGGGCCTAGTATTGACCTACATCCAAAGGCAGTCCTGGCATAATAAGGTAGAAAGGTCACAAGTTTTAATTAAAGATTGAGGTTATAAAGTTATATAAATAAAAAATATATAATAATAATACCTTTATGTTATTTCATTCAATTTTAAGAGGAGATAACCTCACTCTAGGAATAATTACTCTCAAGTTTGGTAAGTACTAGACCATTAAGATTAAGATGCACAAGTTGCATACAAAGCACCATGAAAGTGTGCATATTTTGTGTTTAATTTTAGAATATGTATTTTTAATAGTATTTTAAGGATATTATATAAGGTTTATAATATGATTCACATCTTTGGTAAAGGAAAAGGATGTCAAAATAAGACTATTAGGGTCAAAATGACCAATTTGTTTATAAACCCTCCATATAAGATATAATAGGTTCTAGGATATTTTGTGAGTTAAATTAATTAAATAAGAATTGGATAACCTCATGGAAAGTTTCACCAACCTTAAGGAGGATAATATAGTGGAAAATAAGCACATTTATACCTTATTATGCACAATCATCCTTTTGGAGCTCTTAAGCAAGCCTAACAATCAAAGAATGGTAATCTTTTCTTGCTCAAATATGTATGGAGTAGTTTAATAGGACATAAATATCAAAGGAATATTTGGGTGCCTTTGTGAACTAAAACTTACCATCATTATTTATTGGATTATGTCCTTATAATTTATGAATAATCATTAAGATGATAGGCCTCTCTAAACCCTTCTTATACCCTTCAAAAGAGCTTGATGGGAGAGATAAGGAAAAATGTAACATAAAATTCATTGTTTTAATCTTTTTAAAACTTAAAAAAAATTATATAATGATGGTATGTCCTCAAAATGAGATTGGATTGTACCTTCAACTATATAGATTGCATTAAATGTTATGTTTAACAAGGTTTTTGAAGTAAAATCTAGGTTTTTGAGTGTGTGAACATATGAGAACTAGTGGGGAGGTTTCCTAGGGTTTCCTTATGAATCCTTAGGTCAAAAAATCCATTCATACATCATTATAATTGTCCATACAAAATTATACTTAAGAGGTAGTTTGGAGGTGCCATTGAAGAAGGAGCTTGCCAATGGCCATTTCATGGTTTACCCACCTACACAAGGTTTTAGACCTTAAAATTTGACATGGATCATGGTCAAAGGATAGGTAAAGTTAATAAAATGTTTATTTGGAGGTTTCACATGTATGGGAAGTATTTGGAGAAAAAACTTAGCTTTTTAGGCCTAGAGGCCTAATGGAGACCTAATTAGAGAGAGAAAACAATAAAAAAGGACACTTTCACTTGGTTTAAGGTCATGAAACTTGGCAAGGAGATATAAGGGGATACTAGGTACTCAAAAAAATAATATTTTTAATAATATAATTTGTAAATCATTCCATACAAGGAGGTTTTCATGATTTTAGGGCTACAAGGAATTAGGATAAAATGCAAGCTATAAGTGCAAAATCAGATCTTTTGGAGTGTTTGATGGATTCAAGTGACTTTTTTGAGGTATAATATGATATAGAGATTCCATATATGGAGGGATATTTTTTTATATAAGGTAAATTCAAATTTTCACCTTTTACACCAAATTAGAGAAGGAAGAGTTCATTTGGTTGAATAACCCAATCAATGCATAAAACTATTTAATAGACCTTGTTAGGCCAACCACTTATGTTCATTGCCAATTTGTGAGAAATAATTCAAGAGTTATTTTTAAATAAGGATTAAAATGGTTGAATGAGTCTTCAACAAACTTAAAGAGACCTTTCCTCTCTCTTATGACAAATCATGAATAAAAGGTCAAAGGAGCTTCAAGAGCCTTCTAATAGCCCTAACTAAGTAAGGAGACATCATAAATGAGAGGATTTAAGGAGTAAATTAAGGACTCAATTATGACATAAAGGCCTATTTTTGAGGAGGTGATTTCTTCATCAAGGAAAGCATGAGACCAAAATATAGGTGTATGTATGGGTCAAACTCCAAGAAACAAGCCTAAGACTTATTCAAACATTTAAAACAACCTTATCTCTACATCTACACCATGTTTAAAAGATAAAAAAGATAAAATCTAATTGGTACTACATAGGATTTGAAGGATGACCAAGTGGATAACACCATTTTATCTTCCTCTCTTTTCCTTTGCAAGATAGTAGAGTCTAACTAATACATCAAGGGGATATAGCCCTATAATCTAGAGATTAAATCAACTTATTAGGCCAACCATAGCATAGGATTGTCTCCATGTTAGTCCAAACTATGAAGGCTTGATCAACCTTCATAAGGGTGAAAGTTTAAGTGATAAAAATACCTTTTATTTATAGTAAAATGATATAATCCCAATTTGATAATGTCTCTATCATACCACTTGAACAACAAATTCTAATGGCACAAATTCATACTTATGAAATGGGGGTATCAAGTAGCTTAAATTATATCCCACATGTTTATCAAATTCCTAATCAAATATAAGATCCTATTAAATAAGTGAATATATTTTTTTAATTCTTTAAAAGTATAAGAGCCTCTTATAAAATTACTATTATTGGTTTGTTCTAAAGATTCTTTTATAAAATCAAGGACTACTATTGCAATGCTAATGAAAATACACAAGCACCAATAGATGATCAACCATCCAAGTTAAATTTCAGTCCCATAGATGAATATGAATACTTATATCATTATTAATTATCATTTGTTAGAGTGGGTGAATATAGTGATAGTTATTATATATTAAATATGGGAAAAGCATCCATTTATAATCAACATGATCTACAAAATGCTTCAAATAGATGTAGTATTATATCAAAGGCTATATCAAAGTTAGTTTAATTAAATACATCTCCTAATATAATGATCACACATCCCAAGGAAAAGTTACAAATAGAGAAATTAAACCCTTAAATAGAGAAACATTCAAAGGTAAGGCTAAAAAAGTAAGATTAAATTATTTTCCAAAAAAGGATTCATTAATAAAGGCATTTCAAACCAATATAAAGTTAATCTTTAGAATATGCTTCAAAAAGATGAAATAAATCATAATTATTCTTATCTAAATCCTCTCATTATTAATTCAATAATTGATGGTAAATAATGTATTAATGTTGTGGTTACTCATTTACAAGAAGCTAATATATGTAACCTATCTCTTCTTAGATATCTTGGGTATGATACAAAACATCTCAATAAAGCTAAGAAATTTATTGCATTTGATGGCTCTAAAAACTTTCATGAAACCTTAAAAACTTATGAACCAATGAGTTTTAGAATTGAAACAACCTTACACACCATGATATAGGTTTCCTTAAGCAAGAAACACCTTCAATTATACCATACTAGTTGACCAAGTCAATCTATCCTTCATTTTTGTAGATTGGCTGATTTTAAGAGAGTAATAGACACATATATAGGCATGTTTTTAAGCATATGATGGATTGAGAATGTGAAAAAAGTGTCAAGCTTCACTCTCCATTGATTGGTATCACCTTAAACTGCCTTGTACCTCTATTTGTACACTTTTTCCTTAAAAAAACCTATTTTTTGATAGGTTCATATAATTACATACAAAACAGTACCATGTTCAAGACCCTTTATAATTTTATTTCATGATTCAAGAGTTTAAAGGGTGATTCATGGGGTTTTGAGTGAAAAAAATTCACTTTTCTCAAAACTGGTTAGTAGTAGGGTTTATGGAGGGTTTTAGAGGTCCACCTTATTAACGATGGTTCATAAATTATGAACCTTCAAACTATAAATCATTTAAAAAAATATTTATTCCATATAAACCTTCAAATTTATTAATAATATTGGATTCCCATGCAAAAGGTTGCAAAGATACGTATGTAAAGAAGATGACTTGTGGTATTTTACATTCATTCTAGACCTAATTATAATATTAGTGATGGTTTATAAACCTCAGATACTCAATACAAAAAAATAATACATTAATTTCAAGTGTTTGAGGGTACCTAAATCCTTCTAATATCATTTGACTCAAGTCCTCCTATGATGAGATATATGAGTTCTTGAATAGGCAGCTCAAATCGACTATGCAAACTGTGTGGTTTGAGTTTGATTCGAAGGACCAAATTGACCTTTAAATTATATTTATGTTTTTTAAATATTTAATTTAGGATATGAAAAAATCCATTAAACATTCTCATCAGGTCATTTTCTTATAAGGGTATGCAAGTGTCCTCATGGTGATATATGCCTTCTAGGCCTAAAATAGGATTTTAAGCCTAATTGATCAAATCTAAGTGTTGGAGGTCAGAGGCACCTATAGATGAGTTTGGGATAAACAAAAATAATGAAAATAATCATTTATACCTTCTCTCAACCTTTGTTCTCATCTTCAAATGCTCAAATTGCACATAACTCCTTATTTCTCTACCCTAGGGTTTCTTGGAAATGAAGCCTATGTAACCCTTATGGTTGGGTTTGGTGAATTTATTTGATTAAAATTATATTATAACCATAATGACACATTAAAAAAAATTTAAAAATCTCTATCAAGTATATTATACTTTAAATAAACCTTGAATTAAGGAAAAAGTTTGAAACTATGCACATAGGCCAGTTTTGGACTTTCTCCCTTAGCTAGCCCTCAAGGGAATTTTAACTTGAAAAAGTGAGTGTGATAAATATAATAAGATGCATTAATAATATAGTTAATTTTTTTTCCTTATGAAAACTTATATGGAGTTCAAACTCCCTGTCTGATGCATTAGACCTATAAATTATCTGCATAGCTCCATTGTTGACTATTAACAAACAAGTATAGGCCTATGACAAAATAGTGGATACTTCCACTACTGATGTGATCCTACTGATATTATTTATAGTTAAACCAATAATTACCATAAATTATACCAATTTTCATATCTATTATGTCTATAAAGGCCTTGAAACTCATTTCTCTTAAAACTAGCTAGTGGGCTGCCTATGTTTTCAATAGGTCTATGACTGGGTTTTCATATCACCTTATATTTGGGTCTAATAATTATAAAAATGGTTTTATTAGGTTATCAAATACTTTTTAAATTTTATTCATATCCTTATCTAGTCACTCTATAGCTCTATGTAACCTATCACCACACCATCTCTCTTCATTTCCCTCAATTTAACTACCTCTACCAATAATGATATAGGTGATGATTAGGGAATTAGAAGTGATTGATATCCATTACACCATTAATTATAAATTTTATACCTCCCAAGTAATTTTTAACCTTAATCTCATATTTTTATTTATTACATGTGCTCTCTAAGGGCACTTTTAGGCTCCTACAGTCTTGATCCTATACACAGGACTATGTACTAGTACCTTCATGAGTTTGAAAATTTTTAGTAGAGGTTTTGATCTTGGTGAAGGACTAAATATATAAATTTACCATTTAAATACATATTTGAATACAAAATTTTCTTCTTCTAACGAAATGTATCTTGAGTTGCACCTATCTAGGGTATGTGATATGTCCATACAATTTACCCTAGTATGGTTGTGTGACCATTTCAAGGTTAACCATGGAGTGAACCTTTTTTAAGATATATGGAATAAAAAGTGAGTTATATCATGTATTATTTAATAAAAATCAAAATAATCACAAAGAACATAACTCACAAAGCCAACTCTCTCATGGGGTTTTGTAAATGAAAATTGAGAGCTATTGAAATAAGGAATACAACATCAAACCTTCCCAAGAGAATCCCTCCTCCAAGTGTAGCTCAAAAACATGATTTCCCCTTGATTTAGTGCTCCAATTCTTTAAAAATGATGAGTGGCTTGCTTCTCCATCATCTCTCAATGCACCAATGAAACTAGGCTCATGAAATTGATTAAATATATGCCAATAGTTGAAGCTATCCTATTATAAATTAATCATAATAACACTACAAAAAAATATCTTGTGAGGTTAGTTTTTAATAACAAGTTTACACCAAATAAGCTTGAAAAGATGAGTGAGAACCCTTGTAATTATAATTTTTTTGGAAATGATCAAAATCAACCATGACCATCCATATTAAGATCAAGATGTGTGGTCATGAATCAATTCAATTTTGGAGGCTCAATCCATACATACCCTCATTAAAATTTGGAAGAAAGGGATAGTAATGAGGCATGGGAAGGATTAAACCAAATATTTATTCCATTTAGAGATTATTGATACCACCCACCCCATTGATGATGTCACCAAATGATGTAGATATTAGAAATGAATTTCCAATTAATAAATCTTCAATAAATTCCATGGATTTTTCACTTAAGCTCTTGATTTGGGTGATTTCACTTAAGCAAGGTTAATTAATTTTTTCTACAATTCTATGGAAATCAGTTACTCACCTTATCAAACTAGTCAAAATATCAAGTTACTGAGTTATAATTTTACTGGAGCATAATTAGAAGGTGTTAGTTTCACACACAACGATACCCCATTTAGGACATTGTGGACATGAAATAACACATGCATGTGTCATGTGTTTTTGAATTATAAGAATTCAGTGGTTCAGAGTGTTAAATTATGTTTTTGTCATTTTGACTTGAAATGATTTGATAAAATTTAATAATCACATAAAATACATTACCCTAGTCAAGGATACAATAGCCTAAATTAGCGTATATGACAAGTTCAAACCATTTAGCACACTTTAGTGATTTTGTCCTAAATTATGCATTGTCATAGAATTTTGAGTAAGTTTGATAATATTATCACAATGATGATAGGAATTGGATGTCTACATTTTGACCCTATTTAAGAAGGCATGAAGAGACATTCAGATGAAGCTACATCTTTTAAAAAAAAGAGTTATCAAGAAGAAGGTGAAATGAAATGAGCTATAATTCCCCCTCGAGAGGACATATGAGGATAAAGTAGAGGGATGGACTCTTGAAAAGAGAGTAAGAGTGAAATTAACCCATGGATAATATTAATTAAATATGAGCTAATTCTTACATTCATTGATTCTCAATTATCAAAATATAGTAGAATATGATAAGCCTTGAGGTGGGGTGAAGTGGGGAGAATGCAATCCCAAAACATAAATGACACACTTGGACACACCCAAAAGAGGATGAAAGTTGCATGCTTAAGGAATGATTGATCCCAAGATACGTTTCACAATTTAAAATTTCCAAAATTAGGGAAAAATACACAGATCTTAGAATTAGAATAAAAAAGATAGCATTGCTCCAGAGAAAGGAAATAATAATGTGCCCCAATAGAGTGGTTTCCATTAGTTGAATATAAATTGGAAAGCATAGATCAAGGATATAACTTAATGCATAGATTAAATATGAACATGCATAAATGTAGATGTGATGGTCTAATGATGAAAGAAGCCACAAATAACCAGCCACACAAAGATGCACAAAATGATGAAAGAGATAAATAGAAGAATGAGGATCATTGAATTGACTTGATATATGTCATGTAACCAAGTTTTACATACATAATATAGATGGACCTCAAACCAATGTATTTCACTCAAAAGTGGGAGAAAATGGAATGAAGAATGAAGAAATATAAGAAAAATGGACCACTATTCAATTAGACTCACAGTATATGCCAAGAGATGTAGATCTTGCATAGAGTCTCATGTTAGGTATGGTGCATTGAGAGCTGATCTTTGAAGCTACATTAAATTTTAGGATTGTAATCCAAATCAATTAATAATTACTTTATCAAAATGAATTTATGCATCATAAGTATGAGTAACCTATAATGACATTGTCTTTTGATTGTGATGAGCCGATTCAAATGTGAATATATGTAACTAAGGATAATGATAAAAAAAACTACCAATACTAGATTTACAACTATTTACATTTAAACAAAAGCAAAAACAAAACATAAATGTAACCTAACTTAAAATCAAGATATGGACAATCAAGATTTAAGTAGGAACAAGAATGTATAAAAGCAAAGTAAGAATAACTTAATAAATAACATGAAAGCAAGATATGAATAATCAAGAGCTAGGTGTACTATAAACATGTAATTGGAAAAAAAAAATAAATAATGAGTTAAATACAACTCTAAACAAATCAAACCTAACTAAAAAATATGCTAAATCATTCATAGAGTGTATTTGAACTCAAAATAATAAAGCAATATAATACAAGACAAAACAGTAACACAAAAGACCAAAATAAAAAACACCAGAAATAAAAAATAAAAAGAGAAAAAGGAAATAATATAAAAATGAAATAAAAGGAGAGACAAGAAATTAAAAAAAAATAATAAAATAAATAAATAAACACACACAAACAAGAGTTAGTCACAATGTTAGTGCAAATAGAAAATAATTGTTCATGTCAGTGTAATAGAGGTGTTACTCTCTGCAATAGGGTGACCCTTAATCTAATAGAATAACAAGACTAGTAGAATGAAAAAAGAAAAAAAGAGACAAAATTTACAAAAGTGATATGGAATCAACCAATCAAAACAAAATGGGGGAAAAAGAAAAAAAGGAAGGGGTGGTTCAGCTGACTCCAGATGTACAAGACAAGTGGACGTTGCCTACATAGTTCTATGGATGCATGATCTAACATGAAATTTAGGCCAAAAGTAGTTCTCCCAGGGAATGGGATATAATAAAATAGATGATAAGAAACCATGATTGATGTTGTAGAGGAAATATGGAAATGGGCATGCAAAATGGTGAGAACATTCAAATGAGTGCTTGTAAAATGACAAGAACATGGTATCAGAATAAACAAAAATGCAAGACAATGTTTTTGTTTATTTTTTCCATCTTTTTCTAATGTTTTTGTGTTTTTGGGATAAGAAAAATATATTAAATATTAACAAAAGGTCTTGGGGAACTACCTAACTAAGGAGATGCACTTCCACAGGTAAAAGTTCAAATAATAGATAAACTAGTTGCAACAGGTTTTGTGAATATAAGCAATGGCATAAAGAATAAAATAATTAAGGAGATGTATATCCAAGAGTATAAGTACCATTAATATCTAAAGTTTACTGTAATGGCCCATGCTTGTAAAAAATAGTATGAAGTGCTAGATAAATTTGAAGAACCATTGATTAGTCAAAAACTATGTGCTCATGTATCCATGTTCACTTGTCTATGAGAATAAGTTGTTAAATACTATTCAGGCTGAACTGATTTGTAAAACTAGCATTGGATTTGTCCATAATGCATATGAGTCATAATAAAGATCATAATTAGTCAAGTGATAGAATAATCCTAGTTACAATAGTCTAGGGTATGAAAATTATATGGTTCTTAGTAAAATAGTCCAAGATAAATATGGTCCAAAAGAGAATAGTCCAGAGTGGTATAAAAAGAGGTTAGTGGAACATAATGATCCAAAGTGCCAATGGTCCAAAGTTTCAATGTTATAAAATCATAAAATAATATGGATCTCATGATAACAGTCCAAGGTAGGTTAAGACAAAATGAATGTGGTCGAAGATAGGATGGTCTAGAATATAATAGTGGGATAAAATGATTTCAACACAAGTTACCCCATGTAAGGGGTCTTGTAGATAATGGTTCAAATGGTTGTCAAGCATAGAAATACTTGAGATGTACAATGTTCATGGGCTTTATTAGTTATTCACCACCTAGAGTAACTAACTAGTATGCCCCTAATCCATAGTTTGTTATGATAACATAAGGACCTGACTAATTGGGTTAAAACTTACCCTTCTTCTTACGTTCAACATTGGTGTTCTTATAATTCTCTTTCAAGACCAAATAAATAATTTCAAACTCTCGAGGGAGAATGCACTTGTTGTATCTTCTACATAATTTATTATGATATTCTTGCAAGTTGTTTAGGGCAGCTAAACACTTACCATCAATGAGTTTTAGCTCCTGTAACTGAGAAAATCTATAATCTTTATCATCTTCAATATTATCCAAAGATACTCAAAATGAAGGCAACTCAATCTAAATTGGGATAATAATTTCTATGTCATAAATAAGGGAGTATGGAGTGGATCTTATGGGGGTTGATGGTTATTGTGATAAGCCCAGAGGGAAGGAAAATTTTGTAAGTGCCAATTATGACCAACATCATCAACAATATTATTAACTATGGTAATAATGGTTTTGTTTAACACCTTAGCTTGATTGTTACCTTATGATTTATATGGTGTGGATTTCTTGTGCTTGATTTTGAATTTTTCATAAACAAATTTAACATCTTAGTTTCTTAATGATCTATTATTATCAGATATAATTTGGGCTAGGATACCATATCGATAGATGATATGGTAATGAATAAACTTTGTAATCTACTTCCCAGTGACATAAGTAAGAAGAATGGCCTTGATCCACTTACTAAAATACTTGTTAGAAATGAGAATATGTTTGTGGCCATCAAAATATGTTGGGTTATTTTCTCGATGAGATTGACACTCCATATATAAAATGGCCATGGTGTAATAATTGCTTGTAGTGGGAAGGAAGGTGTGTGTATCAAATTACCATGTTATTGAAAATAAAAACACTTCTTTACATAATTAAAAACATCTATATCCATTTTTTGCCAATAGTAACCTATTATGAGGAACCTTTTAGCTAAGACTACACCATTGGTGTGGGCCCCACACATTCCTTTATGAACTTCTATAAGCACTAACTTGGATTCTCTCAAAGATAAACAATGAAGTATCATTTCATCATAGCATTTATGATAAATCATGTTTCTAAGGAGGGTATAATGGGATATGTGTTAAAGTAAAAGTTTTTTATGATTATTAGAAAGGTCAGGTGGAAAAACTTGGTCATGAAAATAATTATAAATGTTATGAAACTAAGGTATTTTAGGTGGGGATTGAGACTGGCAATGGTTCATACCCTTTCTAAATTTGAAAATACATGAGTAGGCTATAGAATATTTTCAATGAGAAATTGATACTCTTTAACACTGCTATTAATCTGTATCATAGACCCAATTATTGCCATTATATTGGAAGATCTCTTATTGGCCTTTGGTACTTGTTCAAATTGTAGGGATTTAAAATGAACCTTGAGATTATCTACAATACATTTTTAGGGTACAAAATTCTCATCTCTAGTCTGATACTGATATGTGGTTTGATTGATAATTCATTGATAATCCCCATAGACCATTAAGTGTCTAATATCCTACTACATTTCAAGATGAAGTCTTACAATAAATGCTTCATACTCAACCATATTGTTGATATAATGAGAATTAATATGAAATGCCTTTGGAATTAGATCCCCTATAGTGTAATAAAAAAAATGCTGAATCTAGATCCATGAGATGTGAAGGAACCATCAAAATATAGATTCCATTACGTAGGTTCATGCTATACTTCTACTATTATAATAGAATCATTTAGAAAATTGAATTTGAGTTGTTGAGTGTCGATACTAGGGGCTTTTTCAAGTTGATCAACAATAACCTTCCCATTGATAGCGTTTTGATTTTGATACTCAACATAAAATTCACTTAAGAGCATAACCCATTTGGCCATGCGACTCGTGAGAGTTGCTTTGGATAATAAAAATTTGAGGGGGTCCACTTTAGCAATAATTATTGTTTTTTTATTCAACATATAGTTTCATAACTTTTGAGACGTGACCACCATTGCTAAATATACCTTCTCATGGGCATATAATATTTATCATAATCCACAAGTGTGTGACTCAAATAATAAACTACATGTTCCTTTCCTTGATCATCATTTTGGGCCAAGAGTTATCCTAATGTATGTTCAATCATTGAAATATAAATAAGTAATGGTTGTCCAAGTGTTGGCATTCTCAAAATTGGTGGATTGGCCAAATATGTTATGAGATTTGAAAATGCTAATTGAAACTCTTCATCCCATTGAAACGTAACCCTTTTCTTTAAGAGATGTGTAAATGGGTGGATCTTATCTACTAATTGTGAAAAGAACCTATGAATAGATTGGATCTTTCCTTGTAGGCAATGGAGTTGTTTGAGATTGGAAGGTAGATGCATTTCAAAAAATGGACTTGAACTTAGTATGGTCTACTTCAATCCCTTTTTGAAATATAATAAACCCTAGAAATTTTCTTGAAATGACACTAAAATGCACTTCTTGGGATTCAGACAGACCTTATACTCATGAAATCTCTCATAGATTCTTTTTAAAACATCAAGATGTCTAGAACATGTTTTCAATTTAGTTAGAATGTCATTAACATAGTCTTCAATACTATTGTATATCATGTTATGGAAGATGATAGTCATATAACACTGATAAGTGGTTTCAGTGTTCTTTAATCCAAATGGCATGAATTGATAATAGAATGTTCCCCATGATGTGGTGAACATAGTCTTGTGTTAATATTCTTGAGCTATCTTGATTTGATTGTATCCAAAAAATCCATCCATGAGGGGAAACATCTCATACCCAGGAGTAAATTCAAAAATCTTGTTGATATTTGGTAGAGGAAAATCATATTTAGGGCATGCATTATTGATAACTATAAAATCAGTACAAATACATACACCCTATGGCTTTTCACTGATTGGAACTATGTTTGATATCCATTTAGAATAGTCCAATAATCTAATGAAACCTTATCCTAATAATTTCTCTAATTCTATTTTTACTAAAAGAGTGATGTATGGATGCATCTTCTTCAATTTTTATTTTACTTGATTAACATTTGGATGGAAAACAATTTGATGCACAACGAAGTCAAGGTCTAAGCCTACTATGTCAGAATATGACCATGAAAAAATATCAATAAAATCCCTCAAAATGGTGATAATGTGATCACGCTCCTCATCATTGAGGGAAGATCTAAGATAAACAATTTTTGGATTATCATATGTTATTAGGTTCACTTTAGTAGTGTTTTATACAAGGAATGTATAATCATATTCTAGAATAGTAGGCAACATTTGATCCTAATATTATGCTTCTTCTATAGTCTCTTGTTGTTCTTCCCAAAGCTCTAGATAATGTGACGATTTTAAATTTTCTAGTTTAGGTATGGTCAACTAGCAAATATTTCAAGAAAGTTAAGAGTGAGATGCTCAAAGACTTATTTTTGTTCTAACGTGATGCTCGTAATAGATATAGAGTTAAGAATTGATGGGCCTTGTGCATCCTTAGGAGATGAAAAAACTTTCCCAACCAAGAGTTCCTGAAATAGGTTTTCACTCAAGGGTTTATCTTTCTTATTTACTATTTCCCTAACCAATGAGTGCCTCAAAGAGGTTTTCACCTAAGGATTTTGATGTTCTATCTTTTTTGTGACCAAGAAAGTTTAAATGCTCTCCAAAGTAGGTAGAAGGGTCTAAAGAGAAATCAAAGCCTTGATTATGATCACCAATTAGTAATTCATCTTTGAGGCCCATATACTCAGCAATAAATTCTTCATTCTATAATTCATCAAGGTGCATGACCAAATTTTATTGGTCATAATCAATGAGTTTAGGATGGTAAATGCAAAGGGATCAATGGGGTGTGAAATTTTATAATGGAATTTGAATTAAATAAATCCATATTAGTAAGCTCATTGTAAATACTATAATAGGATGCTACATCACTATCATGAGTCTCATCACTAGTTGATTTAGAATAATCACTATTAAAAGTCATGACGTCACCCCCAGGTGGTATAAATCTAAGAGATTAATTCATGTTAGGTTTACCAGATGATAAATGTTCTAAGATTCTTTGCTTTCTTGGTTTGAGGCCTTTTCTTGTATAATTAAAGTTATCCATAATCTGATTAGGGATTCTAAAAACAATCAACAATGTCATCATAATATAACCAATCTCCTTCAATGAAAGCTTCTTGATACAAATTTGGAGAAGTAGCAGGTAAGAATACCATCAGTGGTTTTTGTGTGTCTTTATTCTTTTGCCAAATCACGTTGGGTCTACAAGGGCTTTCAAAAGGTTTGAATTTTCTAAAATAATTGGGAGACTTGGAAAAACTCGAAATATGGAAGGCATATTTAAGATGGTATGTGGAATTGTCTACATCTTCTATAATGACCTATTTTGAAAGGGTCATGGGAAATGGATCAACCGAAGTGGAATCAAGGTCCCTTGGTTTGATATAGTTAGATTTAGGTGGATGTGAAACTATTTCCTTATTCTTCTTTGAAAGGAATTCAGAACTAGAACAATAGTTGTAATTACAAAATTCAGCCTCTAGATGTTTGCAATACTAAAAGGCTATAGATTAGAAGAAATGGTAACTTCAATCCCATCATGGGGGAACTTGAGGCACTGATGCAAAGTGGACTTGACATCCTACACTTCATGGATCTAAGGACACCCAAGAAGTATGTTATAATTAAACTCAATATACATAATATGTAATAAGGAATGATGGGACACAAACCTAACAGTGATTGGTAAATAGATATTATGGAAGAATCCCTTTCAACATTGTCATATACCCTGATTATATTATCCTTGGTTGGATGTCCTTTGTAGTATAACCCAATCATTATACGAGCTTGAGAGACACTATGTTCAACCCTGAACCATTGTCTATAAAAACCCACTTGATTTTATGGTTTTAATTGATGACATCAATACATATGGGGTTGTTATGGCTAGGATCAAGAGTGGACATGTCTCTTTGATCAAATGTAAACTATCAAAATGAAGACACATGCCCTACAAGTATTTGGAATTGTTTAGGGTTAATGTCTTGGGGAAAAGTGGATTATTGAAGAAGGTCATTCAAAATAGTTATATGGACTTCAAATGTATGCAAAAGATATAAAATCAAAGGTTATGAAGGGGTTTTACTCAGTTGTTCTAAGATACAATAAGGCTTTTCAATAGAAGAATGATACGGTTTAGCTTTAGCTGGTACAATGTTTAACTTAGGATCCCAAGGCATAATGTTCATGTTAAGTCTGGTGTTAGAAGAGGGAATAGGGCCCTGAAGGGTAAATCATGAACATCTATTTGAGATTACACAATATAGAGGTGTCAAAGAATCATTATGATTAGAAGATGAAGGCAAAGGGCCTTAGAGGTTGACTCATGGGTGTCTAACTGCATTAGCATAATTTTGAGTCAATAAGGAGTTATTATAATTAGAATAAGGGGGTCTAGAAATAGTAACTCATAGAAATTGAGGTGAAATAGAATTATTACTTGAAGGGGAGGGTGTTGACCTATAATGAGGGGTCTAGTACTTTTAAAAGTACTGTTAGGAACCCTTATCCAATGGAAGCACAATTGATTACTTTCTTATAAGCAATTAAACATGGAATTATACCAGAATGATTAAGTAACTAGAAACTTGAGACAACAAAGAATTTGAGAGACAATACACACTCTTGTATTAAATATTACCAGAAGAAAATACAATAAGGAAGATGCCACTTCTTCCTCCACCTCAAAGGCTTGCCACACCTCAAGACCTTCTTCCCTCTCTCTCTTGCTCAACACACCAACTCAACAACCTGAGTTGCTATCCCTCCTTGTATACTTTAGCTGATCTCCTTGACCTTACACTTGTAGATCTCCTTGACCTTGCTTCAATGCTTTAATTATTTACTTGCTTGCTTGATTTACAATACATGCCTCATGGGTCTTTAAATAGAATCCCATGCTTACAAAAATAGAACTCTAACTACAATAATTAGACATGCAGCTCATGACTATAATTAGTCATTTAACATGCAAACACTCATTTCACTTAACTGACTGTTCGTCAACAACAGTTTTAGAACACACAGGTGACCGACATCAGTCCCTACTTGTCTGGTGCTACTGACGTCGGTCGACTACCTGCTGACACCGGTTGCCTTTTGCACTGGTCATGACCGCCGTCGATCATGCTACTGACGCCAATACTTCTAGATCTTCAACAACCACCTATTTCTTCATGTCTACAATAGTTGAAGCTTTTACCTCCACACCCTAACAATCTCTCACTTGGAGATAAACAACTGCAATTGTACCTGTACCTGTACACCATCTACTTTATTTCCTTGGCTCTGTATCCCTCTTCAAAGTCACTCTTGAAGACCAAAAACCACTAAACCTGTGATGTAATACCTGTCACTTATGCCAAAAGAATTTTGCTGCTCCTAAATTCTTCATGACATACTTCTAAACGAACTTTACCCTTAGCTCAGAAAACTCCCTATATATGAAACCCTGTAACAAGCAACACAATACAGTAACATGATAATGTAGCTAATATTATCCAACCTGGTAAAGAAAAATACAATGGTCAAACCTCCATTGTCCTGCAGCCTAATCAAGACCATATACCATAGCCTTTTGTCTCACATGTCCATCCACTCTCTTCTCTAACATGGGAATCCATCCCTCATCCAGTGCTTCCTTCCAGCTGACAACTCCACCAATAAATACCTATTTGGTTCTTCTCCAAGGACTCACACTCCTCATCCATGCCAAGCTCCCATTGTTTCTGGATTCTACCTACATTGCTTCTTCCATCTTCCTAGTTCTTGACCATCAGTAAGCAATATAAAGAAGGTGAACAATGAATATGAGGTTCACTTACCCTTTCTGACCTCCATATGGGTGTTTGAGACTCCTTGACAGCTTGCTGTCCACCCAACATCCATTCCAGTGACCGATCTCGGCCATCTCCCAGTCTGCTCCCGATCGATGTTAGTTACCTACACTGACCCTAACTACCGACGTCATTTCCCTAGCCGATGTTGGTGTCCCCCCTGCCGATGTCGGTCCCTGCCTAACCGACGTCAGACTTCTCTGCTCGACTCTATCGACCCTGCTGGTCTGCACATGACCGATGGTGGTATCTGCCTGACCGACGTTGGTCCCAAGTGACTGACATCGGTGTCTGTGTGTTCCTGTAAGTGATGAAATTTTCATCTGTGAGCTCATCTTCGATCAAACCTCTGTCCATACTACCCTGCTCAAAATTAATCAGCCCCTGTGACTGATCTCTATCCTTCATCTCCTCCATAAACACCAAGGCTTCTTTATTCCTGTCAAAAGCATCAAATTTCCTTTTCCTGTAATGAAATCTATCTATGATTTCTGAATCTAAACACATACCTTTTGAATCAAGAATGTCCATTCCCTTCTTATTCATGTGACCAAGCCTATTAAGCCACATCTTTGAATCTACAGCTGAAGTAGATAAACCAGAAGTAGAATCAGCAATACAAGTAGATAGATAAAGAGTACCTACTTTCTTACCTCTTGCTAAAACAAGTGCTCCCTTGGTAACCTTCCAAGAATTTGCTGTGAGGGTTATTGTGCATCCCTCATCACCCAACCTTCCTACAGAAACCAAACTCCACTTCAGAACTGGGACATGCATGACCTCCTTCAACACCAATGTGTTGTCAATCTACAATCTCAGCTGCACTTTCCCTTTGCCAACTATTTGACAAGGCGTACCATCCCCTAAATAAAGCACTCTAAAGTCTCCCTGTTCATACTCATGGAACAAATCTCTGTTTGGGGATGCATGAAAAGAAGAACCAGAATCTAAAATCCAAGATCCTACCTGACTATCCAAAGAAAGTATCAGAGTGTCTTGTACCATAATATTTGCATCCTTTGCTTCTTCATTACCTACATGTTGATTCTCTTTATCCCTTAACCAACACTCCTTTGTGTGTCCTCTCTTTCCACAAAACCAATAGGTAACACCTCTAGATTTGGATCTCCCTCCCACCTTCGACCTTGATTTCCCTTGCTCTACCTTCTCTCTTTGCCTTCCCTTGCTTTCTACACTTAGAGCATTCCTTGATGATTCACCTGTGCTTCTCCTGCATATTTATTCATTCAATATCACACTCACAACATCATCAACTTTTAAGATTTTAGAAGCAGATGCAAAATTACTTACTGCCATAACCAAACTATCCCAACTTTCAGGTAAGGAGCATAAAATTAAAAGAGCCTTTACTTCATCATCAAAAACAATATTGACTGAAGCTAACTAGTTTACCAAACCATGGAAATCACTAAGATGAGTATGTACCGATCCGCCTTCCTACATTTGCAAAGTAAATAATTGCTTCATAAGAAATACCTTATTAGAAGCTGAGGGCTTTTCATATAAATTTGCTAAGGATTTTATCAACTCTTCCGTTGTCTTGCACTATGATAAGTTAGAAATCACAGACGATGTAAGGCTCAACCTTATGGAACCGAGAGCCTTCCGATCAAGAACACTCCATTCTTCATCCTTCATATCTGTGGGCTTGCATGCAACCCCACCCAACGATAAGTACAAATCCTTCTGATACAGATAATCCTCTATCTGCATCCTCCAATGTTGATAATTCTTGCTGTTAAACTTCTCCATTTGTAGCTTACTTTCTTCTACCATTGCTGAACTCCCACTCAATCAAAAACCCCGTGAATGACCTGTAATCAACAAACAATAACCTGCTCCCTACAAACCGTAGCTCTGATACCAACTGTTAGGAACCCCTTATCCAACAGAAGCATAATTGATTACTTTCTTATAAGCAATTAAACACGGAATTATACCAGAATGATTAACTAGAAACTTGAGACAATAAAGAATTTGAGAGACAATACACACTCTTGTATTAAATATTACTAGAAGAAAATACAATAAGGAAGATGCCACTTCTTCCTCCACCTCAAAGGCTTGCCACACCTCAAGACCTTCTTCCCTCTCTCTCTTACTCAACACAACCAACTCAACAACCTGAGTTACTATCCCTCCTTGAATACTTCAGCCGATCTCCTTAACCTTAAACCTGTAGATCTCCTTGACCTTGCTTCAATGCTTCAATGCTTTACTTGCTTGCTTGATTTACAATACATGCCTCATGGGTCTTTAAATAGAATCCCATGCTTACAAATATAGAACTCTAACTACAATAATTAGACACACAGCTCGTGACTATAATTAGTCATTTAACATGCAAACACTCACTTCACTTAACTGACTGTTCGTCAATAGCAATTCTGGAACACACAGGCGACTGGCGTCGGTCCCTGCTTGTCTGGTGCTATCGATGTTGGCTAACTACCTGCCGATGTTGGTTGCCTTCTGCACTGGTCATGACTGACGTCAGTCATGCTGCCGATGCTGATACTTTTGGATCTTTAGCAACCACCTGTTTCTTTGTGTCTACAACAGTTAAAGCTTTTAGCTCCACATCCTAACAAGTACAAAATAGCTCATGAGATTTAATAGTGACGGTAATAACATGGTTTGTATAAATATTCCCCATGGTGTTATTGGAATCAAAAGGCATGTTGTTGTAACCTAGGTTATTGTTATATATATTATGATCCTAATTATGTTGATTATGATTTTGGCCTTTGGTTTGTTGCTACTAATTTTGTCCTTGATTGTAATTGTTTCTTGGTGGTTGTTGATTGTGTTGAGGAAATGGGTTTTGGTAGATGTCCATATCTTGATTAGTGTTTTACAAGGCAAGTCTAATTTCAAATTCACCACTTTCAATCAAATATTCAATGAGATGTAGAAATTGAACACATCGATAAACACCATGGCCAATAATGTGATAGAAATTGTAAAACACATCTACCTAATACCAATCGGGTTTGGGTTGATCTTTATAAAATATCCTTGGTACAAGCCATATAATCAAATTAGCTACTATGAGCTTTTGGAATACATCCTCTATAGGCTCTCCAAATTATATAAAGAATTTGTATTTGTTATTAAATACCCTTCATGGAGGGAATATATGAAAAGTGGTTGGTGGATTAGGTCAAGCTAATTGCACATTTAGAATTGGTAGAACATGTACCCTTTGTGCATGTCTAGATTAAGTTATTTCATTTCCTACCATGTTCTTATTCTTATTAAATCCATTAGGTTTCTCTATTGTAATAGCTTAAATAGGTGATTGGGTCTTATTTGATAATTGACCCTATGAGTAAATATTGACAAGGCCGTTAGTGATGAATGCCTTCTCAATATTCACACCCTTATGTATAATTTCTTTAAATGTGTTTACAAAAACAAGTCATAGATTATGTGCCACCTAAAGTGTAGGTTATATGAAAATATATTGGCCAACTATTTGTCTAGAAAATTATGTTGAAAGCATCTAGCTAATGCTCTTCATATCTATAGATATGTTCTGAAACTTTTTGCATCTCATTGTTTGGCTTTTCACGAATCAACCATAGTCAACTCATATTCAATATTTTAAGAGAAGTGGTTGACAATTTTTTTAGATAAATAATTCCAATATATCACCTATCCCTTAGGTAACTTAAGGATCCAATCTAAATATTGTCCCACTAAACTTCATTGAAATAAGTGAAGTAAATAAATGCTACTATAAGCTACCTCTTAGCATAATATAAAAAAATTCTAAATATGTTCATGAGGGTCACCCTTCCCTTTCTATTTTTCAAAATTTGGGTGCCTCAAAATGAGGTGTAAAAGGGACTTAGAAAAGGCTCAAATATAATAGATATGGATGTATCTCATCAAATTTATATTTTTTGACTGATTTTTCAATCTCCAATCATGACACAATTTATTTCATTGAATTCCACTCTTGCATGTTTGGTGCATTGGTAGGTGGAATATAATTCTATTGGGGTGGTTTGTGCCCCTGTTTAATTGATTTTTTAGGGATATAAAGCCTATAATTTTCAACCTTATTTTGATTTACTCCTTGAGCTGAGTAAGTGAGCCATTGATTCTTGGGTTAATAAGCATTCCCTGAAATCTATTGGTGTGAATTATAAGTGTTTTATTGATTTTATGGATTCTATGGTCAATTAACCAAAGTGCACATTGGTTGAGAGGAAATTACCAAAGCATTTTGAACAATTTCCTCAATATGTAGTACATTTTTTCATTCCTTGCCTTTGCAAATGAATAAAAGGTTCTTGATGATTGAAAATTGTATGCTCAATGTGTTGGGGATCAACCAATAATATGATTACACTTATGAAAGCAATAAACCACGAAATTAAATCAAATAGATAAGTAACTAGAATGATAAATAGCAAAGAACAAGAGATACAAGAAACCACCCTGAAAACTTGTATTAAACTCTTTACAGAAGGAATACAATTGAAGAAACTTCTTTCTTCCACACCTCTCTCAGATGTACAGATCTCTCTCTAGATCTCTATCCCTCAAGAGCTCTCTCTCTCTCAAGTACAATCAACTTCAACAACCTGGATTGATTCACCTATACAATTCTGTATTGTTCTTTCAACATTCAATATAATGAACTACAACAATAATAAGCTAAGAAGATCTAATTTTACATATAGAATTAGGAGACTTGAGCATGCACTTACAACCAAAAGTTAAGCCTCTTGAATAAGGGCTCTAAGAATAGTCTTACTAATAATAGAGATGTAGACTTAAGACTAAGACTTAAACTCATCATGCAAACACTCGGTTCTGTCCTCAGAAATAGCTCTCTGGATGCACATGTAACCGATGCTGGTTCCTACCTGCTTGCCTATGACCAACATCGATCAATCCCCTACCGACGCTAACGTCTCTTCAACTACACCTGACCGATGTCGGTCGCTCCTGACTGATGCCAGTGACTGTGTAAACCTACAACTTTGGTAATACACTCCTTTGGTGAAGCTTTTAGGCTCCACACCTTAACAATATCCCACGTGGAGATAAATAGTTGCACTAGTACCTGTACAACAACATCTTCTAGCTCCTCCATCTTCAACTCAATCATGAAGACCAATAGAAATTGAATGAAGATTCAACTTCTCCTTTGTAATTGGTTTGGTTAACATATCAACAGGATTCTTGTCTATATGGATCTTCTCTAGCTTCAACTCACCATCCTCCAATACCTGTCATATGAAATGGTACCTAAGCTATATGTGCTTTATTCTTGAATGAAAGGCTGAATTCTTAGCCAAATGAATTGCACTCTGACTGTCACTATACAATCTCCAACTCTCATGCTCCCTTCCAAGCTCTTCCATGAACAGTGTCATTCATATCATCTCTTTGCTAGCCTCTGTGGCTGCAATATACTCTGCTTCTGTAGTTGACAAGGCAACAACCTTCTGTAACTTTGATATCCAGCTAACTGCCATTCCACCTACAGTGAAAACATATCTTGTGGTGCTCCTCCTGCCATCCAAATCCCCTGCCATATCTGAATCTACATAACTATGTAGAGAAGTGTTTGAACCTCCATAGCACAAGTGCCTACTGATAGTTCCTCTCAGATATCTAAGGATCCACTGAACTACTTTCTAATGTTCCTTTCCTGGATTGGCCATATACTTAGTTACAACTCCCACTGCTTGGGCAATATCTAGTCTAGTACACACCATTACATACATTAAACTCCCTACTATGGAAGAATATGGAACCTTACTCATGTACTCTACCTCATCATGTGAATTAGGACATTGTTCTTTACTCAACTTAAAATGTCCAGCCAAAGGTGTGCTTACCGGTTTAGCATCCTGCATATTAAACTGTTTCAACACCTTGTCCACATAATCCTCTTGAGACAATATCAACCTGTGATTTTTCCTGTCTCTCTTAATGCTCATGCCAAGGATTTTCTTTTCTACTCCCAAACCCTTCATAGCAAATGTTTGAGCTAATTTCACCTTAAGCTCAGAGATATCTTGCATGTGTGATCATACAACCAGCATATCATCTACATACAACAATAGAATAATATATCTACCATTATCCAATCTCTTAAAATACACACAATGGTCAGATTGACACCTACTGTAGCCATGCTCAGTCATAAACCTGTCAAATTTTAAATACCACTGTCTAGGAGCTTGCTTGAGGCCATACAAGCTTTTCTTCAATCTGCACACTAACTTCTCCTTACCTTTGACCTCAAATCCTTTTGGCTATTCCATATATATTTCCTCATCCAAATCTCCATGAAGAAATGCTATCTTAACATCTAGCTGCCCAAGATGCAAATCCTCAATGGCAATTAAAGACAATACAACCCGTATAGAAGTCATTTTAACAACAGGAGAAAAAATCTCACCAAAATCAATACCTGGCTTTTGTGCAAATCATTTCACTACCAACCTGGCCTTATATCTCATATGTCCATTCTCACCTTCCTTCAACCTGTAGGTCCATCTATTTTTTAGTGTTCTCTTACTAGCTGGCAACTCAACCAGATCCCATGTCTGGTTCTCTCTTAAGGACTCCATCTCCTCAACCATGCCACGCTCCCACTGACTCTTGGACTCCACCTACAATGCTTCTTTAAAACTCTCTGATTCTCCACCATCAGTTAGCAATAAATAGAATAATGAAAGAGAATATCTGATTGGAGGCTTACTTACTTTTTTTGACCTCCTAATGGGTGTCTAAAACTCATTCACAACACGCTGTCCACCCAAATTCTCTAAAAGTGACCGACCTTAGTCACTTCCAGGCCTGTTACTGGCCGATGCCAGTTCTGCCTGATCGACGTCAGTTTCTGTATGGCCGACATCGGTTTCTGTCCTGCTGATGCCGGTTCCTTCCCTGCTAACATCGGTCTCTGTGTTTTCTTGCAAGTGATTATTTATTTTTCCCATGAGCTCATATTGGACTGTCACCTCATCCAATTCACCATTACTCTACCCAGATTGATTCAGCTTCTTCAGCTGATCACTATACATCACTTTTTCATTGAAAACAACATCACGGCTCCTAATTATTTTGTTAGTTCCTAGATTACAAAATCTAAAACCAAAATCATCTGAGCCATGGCCAATAAATGTGCACCTCATAGACTTAACATCTAGCTTCTTTCTATTTTCCTTATCAACGTGCATAAAGGCTTCACAACCAAAAACTTTGAGGAATGAGAGATCTACCTTTTTACCTGTCCATGCCTCGTCTAGAGTTCCACCATCCAGAGTTGTAGAGGGTCCTCTATTAATCAGGTACACTACAGTGTCAACAGCTTCTGCCCAAAACTCTAAGGGCAAACCAGCATGCAATCTCATACATCTTGCATGCTCCATGATTGTTCTGTTCATCCTTTCAACAATTCCATTCTACTGAGGTGTCCTTGGAACCATCCTTTGCCTATAGATTACATGCATATAACAATACCAGTTGAACTTATAGCTGCAGAACTCACCACCATTGTCAGATCTCAGGCACTTCAATCTTCTACCTGTTTCATTCTCAACCATAGCTTTCCAAATCTTAAAAGTCTCAAATACATCAGATTTCTTCTTAATACAATAGATCCATACCTTTCTTGTAGCATCATCTATAAATGAAACATAGTACTGTGATCCTCCAATAGAAGCTACCTGAGCCAGTCCCCACACGTCTGTGTGAACAAGCTACAACTTATGCTTCTTCTTTGTAGACCCAGTCTTGAGAAAACTCACTCTCTTCTATTTTCCAAATACACAGTGCTCACAAAATTCTAGATCCATGCTTTTCAAATCTGAAAGCTTACCTTTAGACTTAAGAATTAACATTCCCTTCTCACTCATGTGGCCAAGCCTTGAGTGCCACAATTTTGCATCCACATCTGAAGTAGATAATACAGAAGGAGAATTGTTAGTAACACAATTACATAAATAGAGAGTACCTACTCTCTTACCTCTAGCCATAACAAGTGCACTCTTGGTCACCTTCCAAGATTCTGCTATGAGAGTTACTGTACAACCCTCATCCCCTAACTTTCCTACAGAAATCAAATTCCTCTTCAAGCTAGGAACATGCATCACATCTCTCAGCACCCATGTGTTGCCATTTTACATTTTCAGCTACACTTTATCTTTGCTAGTAATTTTATAAGGCTCATCATCCCCTAGATACACTATTCCAAAATCTCCATGGATATAGTCACTAAAATATTCCCTATTAGGGGTAGCATGAAAAGATGTACTAGAATCTAACACCCAAGATTCTATATTATTATGCAAAGAGAATATTAAAGCATCTTGTGCAATACCTGTAACCTTTGCTTCTTATTTTCCTTCATGCCGATTGTCCTCCTTAGGCTTTGACCAACAATCTTTGCTTATGTGCCCCATCTTTCCACAAATCCAGCATTGTGGCTTCCTGCCATTTCTGGATTTGGATCTACCTCTCCCCTTAGACTTAGATCTTGATCTCCCTTTCTTGCTCTTCTCTTTTTGCCTTCCCCTGCTCTCAAAACTTAAAGCATTCCCAGATGTCTCTTCTGTGCTTTTCCTGCAAATTTCCTCATTCAAGATAACACTAAAAACATCCTCTAATTTTAAAATATTTGAAGCAGATGCAGTATTGCTAACTGCCATTACTAAGCTATGCCAACTTTCAAGCAAAGAACATAATATTAAAAGAGCTTTTATTTCATCATCAAATACAATTTTGACTGAACTTAATTGATTTACAATTCCATGGAAATCATTCAGGTGATTAGATACAGATCCACCTTCCTGCATATGCAAATTAAATAACTGCTTCATAAGATATACCTTATTAGAAGCTGAGGGTTTTTCATACAAATTTGCTAAAGTAGTCATCAACTCTACCATTGTTTTTGTCTGTGATAAATTAGATATCACAATAGATGCTAGACTCAATCTTATAGACCATAGAGCCTTTCTATCATGAACTTCCCATTATTCATCATCCATGTCTGTGGGCTTCTTTACAATCCCACCTAATGGTAAGTATAGATCTTTCTGATACAGATAGTCCTCTATCTACATTCTCTAATGTTGATAATTTTTGCCATTGAACTTCTCCATTCTTAGTTTACTTTCTTCTGCCATTGCTTCTCCCACTCAAATAGAAATCCCTACATAAACCCCTGTGAGTAACCTGTAATCAATACACACTACATAGATCTGAACCACCTGTTAGTGAACCTGAGCTTTGATACCACTTATTGGATATCAAGCTCTAAACCTACAACCAAGGATCTGATACCACTTATTGGGGATCAACCAACAATATGATTACACTTATGAAAGCAATAAACCATGAAATTAAATCAGATAGATAAGTAACTAGAATGTTAATTAACAAAGAACAAGAGATACAAGAAACCACCCTGAAAACTTGTATTAAACTCTTTACAGAAGGAATACAATTGAAAAAACTTCTTTCTTCCACACCTCTCTCAGATGTACAGATCTCTCTCTAGATCTCTATCCCTCAAGAGCTCTCTCTCTCAAGTACAATCAACTCCAACAACTTGGATTGATTCACCTATACAATTTTGTACTGTTCTTTCAACATTCAATACAATGAACTACAACAATAATAAGCTAAGAAGATCTAATTCTACATATAGAATTAGGAGACTTGAGCATGCACTTACAACCAATAGTTAAGTCTCTTAAACAAGGGCTCTAAAAATAGTCTTACTAATAATAGAGATGTAGAATTTAGACTAAGACTTAAACTCATCATGCAAACACTCAGTTCTATCCTCAAAAATAGCTCTCTGGACGCACAGGTAACTGACACCGGTTCCTGCCTGCTTGCCTATAACAGACATCAGCCAATCCCTTGCCGACGCCGGCATCTCTTCAACTACACCTGATCGACGTCGATCGCTCCTGACTGACGCTGGTGACTGTGTAAACTTGCAACTTTGGTAATACGCTCCTTTGGTGAAGCTTTGAGGCTCCACACCTTAACACAATGTCTGTCAAATCATGTTGTAAAACCTCTTGAGTCTTGTTTTATTCAATTGAGATGCCTGATCCATCATAGATGTGTTCTTTACTAAAGTATGATATGTTTATTCTACCACATTCTCTTTCTCTTTAGAAGCATTGTTGTGTATTGAAGTGGCCACTAAAGAGTTAGTTAAGTTTGTGATAAGTTGGTCTGCTTATCATTAACTTATCTTCTTGATCTTGATCATTATGTCTTAACTCTATGAGTGCTTCCTTTCCTTTTCTATAATAAGCAATGTTTTATTTTGAAATATGAACAAGGTATTTTTCTCATTATTGCTCTTCTCTCCTAATTAAGGTATGGAATTATTCCATAGGAAAGTTTGATGGTAATCTAACACCTGATTTAGTCAACCTTAGGAGAGCTTCATCTTTATCCTCTACGGTTTGATGTTCAACATAGTCTTCTTTAGATACTATAGTCATTATAATGTCTTCAAACACCATGAAATTATCTTGTCCATCATAAAAATGCTCTTCCTCATAGCTAGGGCCATAAGAGACCCCACTATGAGTATACCTTTACATCATGTCTTAGAAGGTTATTCTCTACATTTACTAATATTTTTAAAATATGTTTTGAAAACATTTAAAAAGGTGTGCTTTGATTTCTTCAAACAAGTGACAAGGCAAGAAAAAACTATAATAAAATAAGTGGCATAGTACTACATAATTAGAAGAAATGGTTATGAAATTACTCAACCTTGGTGGGTTGAAATCATCAAATTAGAAGAGGGTATGATAAATCTAAACCCTAAAGTGTAAGATTAAAAAAATTTAGTCAAAAGATACATTAATACCATAAAATATAGTTACAAATTTGATGAGTTGAAACTAGAAAATTAAAAGAGGTCTTTCTGATGAGGAAAGTAACAATGCAAATTAACAAGCTCAAGATATGAAAACACACAAGAACTCTTAAGTATAAAACTAAACCAAAAGGGCAACACAATGTTGCCACATGGTAACAAGAATTAGAATGGTTCTAAAACTTAGATCGTGAATGAACACAAGACAACCTAAGTCCATAATGATAAAAAAGGATGATGAGTCTATATAATGACCTTTAATCCAAATTGGAAATCATATCCAATTTAACTCAAACTAAATGCAAATGGAAAATTGATTAATACCTTGTCCTAAAACTTAGAAAGGTGAGATTCTAAATTTGAATTAAAAATAAAGGACTTGGAGATTTTTGAGAAATGGTATAGACTCAAATGGGCATCATAGCAATGTTGTTTAACAAAGATGAACATAATTTTGTAAATGATGTTTTGAACAAGGCAAAAGGGGACTTTGATTTGGTCAGTGTAATGCCTCCTTATTCAAATAAAATGGTGGATAAAAAAGGTGTTTGGTTATGACATGTTTTGTTTTTTAAACAAGTTTTAGACTCAATAAGACCAAATAAGTAAATGATAAAAAGACAAAATATAACTAATTATAATGTCCAAAGTCCTAAAATTGATAAGGGTGATTTGTACCATTGAATTTCATCTATATACATGCTCCTAGGAGGATTTTAAGTGTTAATCCAAAAATAAAAGCACATGAATAAGGAGGGTTTTTAAACCCCCCCTCTCCCAAGATATTGTATGATAACATGGAACTTTAGGATACTCACCCTACATCAACAATAATTTTGTAGCAAGTGGGGTTGTTCTAAAACAAAATTTACATACATCAAGATGGTCCCAATTATGGTGAATGATAGAGATGCCTCATATCAATTAGATTCATGCCAATCATATTATTGTGAAAAGGTCTTGTGCTTTTCATAACGACTACATTTATCACTTGCTTAGGGAAGTGTGATGGGTCGAATTGCTCCTATAGTCTGAGTTGTAGTACTACTAATAGAGTTTGCTTAACCTCTCAAGAAAATGTTTCAAAGGGTAAACCTCAATTTATATACCCCATCATGGATTGGGGTTTAAATGATGTCAGGAGATGAATTCCTAAGCCAATGCTTCCCTAAAGAACCTATGAGGAGATGATGAAATTCTGCTCATAAGTCAAATTGCATAAAAATAAAAGACAAAGTGAAAAGAGTAAAATGTTGCATTTAGATCAATGAAACCATATGGATTTGAGGATAGCCTTAACAATGTTATTTTCGTGCCTTTTGACAAGGCATAAATACAAATAAAGAGCACTTTTTATTACCCAAGTTACCTAAATGGGATGGGGGGAGAGCATACACACAACAATAATTTTGATACAAATAATTTTTTAAAAAAGATCTAGCATAAAAAAAATAATTATTTATTTTAATGCATCAAAGTGAAGTGTTTTATGAAATTTGGCCCCTTGGCCTAGGTTGAAAACTTATAAAAACTTTCACAAAATAGCTAATCATAAAACACCTAGATTCCTTTTAAGAACCAAATGAAAGCATTCAAGACTTAACCATTGCCAAATTTGTGCTTTTTTCCAACTTTTGACCTACTATTTTTAGAGCGTTTATGCATGCCTTGAATCCCAAAAATAAATGAGAAATTGAAAACTTGATCTTAGGTCTCTATTTTTATGACATAAAGACCGATGTCAGTCCATGTAGGGACCAATATCAGTTAAAAGAGACCAGTGTCAATCATTTCACAGAGAGTCAACATTGGTTGACTGGTTTCCTATAAAAATGTAAGAAAAACACAACAATTTCACAAAAAAATTATTAGTCAAAAGAAACACAAAAATAAAATAACTCTCTAGATTATGCAAAAAAATAACTAGATAAAGACTAAGTAAGTTTGAAAAATGTATAATAAAAACTAGAATATTCAAGAGAAACCCAAAAATATACCTTCTACCATGTTCTACCCTTCACACAAGGATTTGTGCTAGTTAGAATAGGATCAATGCCAATTAGAATAAATCAATGTTGGTTATTGTGTAAACTATGTATCTTCAAAAAGAATAAAAACATGTGAAAAATAAAGACAAAACTTGATTTTTTAATATTTTAAAGATTGTATTAGAATATATAAGAGTGCCAAATTAGTCTCCTTGCTTGTATGGGATGTGTAGTCTCATCGAGTATGCCAAGATGTAGAGATGGAATCCAAAGTGAGTTAGATAATACATTAGTCAATAAAAATAAAAATAAACATAAAGAACATAACTCACAAAGCTAAATTCCTCATGTGGTTTTGAAAATGAGAAATAAGATCTATTTAAAGAAGGAATAAAACATAAAACCTTCCCAAGAGCATCCCTCCTCCAAGTGCTGCTCAAAAATGTGATTGCCCCCTGATTTAGTGCTCTAAGTCTTTAGCAATGATGAGTCGTTTGTTCCTCCATTATCTCTCAATGCACCAATGAAACTAGGCTCATGAAATTGGTCAAATTTATGCCAATAGTTAAATCCATCTTATTGAAATTTAAGAATAATAACACTACACAAAAATAGATTGTGAAGAAAATTCTGCAAAATAAGTTTACACCAAAGAAGCTTGCAAAGATGTGTGAGAGCTCTTGTGTTTATATATTTTTGAAAATGATCAAAATTAAACATGATCATTCATATTTATATTAAGATGTGTGGCCATTAATCTATTCAATTTTGGAGGCTTAATCTATAAATACTCTCATTAATATTTGGAAGAAAGGTGCATTAATGTGGCATGGGAGGGCTTAAACTAGATATTTGTTCCATTTATGGCTTATGAATACCACCCCATTGATGATGTCACTAGATGATATAAATATTAGAAATGAATTTGAAATTAATATATTTTTAATAACTTCCATAGATTTTTCACTTAAGCTCTTGATTTGGATAAATTTGCTTAAGTGAGGTTAATTAATTTTTTCTATAATTTTTTAGAAATTGGTTGCTCACTTAGTCAAACTAGTCAAAATATCAAGTTACTGAGTCATAATTTGAATAGAGCATAATTAGAATAAGGTGCTAGCTGTGTATATACCAATAGCCCATTTAGGACATTATGGACATGAAATAACACATGCACATGTTGTGTGTTTTTGAATTAGAAGAATTCAATGGTTCATAGCATCAGATTACATTTTTGTCATTTTGAATCAAAATAATTTGACAAAATTTAATAATCACATAAAATGAATTACCCCATTCAGGGATACATCAGCCTAAATCAGCACTTGTATATAAAAAACTCGAACCATTTAGTGCATTTTAGTAATTTTGGCCCAAATTATGTGTTGTCAGAGAATTTTGAGTAAGATTGACAATTTCAACATAATGGTGATAGGAATTGGATGTTTATAACCCTGAACTATTTCAAATATTCATCATAATTATGAATCTTCTATTTGATCATAGGAATATTTAATTAGACTACTCTACTCCCATCTTCTTCACAATCTTGGAGATAAACTTTTCTTGGCAAGGCTATAGGTGATAGTTGACTGTGTGTACAGACTGAGACAATTTTTTGCAATTTGGGCTTGATAACTAGTCATTATTTACCATCTTAAGTGACTCTTAACCTTGGGTCAAAACTTTAATTAACCTAAAATCATAACAACACCTTCCTCATAGTCTTGATTTGATCTAGTATGGGCATGATTCAAGAGGCATTCAACCTCTATTATAGGTGAAGATCCACATGAAAATAGGTATTAATCTAATTTTGATTCATCCCTAGGGTTTTCATTTGATCCAAGTTTCATGTGTATCACTTTAATACACTATGTTCTATGATTTATTGCTTAATATTTTGAATCATATAACTTTCTTCACTATAAGCTTGACTATGTATGAAATTTAGGCCCTTGTATGGACTGAGCAAAGTTTTAAGTCTTGAAATTGGAACCAATAGACCTAAAATGTCACTCCAATTCTATTACCCTCCCTTTAAATCCTCATTTAATTCAACTCTCTCTCTCAAACATGCAAGTTTCTCCCTTAGGTTTTAAACTAAGTTTGTTCTTAAAACAGGCTTGTAGATGCCTTGAGAAGGTATCGACTGCATCTATGAACTTAGTCTTCATGTAGATGATACTGACCCATTTTGACCCTCTTGACCTTGGATATAATTTTAATTAGGCTCACTATTCCGTTTCAAATAATCTCTCTATTCTTTCTTTTCTATAAAGACCAACTTGTTCCATAAGTCACTTGTAGGTGTCTTAAGATAATCAATTCAATTCTTAGGACTCTTTTGAGATACCAAAATGGCCCAGTAACTCCCTCAATGGTCTTAATCTCCTCAATATTTCATGAACCTATTCAAATCTTCCAATCAAGTTCAAATATCTTCATATCTCTATCAAAACTTTAACTTGAAAAATGGATGATCTTTAGATAGGCCTATAGGTTATCTTAGGATGATTGACCATAGGTTCATTGGTTTCCTCCTTACATCAATATATGAATGAAGTACCAAATATGGATCAATAAACCTTCAATGTTTACTAACTCTCACTCATGCATATATGCCATGATCATTCCTTCATAATGACTATATACCATACCTTCATATGACTATGTGGGGTTCTTCTGTATGGATAAAGGTGAAATTAGACCTTGATAAGGTCACAAAATTTTGTTGATGAAACTTTAATCTATTAATTTAAACTTGATGAGATAGTTCAAATAAAATCCTTCAATGAGATATTCTCTAGTCCCTCTTTTCTTACATCTTTCCATAAAAGTTCTTGACTTTGTTTGCTTTGGCTATAGGTGATCATTCATCTCTATTTACTAGGGTTTTAAGGTTTTCATACCTACTTTCATAACCATGATTATTCTCAAATATTATTGAATCCTTTTGATAGTGGATCCATGAGGTGGACATGGATGAATAGGTGGTAAGATGATAACGGATGATGGGAATCTATGAAACTAAGAAAAGAGTGGAAAGATTAAGCTTATACAATGGTGAAAAGGTAATGACAAGGCTGTGAGATGGGATGACACAAGAGGTAGGTGAAATGAGCATGAATCCATAACTTATATAGTTAATAATGACCATGAGTGAAGCATAAGCATATGCCTCAAACAAACATATCACTTTAGAGGCTCTTAAAGGAGGTATACATTGCAAAGTATTTTTCTAATAACCTTAAAATATGCTAAACTAAGAGTATGAGGGTGTTTGAGGATGACTGATGGTGTTTGAGGGAGATTGACCCTAGGGAACCTTTATGTCACTTGAATGAATGGCATATTACATAAATGAATCCCTGTAAACAAAATTCCAATAAATCTTTATATTTTTTCTCTCATGAACCATACAATATTTCTTCATTTTCTTATAGACTAAATATTAGTAGTGTATGTCTTCTTTAGATCCAGGTACCCTTACACTTGTGGAAATGATGTAGAGGGTAAATAGGAACACTCTCACTTTGTCTTGTTTTAAGATACACTTCCTTGGTAATGGCTCATTTATTCATTCTTCATGAAAAGGATCTTATCTTCACTTGCATGTATTATCTTGAGGGTAACATTTATCTATAACAAATATGAAAAAAACACAACTCATCCATTCACCTTTGCTAACACTCAATTTTAGTTCTACTAAACAAGTTCATTTTTTGTCTTTACATACAAAGGTTCTTCGACACTTTCACTAATTCAAAATTTCTCTAGTGTTCTTTGATTCTCATGATTTTGTTTGTGTTCTTTTTAATCTTATTAAACTCCTAAAATCATCAGTCAACCCCTTATCACTTCCTATCTTAACCTTCACAACTCTATCTACTTTATCCACAATCTTTGTAGCCTTTTTTGTCCATTTATTATTTATACAAAAAATTATAGTGGAGTTTGAGAAAAATAGTCATTGTTTCAAATACCATCTATCCCTTGCTTGCTGACTACAAAGTTTCATTCCATAAATCATTTCCTAAACCAAATTTTAAGTCACTTCAAGGTCTCATATTAGGCTTATTAGGCCTATTCTACACCTATTTATACGTAGACCTCTCCCATAATACCTATACATACATATTCAAACCTTAACCTCCAAAATATATTACTTTGATTTTAAATCTAATAAATCACCAATTTTCATAGATCTCTACTAGTTAGAATGGCCTAGAAATGAATTTTAGCTCCTAAACCCTAGCCATAGGGTTGACAGGGCCTGTAAGAGCTTGAGAGAAATTAAATAGTGATTTAAACTCTCACAAGGGTTTTTAAAATTATGTGATAATTGTTTAAGACATTCCCAACTATCATTCATTAGTTTATCATATTGAAACTTCTATAGTTTGTTTTCTTCCACTTTTGTGTGCTTGACTATGAACTCTTATAGTCTGGGCAATTTGAGAGTCAACATTTAGTTATGCTAAGATTTGTGTAATATTTTAAACCCTCTACATGGTTAAAACACATCTATACAATATACCCACATGTTCTATGAGTTATATAATCTCCTATTTATGATTTTGTTTCAACTCTTAGTGCAATTCTGAACACTACTGTGTGTTAACACATTGGTTACATGAAGTTTGAGCATCTTTTATGATTTAGGTTTTAAATGACGTTGGTTACATTAAATAACTTAAGGAATATAAATAAACCAACTTACCTTTCAACCTTACACTTCCAACAATCTCACTCAAAACTATTTATTTCACAAGAATTTGCTTAGTCTCCCTTCTACAATCGTAACAAGAAACACATGCATGCATTGTTCTCCACATACAAAATTATCAAATTATAAAAATCAATGTATTTTATGGATATTGAAATCATTAAAATAAGACTTAAAAATGTATTGATATGTATCAAAACTCATTCCATAGGGTTATGTTCCTCAACAACAATGCACACTCAATCTTGAACTTTCATACAAAATGTAGACACAAAAACAGGGTTCCTATATAGATTTCCTTGTAATCAACCTTCTAACAAATTACTTGTGGTTTATACCTAGTATTTTTTAAATCCATTAAAATTCATTTAATATTTATAATTCAAAGAACAATTTATATAATTATTCCTTACTCTTAACTCAGACATAACCTTTCATTCATACAATACACTTAGTCCTCATAAACACACAATTTAAGCATAATAGAGTCAACAAGATAGTTTAAAAATTTGAGACTCATTTATTTATTATTTTCCATTTGGGTTACATTTCCATTCTCCTTACAATCCAACCCAATCTCTCTCTAACTCTAAAAAGCATTTACAAACCTTTTATACTATGTAATTACCTAACTAACTTGCAACTCCCTCAAGTACATTGGGGAGAATCTCTTAACTACCTACACTTAACAATCTTGTCTAATGACTTATTAAATGTTTAAACATGTACCATTGTGGAATTTACCCCTTTTTGAACACTCTCATAGAGGACTAAAAATTGGGTATCCTTATTCAAAACTAAAACTTGACAAAAGAGTCCTAAAATTCAAATTTGTAAAATGGCGAGAAAATGACTTTACATTTCAAATTTAAAATTGATCAAGACCTATCATTATAAATTGATTCTTACAGAATCTTAAAGACTAGATTGACTCCCTAATGACTCATAACATTCAAGTAGACTAACATTTACAAGGAGGTAGTGATGCTCCTGCATCATACTACCAAAGAGGAAAATGAAAATTTCCCTAAAAGTTATAAGTGATTTGTCTTTGAGATTCTTGTTTAACTCCTCTTGTTTAATGGAATCTCCTCTTGGATTTTAATGTCTATTTTAGATACATAAAATTTTATGGTGCTTGATTAGTTGCATGTTGTCTCCTCCTTTATTCATCTTTCTCTTGCTTTCTCCTTTGAGTTTATCTTCTTACACTTTGATCTTCAACCTGACCATCTTCAACTTCTTAGTGTTCTCCTACAACCAACCTACACATGGAACACACAAGTCAATGAAAATAATCTCTTACTTATCCTATTAGAAATATTGCTCTTGTAGTTTCATGTTTGGTTTGCCAATGCTTGGATTTGATAATTGTGGGAGTAATACTATTTGTTTCCTCTTCTCTCCTTTAAACTTTTCAATTTATTCAACCTCATGTTCCTCTTCCTATTTATATCAACTCTTTACCTAATTATTAACTTATCCATCCATATCCAATGCCTTCAACATGCTTACTTTCTCAAAAAATTAATCTAAACTCTCCTTATTTTGTATGCATGATAAGTGATTTGACAAACTTGAAAACAATCCTTTTACTTGTTCATCTGAAATTATCTCACCTCTCTCTTTTTCTCTTAGTTGGTCCTTTGTATTAGGTAGTTGTACTCTCTTAAGCAAGTTTTTTGCACCTTGATCCATCATGAGCAAGTCTATTTTACCATTCTTCATTTCTTATCCAAGCTATCTCCTTCGATCAAATTCTTTGAGAAATCTCTTTTCTCTCTCCTTGTGATCTTATTTGGTTCATTTTCTCTTCTCAAGCCTCTCTTGGCTTGCTAACTACGTCACCAACTACCTATAATCTTCTTTAGTAACCTACTAGACAATCTTCATCATAATTTCAATGAACTTGATCAAATAAACAAATTAAAAATAAATAATGAAGATGTACCTTCTCATTAAAACCTTCTCTAGAGAATATTTCTCACTCTGATACCAAAATGATGTAGAGGGTAAATAAAAACACTCTTACTTTATCTTGTTTTAAGATACACTTCCTTGGCAGTGGCTCATTGATTCATTCTTCATGAAAATTCTCTTATGTTCACTTGATTTCTTTGTCTTGAGGGTAACATTGATCTATAGAAAATATGAAAACAAACACAACTCATCCATTCACCTATGCTAACACCTAATTATGGCTCTGCTAAACATGTTCATTTTATATCTTTACATACAAAGGTTTTGTGACACTTTCACTGATTCAAAAGTACTCTATTTTTATTTGATTCTCAAGAATTTATTTATGTTTTTTTAAACCTTATTAAATTCATAAAACCATCAATCATCCCATTATCACTTCATATCTTAACCTTGGCAAATCTGCCTACTTTATCCAGTCTTTTTAGCCTTTTTTTGTCCATTTATTGCTTGTACAAAAAATAAAGTGGAGTTTGAGAAAACTAGTCATTGTTTCAAATACTCTCTAACCCTTGCTTGAATAATACCAAGTTTAATTCCATAAATCATTTCATAAACTACTTTTAAAATCACATCAAGGTCTTGGATTAGGCTTATTAGGCCTATTCTACACTTGTTTCCACTTAGACCTCTCCCACCATACCTATACATACGTATTCAAACCTTAACCTGCAAAATATATTAATTTTCTTTAAAATATAAAAAATGACCAATTTTTAAAGACTTCTACCAGTTAGAATGGCTTATAAATGAATTTTATCTCTCAAACCCTAGCTATAGGGTTGATAGGGCTTATAAGAGCACGGGAGCAATTAATTAGTGATTTAAACTCTCACAAGGGTTTTTAAACTTATATGATAATTTTTTAAGACCTGAACAACTATCATTCATCCCCACCAATCATTAGTTTTCTAAATTGAAACTTCTACAGTTTTTTATCTTCCCCTTTTGTGTGCTTGACTATGAAGTCTTGAAGTCTAGGTAATCCAAGAGTCAACATTTGGTTATGTTAAGATTTATGTAAGATTTCAAACCCTCTATGTGGTTGAAACATATTTTTAAAATAAACCCACACATTATATGATTCATATAATCTCCTATATAAGCCTCTGTTTCAACTCTTAGTGCAATTTTGAACACTAGTGTGTGTGAACACACATGATACATGAAGTCTGAGCATGTTTTATGAATTAGGTTTAAAATGGCATTGGTTACATTCAATAAATTAAGGAATATAGAGAAACCAACTTACCTTTAAACCTTACACTTCCAAAAATATCCCATCAAACTCTTTTTTTCACAAGATTTTGCTCAATATTCCTTATACAATCATAACAAGAAACACATGCCTGTACTGTTCTCCATAAATAGGCTTATCAAATTCCAATAGTAAATGTATTTTACAGATATTACATTCTTTAAAATAAAAATAAATAATATATTTATGTGAATAAAAACACATGCCATAGGGTTATGTTATTCAATAACAATGCATACTCAGTCTTGCACTTTTATACATAATGCAAACACAAAAATAGGGTTCCTATATAGATTTCCTTGCAATCAACCTTCTAAAAAATTACTTGTGGTTTACGCCTAGTCTTGTTGAAATCCATTAAAATTCATTTCATCTTTATAATTAAAAGAATAATCTAATTTTTTTTCCTTACTCTTAACACAGACATAACCTTTCATTCATACAATACACTCGATCCTCATAAACACAAAATTTAGGCATAAGAGAGTTAGAAAGATAGCTTCAAAATCTGGGACTCATTTATTTATTCTTTTCTATTTTGGGCACATTTCCATTCTCTTTTGAATCTAACCCCATCTCTCTCTAACTCTACAAAATCATTTACAAGTCTTTTATACTATGTAACTACCTATCTAACTTGTAACTCCCTCAAGTACATTGAGGAAAGTCTCTTAACTAATTACACTTAGCAAATTTTTCTAATGACTTATTAAATATTTAAACATGTACCATTGTGTAATTGACCCCTTTTTGAACACTCTCATAGAGGACTACAACATTGGGGCTCCTTCTTCAAGACCAAAACTTGAAAAAGAGTCCTAAAATTTAAATTTGCAAAATGGTGAGAAAATGCCTTTGAACTTCAAATTCAAAATTGATCAAGACCTAGCATTATAAAATAATTCCTACATATTCCTAAAGATTATATTGACTCCCTAATGACTCATAACATGAAAGTAGACTAATATTTACAAGGAGGTAGTGATTATCTTACATTGGGAAAGAAGCTGAAGACTATCATGGGAAAGTGGCTCATACTCCTGATAAGCTCTACAAACTTACATTTTTCTATCATGATGCTCAAAAGAGGAGAAATCTTAAAAAATTAATTATTTGCTTGAATGAAGAACATCTGATGAGTGCCTTAACTTATAAAGGATTGTTCATAAAGGAGAGAGAGTCAAAAGAAGAAATAATTTCCAACTATGGAAGCTCTCTTATACCCCTTTGCCTAAAATTCTAGATCTTGATTTTCTCTCTCATGGTCATACCATGTGCAAACCTGAAGGGCTCTCTTGATGTATAAAGGAGCTAGGTGGATGAAGAGAACCAATTTTGAGCCTTTAAGAGGTCTTTTTTCCTTGAATCTTCTCTAAAAATCCTATCATGACTCCACCTTCAATATCATGAACTCTGTTATATGAAAAATTCCATACAAATATATACTACATGAAAACACATGAAAATAGCCTTTGTTTTGCCTTTTCTTCATACTTCAAATTTGGAACCATAAATTTAGGGAAATTCAAGGATGAGTACGAGTCTTTTGGCATATTAAAATAAATAATAAATATTTTGATATCAAAATGGTGCCAAAGTTTACACGTGGGAGCCTTTTAGAGAACAAAACTATGCTTAAACTTACATGAAGATATATTTTCAAAGTATGAACATTTGACTTGAAGAAAAGTCATTAATATTAAGGTAATTAAATGTATTATGAATTATTTAGTGGAATTTTGACTCAAAATTTATCATTTAAAGGCCAAAAACTTCAATTCTAGTCAACATACATATATTAGACCACCACGTAGAGGCTTATAACTATGCCATGAAAAGTTTCAAGTTATAGGGGTCGGTATTTGGCCTTGATAAGCCAAATTTCCAACAACTATGTTTTATATTATTGATAAAATGGTAACCTATTAAGATAAATTATAAAAACAATTTATCTATTTAATTCAATATAAACCCAAGGTACTAAAATGTGTATATAGGTTAAGCACTTAGCCTGATAGGTTTTGTTCACACATAATTTTTTTTGAAAAGGGATAAAGGCTTCTGTCATTTTAGAATGTAAACCTGCCAAATTTTTTATTTAAATAATTTTATACAAATCTAATTATGAATAATTATTATTTATTTTTAGTCCAATTAAGTCTAAAACCAAACAGACAAACTAACATCCATTTTCAAATGCAAATAATAATATTAAACCTACCTTCAAATGGAAATGCTCCCTGCTTCCTTTCCTCTTGATTTATTTCTTCCTCATGTGATGGTCCCCTATTATTTTTATTTCACCTCTTTTAATTTATTTTTTTAAACTATGCATTATCTATAAAAACTCTTACACCACCATCAGTTTCCTTAAGGGCATTAAAGTTCTATTGCACCATATCTATTATTAGTAGTATGAAAGCCGTAAATTATGGGCATGGTTGCCATTTTTTCCCAAATCATCTATACATATGCCAACTCAAATTATATAATGATAGATACAATTAAAATCCTAATGCTTCTCCAAAACCTAATTCCTTACCTTTTTAACTTTGAATAAGTTATGATAAAAAATCCATTTGAGCTTTCATGCAAATAACATAGTTTCACATGTTTTTATAACTTATTTCTATGTGATTTTTTCCCATTTTTAACCCTTTTAGGCTAACTAGAGGTAAATCACACATGATAAATCAAACACCCAATACTTCCATTCTAGTTTAAAAAGAATGCAATACTAACACAATCCAATAATGTTAGTCTGTACAGTAATATAATTCATCATGAATTGGTAAATGTAATAGTTTTGTGGAAATACAACTAGTTTTGCTTATTTAACATAACATGGCACTATATTAGCATATAAGATATAAAAATATCCAAAATAATTTGTTATATGAATCATCCACCAAATGGATAATCATGCAAGTAGGTAATAACTATTTCACAAATTATTCAAATAATCATAATAGATGATATAGCCAATAACCAAGAAATACAAATTCATTCAAAAACTAAAATGTGGTGTGTGCAAGTTCCATGTTTTCTTTTATTTACCACAAAATAATAATATTTACACCTTCCTCCTTGATGATACTCTCCCTCTATACCACTCTCTAAGGGTGGGATAGTCGTGCATCCACCTTAGTCAAACCAAAAGGGTAGTTAGTCCATTCTATGAAAGGTAATGATATAAACACAAAATATAACTAATTAGATGAACTATTGTAGGCAATATAAATCTACTGATGGAATCATAATCAAAATGAGATTTCATAACAATATCATAACTAAACATAACTAACCAATACAATTTTCACCATACAACAATAACATTAAATAAACTAATGAGAAATCAGAACTAATAACCCATAAGTTTTAATTTTTTATTAACACTAATGTAGTCTTTAGGAGTCGTATGTGACATTACTTATATTTGGTGTAGTTAACCCAAATATTATATTTCAATAGTGAATGATAGTCTCCAAGCTTATTTTCTATAGATTTATTAATGGCATCAATCAAGTTATTATTGGTTAACTCAGCCAAATTATTCCCTTATAAGTATTAATTTTATGAGAACCTCAAGGTGGTCCCATTTTCATAATCCCATTTAGTGAGTTCAACTGATTGAAATACATGTCCATTATCATAAACTAGTGAGATTAGGGTCCTAAATCATGTTGTTATGCTTTCATCAAGTAACTTGATGAATTCCTTGGTTGTGTTGTTCTTAGTCATCACTACCTTTGTCCATCTTGTGTAGTAATCAATGATTATAAGTATGAATTTATGCTCAACTAATGAGTTTGGGTTGATGAATCTAATGAATTTAAGTTCCCATTGAGTGAAAGGATGCTCTTCTATCATAGGATATAAAGGCATTAGAGTGTGAAATTCCTTCTTGGTAAAGATTCGTAACTAATGGCATGAACACACATGGGCACAAATAGTACCTAGGTCATAGATTTTTGTGTTCAACTGTAGTTCTTGAAGGATGGCCACTACATAATGTTTTTGGAAATTTAGTCATGATTTATTTGGATTCTTATATAGATAGACATCTGAGATAGATGATTTCATAGTTATTCCTATAAATCACTCCCTTATTTCTAAGAATGTAGTATCTAGATTTATTCATATCCTTGACTAGGTCATATACATGTTTTTCTAAGGTGGAATATTTTACATATACATTTTTTGAGTTTGTGCTCATGAAATCAATTATTTTCTCATTTTCATTTAGCTTTCAGGTGAGCACATTAGCTATGGTGTACTTTTATGCAAAGGAATAAAGGTATAAGTCCTTAATGTAGTCTAGGTTGATTCAGATTGGAACCTACATGATGAGTTCCTTCATTTATTGGATGGATTCCCCAACTATAAGAGTATATTCCAACTTTACTTCATCTTTCAACATTGCAATCAAAGGTTTAAATCTTTTATCAAAATAAAATATGAGTTTCATACAAAGTTAGCCTTACTAAAGAATGACTTTAATTCCCTTTTAATGTTAGACAAAGTTATCATAAAAATCACATTAGCATGTTTAAGGTTGATAGAAATACCTTCATTCATGATGATGTGAGCAAGAATCTTACCTTAATTAATACCAAATATGATTTTATTTAGGTTAAGTGAGATACCATACCTTATACACCTTTAGAATAACATCTAAATATGGTCAATGTGACTAGATTTATGTTTTGAAAAATACTCAAGTCATCCATGTAAATAACAATGCATTTACCTATAAAACCTTAAAAATAAAAGTCCATATCTCTCTTAAAGGTGTCTCCTATGTTAATAAGGCCAAATGTCATTTGTTTATAATTGAAGGTGTTCCACTTGGTTGTGAATGTAGTCTTGGCTCTATCTTCTAGGTTTACTAAAACCTAATTATATCCTAAGAATCCATCTAGGAAAGACATCATTTAGGATCCACTTACCATTTATATCACCTCATATAAGGAAGTAAAATGATAGTTATCTTTATCAAAATATTAATTAATATTTCTAAAATCCACACAAATTCAAATTCCTCCATTATATTTATGGACTAGAGCTAACCTAGCTACTCAAGTAGAGTGATGAATTGGGAAGATGATCCCAACTAAGAGGAGTTCATGGATCTCTTTATGAATAATTGGTTTTAGGATTAGGTTCATGGGTAATTACATCTATTTAAAGGTATTTTGATTGTTTTTTAGTGGGATAGTTTGGATTATTATCTTTTGGCAAAATCCTTAAGGTCTCCATAGACCCAAACAATAATGTCTAGGTACTGTAGTAGTAGTTTTTAAGTTTTTAGACTTAAATAATATTGAAATTCAAAACAATATGAACATCTTGGGTATTTTATAATGATCACATATTAATAATTCTAGACTTTTTTTCTAAATGTACTGGTCTCTTATGGCTATGTGCATATTTTTCAAGGTTGAACACTCTCTCAAGGAAGATTTTCCCTTTTGGAGATTGATTTTTATTTAAGTTCATAATTTTGTCCTAGTCACATTCTTTGTTTCTAGGGTCATATCTCCACCTAATCTATAACTTGGGTCTCAAATATCCCCAAGTTATTAAGGAGTTATAAAATGTGATAGTCATCTTTAAAGACCTCAAATTTCTTCACATTGTTTGGTATTAAATGACATGGGATGAGTTCCACTAATTTTTTTGGAAACACTGAATCATCTAGGGATGTCACATTTATAGCAGTGGTTAAAAATGAATTAGTCACATAATTTTATTCCTTAATAATAGGGATAAAATTGGAGATGTTGATAATTTATATCAAAGCCCATGTCCTATGTTTATACTTCCTTAAATAAGCTAGTTTACATTAGAATTTTATCATGACTTGGTTAACTACTAATTCAAAATCCCCAAACACTCTTAATCATTTGACCATATGTTTTAACATTAATTATAGTCCTAATATTAGGGCTTCATACTCTACCAAGTTATTGGTGTAAGAGAACTAGAGCCTATAGGTAGTTAGGTGTATTTTCCCTACTGGATCAATGAGAAGAAATCCTTTTCCAAAACTTATTTAGAACAGGCTCCATCAAAATACAAGGACCATAGACTTGGTAATTCAAGAGTTTTATTAGCTTGGTTTTTAGTACATTTTGTATATAAAGTATAAACACTTATGTCAAAGGATACTAAATTTACTCTTTCATTGACTACATTATATTTGCTAATCATGTGTTTATTTTGGGTACTCTATCAACATGGATCTAGTTGGCTACACCTCTCCAAAGAGAACACATATGGGATAAGTTTATAGACACGTATTTGTTAAAGGTTTTAGAATAGTCTCTACTAAGAGACATATGATAATCCTTTGGGATCTCCACTACTTGAATATCCATAAACTATTGGATCTTGGGCTTAGATTCCAATTGAATATAGACATTTAAGAGCTTGATCATTACTTAACATCAGACTTATCCAACTAGACCACTAAAATTTTGAATTAATAGGTGTTAGTCCCAATTTTTGATAAATTATTATAGGAATGACATTCATAGAGGCTCCTGAGTCAACCAAATAGTTATGAAGATGCTTCTAAAATAGACTAACCATAAAGAGGAAAGTTAGTGCCTCAATCATATTTTTATGGATTAACATGTTAGTATGTGCATGATTTAGTTTGGGATAGACTAGTTTGTCTATGAGGGAATTTAGGATGATATCTCTTTGCTAAATGATTTGGGCAAGCTAATGTAAGTTTATGTTATGTTTGATATTCTTCATGTGCTCCACTATGTTTTATCCAATCTTGTTAGTCATAATTTGGGCATATTTATCTGGATTAGGATTATTTGATTCTATGGGTGGAGGGTCATTCCTTTCTCTTAGATTAAGAGGAGTGAAAGAATTATTAGGAGGGGATAACATGGTAAAGGTTTATTGATGTATTAGGTTCCTAAGGGTGTAGTTACTCCTCTTAAATTGTTATAAAGCCTTCACCTCATTAGTGATGTCTTTAAGTTTGTTGTATTTATGGATAGGGAAGTTTAAATGGTACCATGTTAATGCTCAAGTATATTTATAGAATTATACCTCTTAGCCTAATTGGTAGCCTTGGGAAATTAGCTCATACTCTTCCTTATCTTTTTTTAATACATCAAATTCACTAAAAATTAAATGGAGTTGAGTTCACCATATTGGGTCATATTATGCACACAACACTAGTTAGCTAAAGATAACTCACAAACGTTGATCTCATGGATTTTATTAGGATAGAGATCTTATTATTTGCTAGAATAATTATAGGGATGATTTTACTTTTGATAAGTGAAATTCCTAATTGAATTCTCACCACCATTAATTCTAACTTGTGTCTAGACATTGAAGAATTCATTATTCAACTTCTCTACTATGCAATGTATAGTATCCAACTCATTCTTTTTAGACTCCTAAGGCACACTTTGGATGTTGTCTACAATGGGGACCAGTGTTTGATTGTGATATTAGGGTGTTAATTCATTATCAATTGGGATAAGGAATCTTAGGGGATTATTAAGAACAATGTGTCTCAAAATAAGTTGGTTTATCAGTGGCACATGTTGTGGCATGGGTATATTCTAGTTAGTGACAAATAAGGGGTTCAAATTAGGAATGCTTAGAAATAGATTCAAGATGGTTGGTGTTAATAAACCTTAATGATTTAATTTTTTGTCTAATTTGATGACTTCAACATAATCTATAGCTAAGTCTACTACTGATGGGTATCTGCATAGGGACATAAATTTCCAAGGATCTAGTGCATTTTTGTACATTTCAAGGGATAATTTGGAATATAATCTATACAACATTTTGATTTAAATATATATCTTTTAGAACCTAATATTGAAATTTATTATAGACTCATTGTGTTTCCTTTTGATGTAGGTGAACTATTATTATAACATACTTAGGTCGATGACCTACCCAAATTGGGTGAGGAACATGTTATTAGATTGGCCCTAACTTGTGATAAAAACGTTGGGAAAATTTAATAACCAATAATATGCCATGTATATTAAATTAGACAAGGAAATCCTATAGGTAATGTCCTCATGTTCCATATTTAGAAGATTAAGAGTAGTTTTATATGAAGTTACATTTTGCTCAGTGATATGTCCCACACCTAGTGTGAATATTGGTAGGTACCTTTTGGGTTCTTGGGTAAATCATGGACAAATCCAAGAGTTTTTATAGTAGACCGAACCAAACACACCATAGGTGAAGGTTTGTTAGGGACAAACTGAGAGGATGAGATAGTAGATGAAACCATAGGTCTCAGTATCCTTCTATAAGTTCTAGTCCTCCTATTGAATTACGATGGGGATATTATTAATCATTTAAGACCAATTCAACATCTAGTGATACACATAGTAGGATCCAAGTTGCTATTAGGTAGGTTAGTAGCATAAATACTTGTTAGATAGTGATAATTAGTACCCTCTTTCTAGTACCAACTATTATTTGGTATAATATATCTGATCTAACTACACCTATGATTCTAGATGCATTGATCAAGGTTGAGGAATAATTGGGGGACTTGCATCTTCTCATTTTAGAATTATTGCTAAGATAATCTATGTAATGCCCAAAATTTACATTTTAGGCACACACAAAACCACAACATTTTTTTATAACACTCCAAAGAACAAAATAAATCTATGCATAAAAAGATAGTAACACTATCATGACATAAAAAATCAAGAGAACACAAAAACATGATGTCACAATAAAGTTGTGGTCTAACCAATTATGCTTTATTCTATAAGCAAAATGCATAGAGTCAAAGCTCAAATACAACCTGGATTAGTTATTAGTGATTTGAGTGCCATAAATTTGACACAATATAAATTCTAAATGGTAAGAAGGCAGAGTCACTTGAGGCTAGACAAGATTTAATTCCCTTAAAATTATTTACATAAACCCACACCCAAATAAAAAATAAAATTTTACAAGTAAAACTTCTCAATAAGGGAGGATCACATCCTAACTATGGTAACATTCACAAGTATAAATTTAACAATAAACATAATTACAAGAATAATAGAGTTAACACTATGGGAAAATAGGTCAAAATTACTGTTAAGGTCATGTTGGGACCAACATACCCCATTTTTTTGAATTAGGACCCTTGAAAAACACTTAGAATAAAACATGGAAATTTTATCATGTCAAGGTCTTTTATAGAATTTGAAGATCATCCACTTTATTAAGAGACAAGCATATGTGGTCTCAATCTAATTTAATTTGGACTAACATTACTAATGAAGTTCATGTGGTTGTTAGTTATAGGTTCCATGGTGTGCACCCTCAAGAATTATGTATTACAAAACCCTAGAAAATCCTTGATTCAAATTTGAATAATGATGGGAACTAAATTGGTTGGAACCATTTTAAAATGAATTTATATAAATAAATATAAAATTCATATTCTAGGTTTAGTCATGTTTTTAATATAACCTAACTAAGAAACTTGACCCCTTTTGTTACTTCCCCCTTTTCTAAAGTTCCTTATGGCCTAACTAAATGCCATTATGCAGAGTCCTTTTATATTCCCTAGCTTGTCCTAATAATTTAATACTAAGACCATGACGTATTCATTACTATAATCATGACCTTAGTCTTAGCACCTTAAGCCTAAGTTTTTATTGTTTCCATGATCCTAACATTAACTTCTTCATGGTTTTTAGGACCTATGGTTATGACTATATCATGCGATTTGATCCAGTGATGTAAGGATAACCCAAAATCTAGATTAAATAACATGTATCTTTGGTAATTATATGATCCATGCTCAATCACCAAGACCTGATCGAATGGAGTGAAGCATAATTAAAAAGTCAAAGGGATGTAAGAAGATTAAAGGGTGGACATGTGAAACCATCAAATTCAAGGATTAAAAGGAAAAGGGGCCCACCTTACATGACTACCAATCAATAAAAAGTCCCCAGATCAAGGTCTTATGGCTATTGCTTTATCATGACATTTGATCCAATATAGTGAATTAACACTAAAACCTTGGGAAGCCTTGTGATATTGCCAAGTGGTATCCTCAAATTTGGTACTAAAGATTTTAACAAACTTATAATTGATATTCACCTGACTGTCACTCAAACATTTAAAAATATGAACTTAACACTTATGCGACCATCAAATTTAAGTATAGAAAAGCAAAAATTTCACTGGTTTAAATGTGACATCCACGTGACTATCAATTGACACCTATGAGGGTATGTTTGATGTCCATAAGACCATCAATTTTAACTTAATGAAATATATTACTTAGTGTTCAAATGGCACTCAAAAATCCTATTTTGAATTGAAAATGGCCCTATAAGCTAAGAAAAATGCTCAAAATATGCTTAAAATGGAAGGCCTTGATATGCAAGACAAGGATATATGCAAAAAATATACCTAGCCTAAGAAGATTATCATTCCATGTTGAACCTATTTTGTGCAAGGTTTGTGGCACATGGAATAAATATTTTGGCCTAATGTTTTTGTTATGTTTATTAAATATAATGCATACATTTAACCTAAAGTATTTATACCTTGACCCCCCCTTTTTATGATAATCATAAATTAGGTTTAAATTTATTAGCCTAAGGTTTATCCCATGCTTAATAAACATGAAAAAACCTTAGCCTAAGGAACATAAGTCTAAGTTGTGACTTTAATAAGGTACCGACTTAACATTCAAGCATTTTTAGATCAACAGTTCGTGCCTCATCGCTCAATTTGATCCAATGGTGTAAATGAACCAATGACTTTTCAAAGGCCCATAATCTTGCCATGTGGCTAATATTTGTTTGATGAATGACTAACCAAAATATTTGGAGCATGGGAAATTATATAAAATGTCAAGTGTCACGACCATAAAATTTGTAATAAAGGGATCCAATCAGGATCCAAGGGCCCAAATTATCATCTATGACTTGTGTTAATTTGGGATTTTGATCCTATGATGAAAAATAAAGGAGGTATTTTTAAATATAAAAGGCTAGTGTTCAAATGACATTTATGAAAAATGTTGTGAAAGGTTTAGACTAGTGCCACATAAGCAGAAAAGGACAAAATTCAAGACTTGGTGGGCTTGAAAACACAAAGGTATAAAGGCAAAGGTCCAAATCAAATACAGAACATGTATAAGCCAAAGCCTAGATATCTTCTACCATTAAGTCTCTAAAACTTTAAACCTTGCATAAAAATGACCCCAACAGATTTAATTTTCTACAATTCAATCAAAAGATAACTTAATTATGTTTTTGAGCATGAGAGAGCTTTCAAAAAGATCATCTAAAATTTAGTGTGAATAATTATCAAGAAATAGAGACCATGTCAACTAGTAGGTAGTAATTAAAGTAAGAGTTTGATATCTATTTGGAAACAAATAATGAGGGATAGATATTAAAAGATATGGAATTGGACCTTACAATGCCAAATATCTAGGGCATTAGGAATTATTTTAAGCTCTTATTTATGATAAAAGAGTTGCAATCCATCTCAAGGGAGGACTAAAGAAATGCCACCACAAATAGATGGCACTGTGACCTAGTTACAATCCAAATAATTGGCCTTCATTATGACACATCAAAACCATAGGTATTTCACTCCATTGACATCCTTGCCCCCATTTTTGTTGATTGTAGGATAGATAGTGAATGTATCATTAGTGAAGGTAATTCAAAAGGGGTAGTATACATTTCCCTTGTTTCTTTTGAAAAGTACTATAAGATTCATCTTCCCCATATAGACCTTCCAAAAATGAGGGAATGGACCAATAACAATGACTTGGACTTCATCATGAGACCCTGGGTCCACTAAGGACCTCACATATTTAGAACCCTTGATGGCAGAATCCCTATCATCTAGTTCAGAAAGGGTATTAGGGTGATAATGACCTTGTTGAATAGAGATTTTGGTTTGCATTCAACCACTTACATAAATAAGGTTTAGGTCTCATATGTTCACTTCCTAGTGAAAGAAAAACTTACCCCTCCACTTGGAGATTTCATCAATATCTTCCTTGATAAGTAATTCATTGACATCAAGAGAAAGATTTCCAATCAATTCTATAAGATTTCATACCTACTTGATGCCCTTTTTGCTTCAATCACCTTATATAACATTAGGATTTGGTCCCCAAAGGGTAGGAAAACCATCTCATACCATTATTCCAAGTTTCACATCTTTAAGTATAGGAATCACATGTAGTTTATTTGTGACTACATTTACCCTAGTATAGTGCAGGCCATCACAAGTGACCCATGCCTAGAATCAACTCCCTCATCAAAAGATATGTTGAAATGATAGGTGACATATGGTATTATCCTAATTACACAATAATCACGATATAAAGAATCATGTCCCACCTTACAGACTACCAATGCATGTCTTGAATAAGCTTGTTGAGAAATAAATTGCCTCCCAACTCATCCTTAGCATTGACAAGGCTTGCAAGGAAAAAATAAGGGTCTACTTCACCCTTTCCCCTTGGATATTGGGAAAATCATAATTAAAAACTAGAATTAGGTGGAATCTATGGTCACACATAGGAATTCATTTGGATTTTAGCTAGATGAACTCAAAATGTGGGATCCAAAGAGAAAGGTGGGAGAACATTTAAAAGACAAAAAGATCAAACATGAGTATGTACACCAACTGGGTGTCCATGACACCATATACATCAAAGCCAAGAACTATGAAGAAGTGTTGGCTAGGATCCAAGGTCACAACATCAAGATAGAGCATAGATTGGTCAAGGATAATAATCCTTCTAGGGAAATGTGGTAAATACACCCCTTTTAATACTATTTATTACCCAGGCCATCTAGAATAACCCATGTGCAACCTCAGATAGAGAAACCATAAACCTAACAATAGGTTAAATAGGTTCAAGATGAATAAGATAGAGGGGAGAAATTTTAAGAGGTCAAGCTATAAGAAAGACATTGGGAAGGGCCTTCATATTTATCACTACCCTAAAGGCCACCTTCTCCAGTCTAGTACATTGACATGATAGCCTTGGAACCAAAAGAGACACTTAAGGGTACCCTCAAGGAACTTGTAAAATCCTATAGATCAAGTGGAGAGGAGGAACCTTAAGAGGGAAAAATAAGAAAGGATTTGATTCCCAAAGAACCTAAAGAGAAGAAAAAATTTGCCTTGGTCTTAATGAAACCAAGGAATAAACCTAGATTGACCTTCACTCATCCCACTAGTGAGGTCAATTTCTCCAGTGATGAATTTCCAATCCAAAGACTAGTCATTCCTGACTGGTTCATCTATGGAAAATTATAAAATATCCCATCTCTCTCCCACTCATGGGCCATGACAAGGGTTATTGTGAATGTGCATGATGATATAAAGCCTTAGATAAATGCTATAATGAAGGAGTATGAAGAAAGGAGAATTATGGTCACCTAAGGCTCAAGAGGTAAGAATATGGATGCTTAAAGAGCATCTAATAGCTTAGGTGTGGATGTCCCAGAACCTCCTTAGTGTGAGGAACTAATTACCATAGTTAATTTTAATCTTAAGACAATAGGCTTAGATAGAATAACAAGGATAGCCATCATTGGGATATAATAATTCACCTTTCAAAAGGTGGAACCTTCTATAGGTTTGACCCCTATTATAGGGTAACAACTTGGTGAGGCTATAATACATGAAGAATATGTGGAAATATTTCTAGAAGCACAATCAAAACAAGCCAAGGCTAGAATCTAGGGTCTAAAATAAAGGATCTAGACTTTAGAAAGAGAAAGGGATAATTTACGAACATAGGCTATCTTATTAGTCCTAGAAGCCATGAATTTTTTTTAGATGAATAATTTTTAGATATGTTTGAGGCATTAAAGTCATTAAAGATGAGGTAAAGTGCATTAGAGGACCAATATACATTAGCCAAAGACCTAGTCACCTAATGGCAGGCCTCAAAGGATAGGATTGCTCAGCTCCTCAACATTCAAGTAAAGGAGTAGATCCCAAAATTTAGAACCATAAGTATGGGATACTTAGGCATAATCTTGGGGATTGTTATTGATAAGGTTAAAATATTGAGTACCTAGCATACCAAGGTAAAAAGGCTTTTAAAAGATGACAAAGGGCTCATCACTAGGATTGAACAACTTCTTGGGACTGTGCTTGTTAATCCTGCACAACCTACTACCCTTGGACTCATTAGTGATGAAGAGTTAAAGAATAGTGACATTTTGGTGACTCAAGAATTCCAAGGTAAAATAAAAGGCTAGTATAAATAGGATAACAATAATATCTTGGATATGATATTCAATGCAGGTGAGAGGATCAATGAAGCTAGATGTATCAAGGAGGCCTTGGATAGAAATGAAAAAGAATTTAATGAGATAGTAGACCAAGAGGAGGAATGCATCATGAAGCCTAATATGGACTCTTAGATGGTTGATGAACAATATGAGAGGGCCATGAACCTCCTCTAGCAACAGACATGGGCTCCATCATCAAATTAAGTAATATTCTATTTTATAGAATTTTGTAGCATTTTGAAAGGGAATATTCCATTGTAAAGGCATATGCTAGTTTATTAGCATATTTACCTCTAGGTCAGTATGATTTGGAAAAGCACTTGTATTTTAGAACTTGTAGGGATAACTGTCCCTATCTTTGTACACTTGTATTTTGTGACTGACTAGTATACTACTTGGTCTTCCTATAAAGGCATGTATCACCATTGTAAAAAGGGAGAGTTTTGAGAAAATTTTATCTACTTGAAGAAATTAATAAGATCAAGAAATTCTAAAAAGATTATCCATTTTTTGATGTGTTAATTACTAATATAGCTTTTCTCTCAATTATTAGTAAAGGTCTTGAATTTGAATATTGTCTTTAAATTTTGAATAACATTCTTTAATCATAGGGTTTCTAATTTGTGCTTATGTTAGATTAGCTAAAATATCTTAGTTTCTACTTCATTTCATTTTGATTTGTATTCAAATGTGTAATTACTATTTGATTATAGTGGTAAATCCTTAAAGTAGACCTGTTTCTTACTTGTGATTCTTAAACACTTTTCTTTGAAGTTGCCTAATATATAGTGAGATTTGAGCTTAGGATATGTTGTATTATATATTTATTAAATGCATATTCAATTATAACTGATATTTTACCATAATTTTTGAGACTAAAACTAGCATTCACTCATTTCTTTTCTACTCTACCCTTCTATTTACTTCTTTTTAAACCAAGACCACTTTAATTTTAGCCATATTATAAATATCCACTTAGATTAGTCTGTACCTTAAAGGAAGAACATAACTCACTAAGTATCAACAAAGATCCATAAAGAACTAGCCAAGGTGGCTCCCAACCACCAAATTATATAAATATATCTTACTCTAGTGCTATGTCACCATAGGTAACTAGATTGTCAAAACCTGCAACTCATGCTCTAAATTTTCTAAATTCTAAAATGAGAAGTGTTCTCTAAACAAGGGAACTTGTGGTACATTTAGAAGCATCAACAGGATGACTCTCACTTGCTCTAGAAGGAGGACCGAATTCTTTGCATCCTTATTCATCTTAGTCTTGTTTTGATGAAATATCAATATATATTCATGTTTTTTAGTGAATTCTTTGATTAAAAGTATAAAGATAATTGATATTTGTGGTTTTCAATGCTCCTTTGTGTTTCCTTTGAAATTCATTGGAAATTGATGCTTGTTTTTTGGTAAATTTAGCATTAACTTTGAAAATCCATAGTATCTAAGATTAGAATGATTCATTTTGATCAAATTTGGGCATATCTTTCATAGATATAAGTTCCTCTAGTCTTAGAATTACAAACATAGACCATATTTACGTAGTTAGATGCATCTTCTAGTTAATTCAATCAAATATCAATGTCTTTTACAAATTTTCATACCACCTTAACAAAATAAGCTCAATGTGTAGGTCTAACTCTTGCTCTTCATAAAAGTTAACTTGACACATCATATTTCAGGTAGGATCTTTGAATTTTAAGGTGGAATTTCCCAAGATCAGGAGAAGATCACACACAAAAACTAGAGAACCTTTACTTGAACTTGAGGTTCATAGAAAGGCTAGATATGATAAAGGTACATGCAAAAGATCTAAGTCTCACCAATTCAAGGTATATGTGTCTTTAACCATTACCTAGGTATGGCATGGTTAGGGGATTCCTTGATCAATGTGCTAGGGGTGGTTCATGATCTTGCAAGAAACCCTAAGAAATATCTACCTACATTTAGTCTAATGGATATAGTAATTGATGAAGAACATATAGATTCTTTTAAGTCTGATTTAAGATTAATTAATGTTGTGCATGAAGATGTGGCATGTAGGTTTTTTCCATTTACTTTTAAAGATGTCACTTATGAATGGTTATTGAAGTTTCTTGACAATTATATCACAAGTTGGAATGATTTAAATAATATTTTTATTGATCAATTTGGTAAGATTATCAGTACCTATGTTATTTACCATTAATTCACCACTATTATAAGGGATGTTAGTGAGCCTATTAAGTCATTTAATGCTAGATTTCATAAGATGTATAGTAGGACCATGGACTCCCAAAAGCCTAACAATGTCCTAGCTCTAAAAATCTATAAATATGTCATGGATCATATGACCTCTATATTCCTAAAGAGATCCATCCAAATTATAGCTTCATTGGCCGAAGCCTAAATTGAATTAGTGATCATTAATGATAAAATGTATCTAGGTATAAATGTAAAGGTCCAAATCAAATCTAGAACACGTATAAGCTGAAGCCTAGGTATCTTCCACCATTAAGGCTCCAAAACCCTAAACCCTACATAAAAGTGACCCGAATGGATTAAATTTGCTACAATTCAATCAAAGGACAACTTAATTGTGTTTCTGAGCATGAAAGACCTTTCATAAAGATCATCTGCAATTTAGTGTGAACAATTAGCAAGAAATAGAGACCTTGGAAACTAGCAGGCAATAATTAAAGGAAGAGGTTAAGCTCTATTTGGCAATAGATAATGAGGGCTGAATATTTAAGGATATGGAATTATATCTCATAGTGTTGAATATCTAGGGTGTTAGGAATGGGTATGAGCTCATATTTATGATAAAAGAGTTGTAACCCATCTCAAGGGAGGAGAAAATAAATTCAACCACAAACAGATAACACTATGACCTAGTTACAATCCAAATGGTTGGCCTTCATCATGCCATGACAAAACTGGAGGTATTGCACTACATTGATGTCCTTGCCCCATTTTTTTTAATTGTAGGATAGATGGTGAATGTATCATTAAGGAAGGTAATTCAAAAGGGGTAGCATAAATTTCCCCTATTACTTTTGAAAAGTACTATAAGCTCCCCCTTCCCCATATAGACCTTCCTAAAATGAGGGAATGGACCAATAACCACGACTTGGACTTCGTCTTAAGACCCTAAATCCACCAAGGACCTAACATATTTATAACCTTTAATGGAAGAATCCCTATCATCCAGTTTAGAGAGGATATTAGGGTGATAATTAAATTATTAAAGAGATATTTTGGTGCTCCTTCAACCACTTACATAAATAAGGTTTGGGTCTCATATGTACACTTCCTGGTGGAAGAAAAACTTACCTCTCCAATTGGAGATTTGATTAGTATCTTCCTTGCTAAGGAATTCATCACCATCAAGAGAAAGACTTACAAGCAGTTATACATGATGTCATACCTACTTGATTCCATGCTTACTTTAGGCACCTTCCTTGACATTAGGAATTGGTCCCTATAGGGTAGGATAACCATCTCACATCATTATTCCAAGTTGCACATCTTCAAGTATAGGAATTACATGCTGTTTATTAGTAACCATGTTTAACCTACTATAGTGGAGGCCATCATAGGTGTCCCCATGCCTAAAATCCACCCCCTAATTAAAATATACATTGAAATGATAGAGGATATATGGTATTATCTTGATTGCACAGTCACCAGGATAGAAAGAATCATGTCCCAACCTTACATACTACCAGTGGATGTCCTGAATAAGCTTGCTAAGTAGGAAATTACCTCCTAGCTCATCCTTGGAATTGATAAGGCTTGTAAGGAAAAAAGGAAGGTTCTACTTCACCCCTTCCTATTGGATATTAGGAAAATCATAATTAAAGATTGGAATTAGGTGGAAGTTATGGTCACACATAGGAATTTATTTGGATTTTAGCTAGATGAACTCAAAATGTGGGATCTAAGGAGTAAGGTGAGAGAACACATAAAAGATAAAAATATCAAACTTAAATATGTACACCAAATGGGTATCCATAACACCATATACATTAGAGTTAGGATCTACGAGGAAGTGTTGGCTAGGATCTAAGATAACATCAATCTAGAGCATAGATTGGTTAGGGACAACAAGCCTTCTAGGGAAACATGGAAAATACACCCCTTGCAATACTATTTGTTACCCAAGACATCTAGAACAACCCATGTGCAACTTTAGACAGAGAAATTAGAGCCCCAACAATAGGCTAAATGGGTTTAGGATGAACAAGACAAAGGGAAGGAGAAAGTTGAAAAGGTCAAGCTAGAAGAGAGACCTAGGGAAGGGACTTCATCTTCAGCATTTCCCCAAAGGCCACGTTATCCAATCTAGTACATTGACATGATATCTTTGGAACTAGAAGAGATACTTGAGGGTGTCCTCAAATATCATACAAAATCTTATATCTTAGGTGGAGATGAGGACCATTTATAGGGAATAATAAAGTAGCTAATTCCCATAGAACCTCAAGAGAAGAGGAAGGTAGAATTGGCCTTGGTCCAATGGCACTAAGGAAGAAACCTAGATTGACCTTCACTCATCCCATTAGTGAGGTCAATATCTTTAGTGATGAATTTATAATCTATGGAATAGTCACTATTGATTGGTTCATCTATAGAAAATTGTAAAAGTTCTCATCTCTCTCCCACTCATGGGCCATGACAAGGGTTGGTGTGAATGTGCATGATGATATGAATCCTTGGATAAAGGCTATAATGAAGGAGAAGGAAGAGAGGAAAATTATGGTCATCCAAGGTTTAGGAGGTAAGAAGATGGATACTCCAAGAACATTTATTAGATCAGGTGTGGAGGTCTCAAAACCTCTTTAGTCTAAGGAACCAATTACTATAGTTCATTTCAATCTGAAGACAATAAGCTTAGAGAGAATAAAAACCAAGACAACCATTGTTGGGATAGAAGAATTCACCTTTCAAAAGGTAGAACCTTTTATAGATTTGTCCCCATTGTAGGACAACATGGTGAGGCTACAATACATGAAGGAGATGTGTAAATCTTGAGAGAAGCACAATCATGACAAGCCAAGGATGGAATTTAGGGTCTAAAACAAAGGATCAAAAATTTAGAAAGAGAAAGGGATAATTTACAAACATAGCCTATCTTATCAATCCTAGAGGCCATGACCAAAATTCTAGATGAATCATTTTATGATATGTTTGAGGCATTAAAGTCATTAAATATGAGGCAAAGTGAATTAGAGGACCAAGATACATTAGCCAAAGACCTTGTCACCCAAGGGTAAGCCTTAGAAGATATGATTAATTAGGTCCTCAAAATTTGAGTAAAGAAGTAGATCCCAAAATTTAGAACCATAAGTAATGGACACTTAGGCATAATCTTGGGGATTATTATTAATAAGGTTCAAAGCTTGATTACATGGCATACGAAGGTGAAGAGTATTCTAAAATATAACAAAGGGATAATCAACAGGATTGAACAAATTCTTGGGACCATGCTTGTGAATCTTACACAACCTACTACCCTTGGCCTCATCAGTGATGAAGATTTCAAGCATAAGGCCACTTTGGTGACTCAAGTTATAAGGGAAAAGTAAAGTCTAGTATAGATAGGATAACAACAAGATCTTGGATATGATATTCAATGCAGATGAGAGGATTAATGAATCTAGAAGCATTAAGGAGGCCTTGGCTAGAAATGACAAATAATTTGATGAGCTAACAGACCAAGAGGAGGAATGCATCATGAAGCCTATTTTGGATCTTAAGCCAGTTGATGAACAATATGGGAGGTCCATGAGTCTCCTCTAGAAAAAAATAAGGGATACACCATCAAATTAAGCAATATTCTATTTTATAGAATTTAATAACATTTTGAAAGGGAAAATTCCATTATAAAGGAATATGCTAGTCTGTTAGCATATTTGCCTCTAGATCAGTATGATTTGGAAAAGCACTTATATTTTAAAACTTGTAGGGACAGTTATCCCTATCTTTGTGCACTTATATCTTGTGACTGATTGGTATAATACTTGGTCTTCCTATGAAGGCATGTATCACCATTGTAAAAAGGGAGAGTTTTTGAGAAAATTTTATATAATTGAATCAATTAATAAGATCAAGGAATTTTTCAAGGATTGTCCATTTTTTGATGTGTTAATTTCTAATATAGCTTTTCTCTCAACTGTCAGTAGAGGTCTTGAATATGAATAGTGTCTTTGAATTTTGAATAACATTCTTTAATCATAGGGTTTCTAATTTGTGCTTGTGCTAGATTAGTTTAAATATCTTAGGTTTTGCTTCATTTCATTTTATTCTGTATTCAAATTTGCAATTGTTATTTGATTATAGTGGTAAATAATTAATCAGACCTAGTTCTTACTTGTGATTTTTAAATAATTTCCTTTGAAGTTGTCTGATATATAGTGATATTTGAGATTAGGATATGTTGCATTATATATTTGTTAAATGAATATTAATTACAATTGATACTTTGTCATAATGTTTGAGACTAAAATTGGCAATCACTTAGTTCTTTTCTGCTCTACCCTTTTCTTTTCTTCTTTCTATACCAAGACCACTTTAGTTTTATCCATATTATAAATATCCACTTAGAATAGTATATATCTTAAAGAAGGAACATAACTCACTAAGTATCAATAAAGATCCATAAAGAACTAGCAAAGGTGGATCCCAACCACCAAATTATATAAATATTGTGGAACAATTATCTTACTTTGCTGCTATTTCACCATAGGCAATTTGATTTTAAAAACCTACATCTCATGCTCTAAATTTTATAAATTATAAAGTGATAAGTGTTATCTAAACACTAAGGATACCTTTGGTACATTTAGAAGCATCAATAGGTCACAAAGGTTTGATGGGGCTAACTAGGTTGCAAAATGACACCAAAATAAATAACCGGAGTAAGATTTAATCTATTATAAGGTAATAGGTCAAATTTGTATGATAAAATATTCAAAATATAAGTACTTTTTTAGAACAAGGGTAAACGCTGTGGATAAAAATAATTTCAAACCAAACAATACTTAACGACATTTTCTATCGTACCTAGAAAATAATGACAAACAAGGTTCAAGGAGGACTCACTAAAAATATGAAACAAAGTTTAAAAAAGTATGAAAGGTTATACATGAATATGAAGCTCAAACTAAGAGGTTACAAATTTTAGATTCAATAAATGTTGAACTTGTTAATTATTACAACACCCTTTCTAGAGCAACTTCATAGATTAAAATCAGAACAATTGAAAATTTATGAATAAATTCAATTTGGAAAGGGGTCACTTAAAATAGTAAATGAAAATAAAATATAAAACCAAAGGCTCCTAAATTGATATAAAGGTAAAAATATTGTAAAATAGTTTTCATTTCTAACTGAACCCATTTATAACCACTTATTGGATGTCGATTGTAGGGCACATTCACTAAAAATCAGCAAAGTAAAAAGGATTTTCCCTATGAAAGTATTTTAGAATTGAGGTATCATTTCAGATTGGATTATCTAAAAATTGTTGTGGTACCATAAAACAATTATTTTAGCTAGTTGGAATTGTTTTTGAGTTTTAGATTCAAGTTTAGACCACTTTAACTATTTTTAAAACTTGATTTTTGAAGGACAACTAAAGGCTAAAACATGCAAAAAATTTCTCCACTAAGAAAACAATTTAGCAAAATAGATTCTTTAATATATGAAAATGTTTGGTCCATTTTATTAGGATTAAAAATAATTTATTAAGAGCACCAAAGTGGACAATTATAATAGTCAAACTTGAGGAAATTGATTATTTGCTTACGGTTTTGGTTGTCTAAAATGAATTACACTTTAGTTTATTTGACACAAGGTTAGTTTAATATAGCTTATTGGCTTGGTTAATTTATTAAGCATTTAAACATTCAATGAGACTAATGCAATATATTATGTTTAGTTCCAATCATTTTTAGGTTTTTAAAGCCTCCATTGATTGATTATAACCTATGAGTATATAACAAGCCTAAAACTATAATCCTAGAGTTATTGCTAGTTGTAGTTATCTAGTTGTGTCATTATGGTTAAAGAAACTTGTATTACGTTATAATTTGTTATAAGTCTATAATTTTATAAATTCATCCCTACTTAATATTATTATTTCCAAAATGGCATGACATCATGATAAAACAATAATTTATAAGATTCAAAATTCTAACAATTCATGGAGTAACAAAGATCTCTTTTATTGTAAAAGAAGATACATAATTTTATTTCAATCACTGAATGATAACATTGTAAATTTATAAAATACCCTAACTACATACACCACTATGAGTATAAACTTAAACATTACATCAAGTATTTACAAATTATTTAATACCTACCCCACTTATGGGTTTAGATTATAACCATCTTTTCACAAATCATGGAATGAGAAATATCACATTTTGACAATCTCGTTTACACTTTAAATTTTACAATGCAAAAGATATTAATTCTTGTAATCTAATTGCTACTAGTACTCACCAACTTGCACTATGAATAGTTAATAAATAGGTCATCTTACATTGAGAAATATACTTTTCCCTCTTACATACTTCATTTTTCCAAAATTAATAGATAAATTAAATAAAGCTTTAAGCTATAAAAGAGAACATATTGTGGTAACTTACATACTAAGCAGTAAGAAGGGTTGATCTTATCAAAACAAAATTATATGGTTGGTACCCAAACTCATCATCAACCAATGGAAATAAATTACAATTTTATTTTAATGATATCATAATATACCAATACAGAATGCTAAGCATTCGAATCATACCATGATGAATAATACTATCATCAAAAAATAATTGTACAAACATTTAATTTCTAAGTTATCTTCTAAAATGATATATATAAAATAAGGGATTTTCTAGTGAATCCTAATTATAGTTTTTCTCTTAGTACAATTCAATGGACTAATTTATCATACACCTATTAAATTGAGGTTAAGAAACATATACAAAAAATATATGCGTGCAATCAATAAAATAAAATATAATAACATGTCTCCACTCAAATACCTATTGCAGCCAATATATATGGATATGCATGTTTAATAATCTGGACAAATTTATTACTAGAAGAACACCTTTACTCCAACTCCATTAGACTATACAAAGTACATAATGTGCATGGAGAGGATTGATCTTACACAAATCACTTTCTGAGGTTAAATTCAATGTTAGTGTACATAAATCTTAAACTTACATTCTTATGAATGTGTAAGTTACTACACACGTATGGCATCTCACTATAAATAATTGAATTATTATATTTCATATACACATTCATATTTATGTATATTTATCCTCTTATAAATAATATTGATTCAAATATTCCCCGTATAAGTATATGTATATATGTTTATGGTTTTGACTAAGTATGAATAAATGTTTAAATATAAATATAAATATTCACGTAACAAAATTATCATTATCTCCCACTGTATAAACCATATATATAACCTAACATTAAATATAACTAAAACTAGATGAAGTATAATTTAAAATAAATATTTTAAATATGTATATAATCCTTTTTAACATACATACATAAAAACATACATACATACATACATACATATATATATATATATATATATATATATATACACACACACAAATATATACACATATACATATATATACATATACATATACACATGCATATATATATATATATATGTATATATATATGTATATGTGTATATATGCATGTGTATATATACATACATACATAAATACATACATACATACATGTGTGTGTGTGTGTCTATATATATATATATATGTGTATGTATGTATGTATATATATATAGATATGTATGTATATATGTGTGTGTGTGTCTGTATATACATATATATATATATACACACACACACACACATATATACATACATACATACATACATACATACATACATACATACATATATATATATATATATATATATATATATATATATATATATATATATATATACACACACACACACACACACATATATAGACATACTTTAAATAAATAAATACCCAAAAATAAATACATACTTTAAATAAATAAATACCCAAAAATAAATACCTAGAAAGAAAGATAGCTCCCATCCAAGAGTAACATTACAACCAATAACAGATTTTCATAAGCAAACAACTAGATTTCTTGAACAAAAATATAACTAAAACACACTACAGGGTTTCATCCAATATTTAATCTTCTCATTAGTTTGGAAAAGCTCAAAAATTTAAAATAATAAAAAACTCCTTTCTTGTTTCATTGAAGCTCCTTGCTTTATTTGGTTGTTTCATTCTCCTTCACCACTCCTTCCTCCTCCATCTTCATTCTTCCTTCTCCTTCCACCTACATTTATTCTTAATAAATCTTCCAAAATGGCTCATCTCTACACTAGGTTAACTTTTTAATGGGAAAGACAACACATGTATATTATTTTATTCTATTTTTTAGAATTAGGGTTTCCACTCTTCTATTTTAATTTGTTTATGTGTTTGTCATTATTTTTATTCTTATTTTTATTTTTATTTTGATTTAATTAATTATTACACTAAAAAAATAAGTAACTATATATATATATATATATATATATATATATTAAATTTATTATCAAAACCAGTATGAATACACATATATAGCCATGTACAAATATATATATTTATAATTATGCTCATTTAGTTAAAACTATTTAAACTCATATAAAATTATGTTTCTATAAATATTTATATATATTGGAGTAGTAATATTTGATCTAAATTTATTCATTTAACTAGATTGTGACTAAATATGTATACTTATTCTTTTCATTTATTTATCTACTTAATAACATTTTAATATACAAATATTTATATAAATCTGTATTTATATATAATCTTATTCATGCTCATTATTAAATGTTACCTAATCTTGGTCACAATCATAATTTTGTTATTATTCCTATTTTAAGAGTATATATTATTATTGAAGCACCAAGAAAGATACAAGTCAAATAATCAGAACCAGCTTAACATAAGACAACCATTTGACAAATTCAAGAGGAGTGTTTAAATATATTCATTTTTGGTCCTATGGATAAATTTTCAAAATTAACTCATAAAAAATGAAATTGTAATAAGTCTTAAACATCATATTAAGTAATAATATGAGTTATTGTTAACATTAAACACACACATACTAAGATAGTACTACATGAGTGGCAACTAACCTAGTATCCTGTCATCACAAAAAGGTAGCAAAAATCAATATTAATGACCAACCATAAGACACATCACTCATAATTCATGCAAAATGACACACTCAACATATCGGTAGTCCACATGATGTCATGTCAATAAGAAAATATTGAAGAGCTAAAAAGGGTATTACATTCACCCCCTTAAGAATGGCATCATCCTTGATGCTTCTAAAATAAAATTGTATGGTATAATCCACCACATTTCCAAATTTTAATAATCTATTACTAAGTGAATCCTCATGATATTCAAAAACTTTAATAGCTACTCTCCAAGTGGTCACAAAGAAGTGATAACACCAAAATACTATTATCAATACTTTGATATGCTAGAACATAAGTTCCTATTCTAAATAACTTTTGTGCCATCCCATGGTACAATAGGAATAATAAAGATAATATCAAAACATAGAACCAATGTAATTACTATAATACCACTTAGTCATGCAAAGTTGAGCCGACTATTAACTGAAACATACTACCATGTTGTACTTACTAAACAAAATATCATAACTTTAAAGAATTTTCATATATCATACTCACTACCAACTAATGTTATAAGCTATCAAGATTGCTACACAAGGGTATAATTATTGAGCCACCATAAGATAATATCATATCCACTGTGTAACAAGCCATAATAAAAATGTCTACCAAGTAATATAAGAAGGCATATAATGCTAGAATAATATCAAGAATAATCAAATGTAAAAATAATAATAGTCTTCATCAACTACATCATCAATAAAATCTCTTCAAACCTCCTTATACCTCTTGAAATTACTTATACCTCCTAACTCCTTAGACCTCCCAAAACCTCCTTATTTCCTCCATAGACCTCATATATTTATATAAAGAATAATGAACACTACGTCTAGTGGTTGGTAAGGATAATGTCACCAACTTGTCTCACATAGGTTCCCATATCGATCCAATAACTTTTTAAAGCTACTTATTCTCCCTCAAAGAGCTCACATCATGCACATTATAACATATATATAGAAAACACATGTATCAACATTGATCAAAACCAAAAAACCATAATAATTTTAAAATATCAAAAGTCAAAATAATCAATTTAAGAGTTAATAAGCCAATGAAACTAGAAAAATAAATTACAAAGTCATAAATAAAGTTCAAAATAGGTTGGAACCAATAAAAAAAATAAGTCTAAGTCACAATTATCAAGTCATCAAAAAAATTAGTTGCAATCAAATGTAAACTCATTCACTTCAAGTTAAATTAAAATAACTTATAAATGTTCAAAACTCCAAAAGAACAATTAAATGAAAATTCAATTTCAAATACTAGTGTTGGTTCTAAAATTAAAATAAAAAACATCACATTTATTGAGCTATGTGACTATAAAAGTCATCCAAGGGGATAAGGAATCAATAAAACTCAATCACCTCCTAGAGGTGAGAGAATAACAATAACTCAACTACCTCCCTGAGGTATAAGAAAACATCACATCATCCCTTATATACCTCCCAAAATAGAAACACGATTACATCCTAGGGGTAATAAGGTAAGACTCAACTACCTCCCTTAGGTAGGAGAAACAAGAACAACAATAATCCTCCCTATGACTCCTAGTAACAAGTGTTGACATAACTATGTATAAATAGACCAAGTGTGAACCTCATACCTGGAACCCAATGCCAAAAGTACCCCAATAAATCTATTAACTATCCCAAAGTCTTTGAATTAACTAATATACAAGTCTCTCATCAAATAATGTCATTTTCAATTATTGTACTTAACTCAAATGCTTTTCTATAAAAACACTATGTTCAATCTTCATTATCTTTTTCTAATTCTCTCATAAGTAGGAAGGTACATTCATTATTCATAATGAAGATGGGGACACAAAATCAATCTATCAATACCCTAATCACACACTTACTCTTGAATCACTTGTGGTTAAATGAAAAAATTAAACTACTTAAGGAAAAGGTTAAAACTTACAAAACTCTTGTTCAAAACATAGGCATCCAAACCATACTAGGTACCATCTAATTATTAAAAAAAAACATGTATAGGTTAATAATGCACTAGGGTTAACTAAATTACATAACTATAACATAATATAATAAAGCCTCTTATAACCTCATGGATTATGCTTAACCAATATGAATAATGAAACACTAACTAGTGCATACAAACTTAGAGCTACCATTGCTAATAATTTAATTTAAAAATAATAAATTATTTCATATTGTTAAATATATACACATTCCCATATAAGAGCCATATTTACTCAGCACACTAATACATAATCATTAAAAGTATATGAGAAATAGATTAAAGTAGGTATTTACTATTGCTAACCTACATACATACAAATTTTCTCCAAATATAGTTATTTTATACCAAGGAATAGCTAAAAACTAACCAACATAAACATATATTAATGAGACAGAAGAGCAATGCAATCAACAAGAAAGGTTCCATATTTCATCATTTTATTCACTTTAAGGTCCAATGGTCTATAGCGGTTAGATACTTCATCATAATAACAAATAAATAAAAAATGGGTTCTCTCTAATAAGATGCTCCAATCCACCAATGGAATGAATTTGGTAACTAGGTTTCAATGACTCCCAAGTAGTCTATTTTTGGAAATACATATATTTTGATCATGTCATTCTAATTTTATACATGTGAATGAAAGTTTTAGAATGCATGTAGTGGAACACCAAACACTCTCAAGATCCCATAGTTTAACCATACTCTGATACCAAAATTTAATACCAATAATCTACATCTCAGCCACACACAAAATCACACCAATTGTTTTATAACACTTAAATAAAAACACTAAATTTATGCATACAAATTATGCACCTAAATCTGTTCACCCTAATAATTCTATTAATTCCACTAATTTAACCCATAATCACATTCCCTAGCTAATTAATTAATATTCTAGTTACTACATAAAATCCCCTACATCTCATGAACCTTACTACACCCTCAAAAGCAATTAATTACCCTCATTAACACCTACTCATTATCCCACTTGCCAATTTAAAATTCATTTTATTCACCTACCCATCTACCACCCTACTAATTTAGCCTTTCCTACAACCCTAATCCCTAATGGAGATTCTAAAATTGGAGAATTATAGAATATCCTATAATTTAACCCTTTTCTTCTAGAATAGTCTATTCTAGAGGTTTCCAAAAAGATAAAAATTCCTTGAAAATTCCAAACCATTGATCTTAATAGCTCAGATTGAATATGAACCATTGATTTTCCATCTCATGAATTATATAAAAGATCCATACCTCCATCACCAACTAACTTGAAAATATATAGAGGTTACTTGCAACCATCATTCAAGAATTCCCATAGCATTGTCAAAGCCATCAACAAGCCAAGAAACCATTGAAGCCATTATCAAGCTCAATCAATCAATCCAATAATCCAATCATTTTTCACTCAAAATGGTTTGACAATCTTGGATAGGAGATATAAGAGACAAAAGGATGGTAAGTGGTTCCATTGTAAGTATCTGATTGTCTCTTTATCTCCTCCTTTGATGTTGTTTGCATTTATGGGTTTTTATTACTAAAAATAACAATATAGGAAATAATCCAAAATAAACTCAAACATTGGTAACCACAGTGGGAGATACTCCTTAAATATGACCTATTGTGTTTTTTAGAGGTAATTTAGTGACTTATAGGTGCAACTAGATGAGAAACAAAGGTTGAACTTAACAAAATCTTCACGTACAGGTGAGTTACAATATTAACCTCGTATTAGAAATATTACAATTGTGATATTGTAGTTATTTACACAGTATTATGCTAACTATAATTTTAACCACTAACGGTCTTAGTTTTTGAAAAGATTTTATATTTAGGCAATACTGTTACTTAGAAAGTATTAACATTGCACTGGTGTTAGTAATATTGTTATGATAATAGCAGTTTTGTAGTATTTCTAAGTTGGCCTAACATGACTATTTTTTTATTTCTTTCTAGCACTCTATGTAGTGATATTTACTTATTTTGTGTTACTAAATAGGGGTTTCACATCTTACGTGTACAAAAAAATAGGTTTGGTCAGAGACTTAGTGTTTAATTACTCGAACATGATATCTCTACTTCAAGACTTGTGACATTGACTTATAAGTCATGGTATCACCATCATGAGTCATGATATTGTCATCTATACCAAATTAGATAAAGTTCATTCATTGAATTTATAACCTGCTATTTTATCTCTTTATTTTCTATTTTTTAAGGAAGATTAGTGAATATACAAACCCCTTTTGATAGATTAATTATTTTAGGTCTTAAACTCGTTTTTGTTAAATACATTTTTTGAAAAAGAGTTTATATATATAAACTTATTATGTGTTTATTGATAAGAAGGGAATGAATAAGGAGGATTATTTGAAAATTATACATTTCTTCCTTAACCTTTGGTTGTCTACTATAATATCACCATTTGCATAGTTATAGTTTTGTTCATATATTAGCGATATTGTGTTTCTATTAGTGATATTTAATTTTATAATTTTTGGGGATTGTTTTGTTTACTGTTTAAAATATTTAACTACAAAAATATATTTTAGTACAAAACTAACAAAAATATCTCTCTATTTTACAAATTTATGTGTGTATTTCTATTCATTTTGATAAATCTCATTTTGATAAAAAGTTGTGATACATAGTTAAAACTTTTAAAATCTACCATAGTTATCTATGAATAGTTCTTATGCATTTATAAGCATTGGGGTAACCTATCATAATCCTCTAATCATATGCATTGGTCAAAAACTATAAATTTTAAAGTTTTGTATCTTTCTATAATATCACTAATCTAAGAATAATGATATCGCTCTAAAAATTATAGTTTTTCTCTAACTATCATGGTTTTGTGGGAATTGCTCACTTGACCATCATAATTAGCTATTTGGGGTAATATTGCAACTCATGATTAGTGGTTTTGCTTAATAGTTTAGACATTGTAGTTTTTGGTTGAGATTCTATTTTAAACTGACTGTGTATTTGTGATTTTGTAGGGAAGTAGCAATTTTACCTTAGATCAAACTACTAACCATTTTATTATAGGACCTATCAAGACAAAGAAACTCAATTTGTTTTCATAACCTTTATGTTTTTAGGATGGGTTCCAAAATATTACAATTTAATATTTTTACTTGTAAATATCTTATCTTGTGTGTCTTAATTAATTATTTTTTATTTTCCTTACATAGGTAATTAATCAAGAAAATTAATCATGATTTCTTGTTTGTTATTCCATTGAGTCTAAGATCACATGTGATGTATAATTAATCCCCATTCATGGGATTAGTAATTAGGTGTTGGTGTCACATATTTCATCACCATAAATTTTATCAAACTCCATGTTATAGTGAAGTATAAATATTATGGATAGTTGTTGCTAGGACAAGCAGTTGACCCCATACAAGTCATATGTATAGGGGAAGAGTTAATTATCTAAGACAAGAATTATAAAACACCCTATATATACTTATGCCCCACCATACCTATAATATATCAAGGACTCCACTATAAACCTTTGTGTAAACATAGTTTAGGACCCATCAGTTGTAACATGTATTTCACTGCTAGAGTTAGGATTAGCTCCTAAGAAGACATTAAGTGCAGATGAGGTTGAGAGGATTTGGTTGATTTTTTAATGTGGCACCAACCTATAGCCCCACCCATAAATCCATTATATGGTGTGAATATCAGGTTACACACACATTCAATTGACTAAATTAGGTTTTGTAGATGAGTGTGTTATTTATGTGTCATGCTTAAACCCATATTATTTATGAATTGAATCAGCTAATCCTATTATTATAAAACACATAGATACCCTTATGATAAATCCCATTCTATAATCACACACAAAATCCATTCTATACCTTCCATTCACCTCTTTGGATACAACCTTAGTCTTAAAATTAAATCTTAGTTGTCACCAATCCCTCCAATATTCATTACCATCCTTTGACTAGGTATTATCAACATACATAATCTCAAAAATATTTTAGTCTATCACCCATCACTTCCTTATCATTTCCTCTTCATACCAAATACTTATTTAATCATCATTTTCTAGTGTGAAAGGTACTTGATCACTTCTTCTCCTTAGTTTCCTTATTAGACTGAACCCTTGTAAGGTTTTGGATTTTGATACTCATTGGTCACTTTAGTTTTACATCCATCTATGTACAAGGTAAACACACTTCCAAATCATCCTCTTTGACCACTCTTAGTTTTTATTTATAGATTAAATTAGTATTCAAATCCACATCCTCTCCCATAAACCTACATTAAAAACACACCTAATCATTTTTTTTTCATCACCCTCATCATCTATCATGCCTATATGAACCCATGCCCAAATTATTAGAATGAAATAACCAACCAAGAGACTAACTTATTATGTAACCTAGGTGACCAAAACTAAGATCATGGTGATATGCAAAATGACATGCACACTCCTAGATAAGAAGATATATCTAAAAATGACTTTTTCCATAGCAATAAAGTTAGAGCACAATTTGATTAGTATATATATGAAAATTATGACCAAATATTAGCTTAATTAATTAGAATGGGGGGCACACTACCCCTATATTTTATCATAATCTTTTTAAACACCTAGTCCTCCCATTGACTAAGCCTAATACTCTGCATCAACATACTCATACCAATCAAGCACCTAAAGAAGAGGATCTTATAGATCACAAAAAAAACTTGAAGACCAAAAATAAAAAGTACCTCTCTAAAATAACTACATAAAGGATAATATGAGATAAACTACCCTTGAGGATTGATTGGATCAAATCACACAACAATAAATTCCTTATCCTCCCAATTTTGCATAGAAAATCAATGACCATCCTTCATAAGACAAAATGCCCATAACTCTAATATACCACACACAAGTCATGCCCAAACTTATAATACCCTTGTGGATCCATAATTTACAATAGAATGGAAAATGATGAAATAAACTCTTCAATATATTAAACTTCACATGCAAGTGATGAAATATACATATGAATATTTTTTATCTTCTCCCTTAGATATGAGCATTCTGTAAATTCCTTTCCCACCTGAATTTGAGGTACCCATATTTTAAAAATATAGAGGTAAAGTAGATCCCTATGATCATGTTCAATATTTTTATGTGACATGTCATGAGGTTGCACATGATGATGCTTACCTCACAAGACTTTTCCTAAAGAGTCTCATTGGACCAACATTAGAATGGTTTATGCGTATACCAAAGGGGCATGTATCCAATTTTAGAGAATTAACTACAAAATTTATGAGACATTTCTCATTTATCATAGATAATTATGTTACCATCATATACCTACACAATATTAAGTAAATAAATGAGGAAATTTTGGCCTCTGTATTACAATGTTGGAGAAGCTTAGAAATTTAATTCCAATGTACAGTTAAAAAAAAAATAGGCCAAAATATTCATCGACAACCTCAATGTATAACTAAAAGATAAATTGAAACTAAAATGTGCCAAATCCTTTGATGGGATTATTGAAAAGGGGAAACAAATTAATAAATCACTCATTGAAAAGGGAACAATCAAATTATACACTCAAAATGAACAAAATCAACATCAAGATAAATCTTTTTAGGGAAAACCAAAAATCTTCAATAAGAAAAAAAATGTTATGGGAGACATTGTTACATTTGCAAAACAACATGTTCAATAAGTGTAAAAGAGGACTCCCATGGATCAAAAAAATGTCTCCTCTATCAGAGTGTCATGGGGCAAGACAAAACCTTATACAGGAAAAAAGACGTCTTACCAGCTTTGGAGTGCTTTTTGAAGTGGTCCTTTAGCAATTTATTTCTATAAACATGATTACTCTCCTCAAGATATGAAATTTGGATGATAAAAAACTTTGACCTAATTAGTATCATGAGGATGAATTATATCAATATCATAGAGTCAAAAGTCATGACACTAAAAAACATATGTAGTTAAAACTCTATATTTAGGATCTCATTGAAAGAGGAGATTTTGAATTAGAAGGTGATAGTAATTCTAATCAATATAAAAATCATCAAATTGGTATTCATTAGGATCCTTTACCTTAGCATGGTTAGAGATAATGGAAACCACCTAGAGGCTAGGATCAGGCATCCACTTCCAATCATACAGATTATCATAGCATCCCATACCACTATGTCAACACCATCAAAATCCATATCCTTCAAGATCTTACTCCACCATCATCCACCATACTAAATATCAACCAAGCCATAATTGATTATGTAGGTACTATATGATGTATCAAAATTGTAGTTCTTAGAGCACCACTAATGGACCCATCTACATCTACATCTCAAAAGGTCAATATCTCCAAGAGAATCATTATATCTTATGACAAGACTTATGATATAATCTAGTAACTAGAGAAGACCCTTACTCAAATATCACTCATGGATCTTCTCAAAACATCATCTATACATCAAGAGATCCTCAATCAGGACCCAAATGATCTAAAAGTCCCCTAAAATATTGACACTAGTTAGTTTCAAATATTGGTGGGTCACATGTCTCCATAATAAATAAAATTTAATGCCCAAGACATTCCTCCCATTGGTCTACATCATGATTACACATTATTCATAGAAATTTCCATATCTAACCACAATATCCATTGAGTACTCACAGATGAAAGGTTTGTATTGAATTTGTGCATCCTAGACTTTATAAGGAAATTGGGGTATTTTGAACCATCATTTAGGCCTAATTTAATCATTATTAAATCATATAATGATAATGAATGACCATTTTAAAGCACTATTTATCTTTCCATTACTATGGGACCTATTATACATTAGACCTTAATTCATGTTGTGGATGTTGATTTGAGATACAATCTACTTTTGGGTCATCCAAGGATCTATGAAATGCAAATAGTACATTTCACTCTCCACTAGTGTATGAAATTCCCTCATTCTATCATGGAAGTTATAGTTCTAAAGGAAATTTAGAATTTTTGTAATTCCCAAAAGGGTCAATCTCAACCCACATGCTATTGTCCTAGCATCCATAACTCTACTCCAAATCTAATAACTATCAAATATGTCCACTCGATGATCTATTATGTGCTTCTAATCCATTACCAGATATTACCCACCTTAAAATCACATCTATAGGCTGTGGGGAATATGAATATAAAACCTTTTGTGTATGAGATTTACCTATTTACCCATGTAGATATGGGTCCCAAACTATGAGAAAGGACAATCTTATTAGCTATCAATTTGGACTAATAACCTTTTCTAGTGTGGGACTATTATCATAAGAATATACTAATGAGCCTGATGAGTCATGCCTTATTCCAAAAATGAGGCCCTTATATTTCATAAAATAAATACCCCCAAAATCAGAAAATGTCGTATAACATGCATTATTAGGGAAAAGGACTAGGGAGACATGAACAAGGTAGGATTGATCCTAAAATAGTTTAAGAACATCCAAAACATCTTGGTTTAGGGTACACACTTATTGACACTAGCCTAAATAATATCATTGTAGATATTACTTCAGTCCTTGAGGAGTCTTTTTTTGATGAAGAAGTCAAGATGATCTATTTATAGTCTTTATTAAGAGATTGTTTCCAATAACCTTTTCCACAAGACCACTATTTCCACCATTTATATATCCCTTTATTACCCTTCATTAGTCGACTAAGATCAACAACATGAGCCATCCTTTGATGTATTCCATAGTGATTAGGCCCTCTTAGAATATCTAGGAGCACATGATTTTATGCCTTATGATGATTATAATAAGGGTTTCTCTATTGATCTCAATTAATCATCATATTTTATGGAACAACAAATGTCCCTCAATCAAATTGAAGAAGAAGAATATGAAGAATATAAACCCACTCAAAATACAAAAGATTTTACACCCATTTTAGATGAATAAAATTTCTACATAGAATTAGATGCAAAGCTCATAGTAGATTTTGATTTAGATATCTAGGACCTACCATCACCTCTAACCTATCTTTAGGATTAGTCACCCTCCCTCATCGAGGAGGTAATTAAAGTTAACATTAGAATATAAGAACATCCTAAAATTGTTAAATTGGGGATAACTCTTATACCCAAGGAATGATAAATCATTATTAAGCTACTCAATGATTTTATAGATATCTTTACATGGTGTTATTAAGACATGCCTAGACTTGGCACCTCCTTGGTTGTGCATCATTAAGTTATTCATCTTAATGCAAAACCAATCAAGAAAAAATTGCACAAGATGCACCCTACAGTGGATTTACTAGTCAAGGAGGAATTAAAAAAATTCTTGGAAGAAAGATTTATATAACCTCTTGATTACTTTGATTGGATATCCAACATTGTTCCTATGGCCTAGCCACAGGTGGGATTTGGATTTGTATTGACTTTCAAGACATCAATAAGGCATACCCTAATGATGACTTACCCCTACCAAACATAGATATGATCATGGATTCTACTATAGGGTATGAAATTTTATCCCTCATGGATATATTTTTAGGATATAACCAAATCAAAATTACATTCAAAGATCAACATAAGATAACTTTATTACTCTATGGGGAACATTCTGTTATCAAGTGATGCCCTTTTTTTTCAAGAACATAGTTGCTATTAATAGGTGATGACTATTATCTTCCACAATATGATGTAAAAAATTATTAAAGATTATGTTGATGACATTATTAGGAAGTCAAGACTCAGATCTAAGCATCATGTGGTTTTAAATATAAATATTTTAGTGGTTACATGAATATAAGGTCAGATTGAACCCAAAAAAATATGTGTTTGGCATTACCTAAGGAAAAGTATTAGGGTTCATTGTATCTAGGAGAGTAATTGAATTAGATCCAATTAAACTCAAAGCTAATATGTAAATGCCTCCTCTTCATAATTTGAAGTAGCTTAGGAGTCTTTAAGGCACATTTGGTGGTTTGTTTCTTAGTTGGCAAAAAAATTCCACCCCTTAACCCATATCTTGAAGAAGGGTACCCATTTTCATTAGAACTTTGACTATTAATAGGCCATTTACAATCTTAAATAATTTTTGGCAAATCTTCCTATGTTATAACCACCAGTCACATGAAGACCTCTGATCCTATATATATTTGTAACACCTTATAGAATAGGTGACCTTATAACACAACATAATGATGAAGGAAAAGAGAGAGATATATATTAGCTTAGTGACACATTAATTTCATATGAGATAAATTATACTCCCATTGAGAAATCTTGCCTATCGATTGTCTTTGCTTCATAAAAGCTTCGACACTATATGCTTAATAGCCAAGTTTAACTCCTAGATAAAGTTGATCCTCTTAAATGTCTACTATCATAATTGTCTCTCATAGGTAGAATGGACAAATGGATCATGTTGCTTAAAAAATTTGATATAAAATATGTTCATTAAAAGACCATCAAAGGATAGGCAATTATGGATCAACTTGTAGAGGCACCTCTTATAGATACTAAACATTTTGTTACAACCTTCCTGGATGAATCCATCATGAATACCACATAATATAATAGCTAGAAACTATATTTTTATGGGTCTTTCACCATGCATGAGTTGGGAACCGGTATCCTTTTGGTAACTCCACAAGGAGACCTTATCCCTAAGGCTTTCTATTTTGATTTTCCATGCACCAATAACTTTTCTAAAAATGAGGCTCTAATTGATGGCCTCCAATTATCCATCCAATGGAACATCCAACACCTCTAAGTATTTGTTTATTCTCAGTTGATAATCAAGAAAGTCAATGAAGAGTTATAAATCAAGGATGAAAAACTACTACCCTATAAGCAGTTGGTGGATCATCTAAAGAAAAATTTTAGTCCACTATATTTAAACAAGTTTTAAGGGGGAGTAATAAGGTAGTTAACTCCATGGATAATATTGGGTCTTTAATCCACCTTCTTGATAAGGTCCTTGAAGGAAAATTTATAATTGAACATTTGATCTTATTGGCCCATAAATCTATGGCTTATCTCTAAATTTGTGTTATTCTTGACCCCGATCTTCCCTAGTATCATGATATATATAACTATCTCTATGACAATATCCTTCCATCAAACCTAAATCACCATCAACATAAGGCCTTAATCCACCACACATTTTGTTACACCATCTTTGGTAGCATGCTCTATCATAGATGCTATGATGGGACATTGTTGAGATGTGTGACCTTAGAAGAGGCTACTCTTGCAATCAAGGGGGTCCATGATGGTATCTATAGTGGCCATATCAGTGGAATTTCCCTAACTAAGAAATTTCTTAGGATTGGATATTATTGGCCTAGAATGGAATAGGATGCTTGCTAATATGTGTGTAAGTGTGTTGCCTTATATAAACATGGTAATCTTATCCATGTCCCCACACAAGAGTTGTAACCTATTATGAGTCCATGACCATTTTATGTATGAGGAATATATTTAATTAGTAAGATAAATCCAATGTCATTTGATGGACATAAGTTTATTATCACAACTATAGAGTATTTTACTAAATGGGTTGAATTTATGCCACTAACACCATAGGTCTCTAGATCTCCAATTTTATTCTAAATTAGATTATTTATCATTTTGTCATACCAACCAACATTCTATTAGGTAATGGAAAATATTTTAAAAATCAATAATTCAAGGCCCTATACAAGCTCTATTACATCAAGAAACACTTTTCCACACCCTATTATCCCCAAGGGAATGGAAAAGCAAAAGTTACTAATAATACTCTTATTAAGATTATAAACAAAGTTATCAATAATGTAGGAAGAAACTAGCACTTGAAATTATATCCTACACTATGGTCTTGAAAAACTAGTGTTTGGACACCTATTAGGGCCACTCCATATTCTTTGGGTTATGGTACAAAATCCATCTTGCCTATAAAATTATAACTCCCTTCTTTATCCATCTCATTGCAGGGCATCATTACCAACCATAATTTTAGACAAAAAGGGCTAAAAAAGCTATAAAATTTAGATGAAAAATATTAGACAACCTTAAATCACCTTTGGCCATATCAAAATATGTTAAAAGGCCAATATCACAAAAGACCCAATCTCGATAGGTTGAAGTCAGTGATCTATTCCTTAAGGAGAATCAAAAGAATACCAATGTAGATTGAGATAAAAAGGATAAATTTGAAGTTAATTGGATCAGGCTCTATATAATTGTCAATAAATTTGGATCATGACCATACAAGCTATCTACAATTCATGGAGAAGAGCTCGATGCACCAATGTACATCATGCATTTAAAATTCTTTTATAATTTATGGGCTTCATATACCTTCATCTATGAGTCCCCACTCTTAGGGGAATATCCATTTCCATTCCACTCTACCTATCCTTGCTCCACTCTATTCTACCATCCCACATCTGACCTTGGTCATAAAAATGGGAATCTATTATAGGCTTACATAGAATCTAGAGATATATATTTCAAATAGGGGAAAATCATTGCTTTTCATGTGATTGGAACATTTGTTGAGGAGTATTCTAGAGTCTCTTTATCCACTTTTAATATATTTTCCATCCCATGACACCCCCATACATACCCCCATCACATCATCTTTAACGAGTGTGTCTCCTATTATCCTCTACTCATATTCATCCTCATTCATCTTTAGCTATCCTTAAATCATAGACCACAAGATCCTACTAATTTCATCATTATGGAAGGTTCAATAACAAGTATTACTTTGGGATCTAACATACACTATGTAACTTAATCTTGATCGATCATCTTAGGCCCCATAAATAATTATGTCTGATTCAATTGGATCCTTATCTCCAACCACTCCTATACATAATATAACCCATGTACATATCTCCTATTGTTATTAGGTCAATTATACATAATGATTTCCTTAAATATTCTTAATACCATCACATGTATATCCATTTTATTTCTCCCTACATTTAGTCTATGTTTGTTTGGTTCTATCTCTCACATATGTGTGTGTCTGAATGTATGTTATTTCTTGTTAGGTCATTAATTATTGTATATAATTGTTATATTGTCATGTATTCTTTAGTTGTCTTTTTATATTTTTGTATGCATTAAAATATTCTTGCCCCACTAATTTTAATAATTCTTGCTAATTTGGCTTAAAATACCCTATTTCCTAGTCATACTAACCCTTGGTATAATTCCCATACATATTCATATATCCCATATAACCTTTACCCCATCCTAAAACTAATTAATTATCTCATTAAAACCCTAATAGACCCTATTACCCATTAACCTACTCCTTAAGCCCACTAGCCAATTTTAAATTCAAGAATATCCTAACTACCCACCCACCACCCTACACTAGCCTTCCCTAAACCCCTAAACCCTATGGGGATATTTATATAATTGGAGGATTCTATAAATCTCTCCAATTTATCCCCATTCCTCTAGAATTTTCCTATTATAGAGATTTACATGTAATTAAAAGTTCCATGGAAATTCCTCAACCATAGATCTTGATGGACCAAATTTAAATTTGGACCATAAGTCTTTCCCCCCATATGCCTATAAAAACACGCCACCTCTCCATGCTCAATAACAATGAATGAATTCATGCACAAGTGAATCATATCCTCTCACCAAGTCATTTAATCACTTATAAATCCATTATCCAACACCCATAGTATTCTTGGAAGCCATTATTAAGCAACTTCAAGCAATCCAATAATCGAATCTTCAAGCTCAATCACGCAAGTTTTCATCCTAGAATGGATCCATGAGAAGGTGAAAATGATGGTGAGAATGATATATTAATTTTTATTTACTATCGATTCCTATTAGTGTCATTATATTTTAGGTGTTTTATTTTCATTTGATAATATTGCAACAATCCCAAATTTGGAGCACATTTTGGTGACCACAATGGGACCTACCTCCCGTATCTATGATAACACTCTTGTTAGAAGCATTATAGGTGATTTTAAGACCAACTAGATGTTGAATTAGGTTGGATTTTAACTTTTCATGAATTTTAAGTAAGTAGTGGGATTGTACTACAAGTAGTGGTATTGAAGTAATGACATCATCAATGCAAGTCATGATATGATGGGATAGGTCATTAGCATTTAGGGGTTTTATTAGGGTTTAGGTTATATAATATTGTGAATTATAGAGTCATGGGATTGGCTTGATAATAGTGATATTGATGATTCCAGTGGTGATATTTTAACTCCTTTTTTAAAATCTTGGATTTTGAGACATATTGGACTAATTGTGGGCTTGTCTATAGGTGTGTTGTTTTCTATGTATAGGACAGGTAGTATTGCTTTGGAAGCCAAGATTTTTGGACATATTAAACAATCTTTCCACTCTTCAAGTAGTGATATTGCCTTGATATAAGTAGTAATGTAGAGTCTAGTAGCATCTTTATTTAAAACTAGTAGTTGGATCTACATCATCTTCTATTTTAGGTCACTCTATGCTTCTGTAGGTTGTTTTCCCTCTACTATTGAAACTATGTACAAAATATAAGGAATAATTATATTTAATCTAGGAGGAAGGTGTGGTGAGCATTTGATAATCTTATGACTCTTGGAGTAGTGAGATTAACCTATAAATAGTGAGATCATTGTTCTTAGTCATGATATTGCCTAGCCATCAAAAACTAGTAAAATCCTTCGCTTGTTACATTTGATTTGTCACCTGTAGTGCATTCAAGATTTTTTCAACAAAAGTTAAGGTTCTGAAGGTTGTAAGTTTTAAAAAAAAATACTCCCTTTTTATCAATAAATCTTGAAAAAATTCCCTTCTATAGTCAATCCAACACTACATTAATATCTAAAAATTCACTTATAGGGAATATTATATCTTGAAAGGTTTTTTTTTATAAAGAACAAGGAAATCTACTAGAGACATCATACAAACTATTCTAGTCATATCTTGTAATATCTCTACTTTTATAGTCAAGATATTGCCTTGAGAATAATAGGATTGTCATCTAAGTCATGATATTGTAGTTTAGCATATTTAGGGCAAGTTTTAGGTTCTTATAGAAGTTTGATTATCAATAATTGTATTAAAAACAAGGCCCTATAATTATTTAGAGTTTTTATATACCTTTTATTAGTTTAGGATAAACATAGGTGGTTTGGTCTAGTCTTACAATATCACTATTAATATCTTTTTCTCAGTAGTTAGTTTGTCATTCAGAATAGTGATATCAATAGACTGTGATGGTCACCATATAAGTCAATTGATAATCCTACCATTATAGTCTCATGATATTGTATCGAAGTAGAAATATTATGCATTATAGTTATGGGATCACCCTTTTTACTCATGGGGTTTTAGATATTAAGTTACTAATATTTTCTTGTAGGAGTTTTAGCATACGTTTTAGATATCTAACCTTTGTGCTTATAGGAGGGGTGACACTTTGGTTATTTTTGCTTTATATTTTATCGTAATTGATAAATTGTTGATTTAGATAGATCATTATCTTCTTTAAAAATTTCTTGTCAATATTTGATTGTTATGTGAGTATGTATTTTATTTGTAAATAGTTTTTTGTATCATGCAAATATCGCATAGGTAATTAGAATAGTTAATTAATTGTATCATACATTTTCTTGATTGTTGAGCCCTCCCTTAGGATAACACATGATGTGGATTTCATCACCACGTATATGGATTATTCTTTAAGGGTTAGTGTCATGGATTTCACCACCATGCTCTAACCACACTCCATGTTTTGATGGAGTATAACAATAAGGATAGATATCACTATGGACTAAGCTAAATTCCCCATAAAGGGTTCCATAGAGTGAGGGATGATTAAGTCCATATACCCAAAGCAGTTAGACATCCTCCTACATAGAATTAGGCCCCAATGTATCATCATATATATCAGGGAATCCCCTAGAGGCCTCAATGTACCATCATGTATATTAGGGAATCCACTAGAGCCTTTTTTAAAAATTAAAATACAAGACTATGGCCATAATAGGTGTTCCACTATCAACATCAGTAATAACACCTAGGTGACCATCAAGTATAACCAAGGTTGAGAGGGTTCGATCAATTCCATAATGGGTCACCAACCTACATCTTCACTTATGTATCTATTGAATGACGTAGATATCATGTTATACTCCTATATAGTTTAATAATTTAGGATTATATATATGAGTGTTATTTTAAGACCCATTTTGTTTGATAGTCGAGTCAACCACACCCTTCATTTTTGTGTGCACATACCTTAGAAAAACTTATGGGATCACTTCTATCCACTCATCATCATCATCATCATCATCATAATATATTCATCTTGATCATCTCATATCACATCCTATGCTATATATAGTTCCATTAATCAGAGTCATTCCATACCATTCTAGAGCACCTTTTGTGTATACACTCACTTAGTCTCTCATCTTTTAGTCACATACCCCTTTTAATCCACTTAATATCCATCTTCCTTATCCTATTTTTTTCATATCATTGTCACTTATTAATCTTACCCACACCCCATAGGACCTATTTATCTTAAGTCCTTATTCATCCACATTTCCTCTATAAGCGTTACATTTAGATCCTCATCATACTTCCCACACATTCTTTCATATCCATCCCATATCATTTGGACATCCATACATTATCCCCTTCTTTTATATCCCTACACATTATCCATTTCATATCTCTATTCACATATTTATCTATCTCATATCAATCCATACCTTATCCATATCATAACCTTGCTTATCCACACAATCCATCTCGCATCTTTATCTATTCATCATATCTATACACATTCTGTCTGTCACATATCACCCACATCGTGTCCATTCCATATTATTGTCCATTTTAATCACACATTTTACACCTCATATTATTGTATATTTGATCACATTTTTGTCTATATTAACCCATTTTATCTCTATTGACCATTCCATTATATATCTTGTGCCATCCTACACATAAAGCCTATACATTTTATACCCATTCCCTCTTTGAATTTCATTTAATTTGGACCCTAAATCCACATTTTACTTTTCAATAAATCCATATACATCATATTGTACCTATATCCATAGTCTCATCTTTCAAAACCCATCTTTATATATTTCAAATTATCCACTCCTAGCATCCGCCTAGCCCCAATCATATATTCATAATCATGCCTTTCTTTTAATTCATCTATTGGTCCTTACATTATCCCATTTTTCCTATTCCCCACATCCACTTATCCCCATATCATCTTGTAATTATCTTATCACCCTACCCACATTATCCATTTATTATAATTTCATGCATTTATCTTCTTCATTATATAATCTTCTCTTCCACTCCTAGATATCCATCCCATCCATATCATTTCATTTTGTCATTATCCATATAGCTTGGACTCATTCATATCATCTTCATCTTATCATTTTTTAAGCCCAAAAATTTCATATTGTCTATATCTTGGTGATCATTACCCCATCCTAATCCTCTTGTAAATATTTTCATTCTACCTAATCCATCCTTCATAATATTTACCCACTCTGTTCCCCCCCCCTCATCATTCCATTTATATAATGCCACCTATCATCATTATCAATTTCATTATTTATAACACCATTATTACATTACCCAACTCATCCATATAACCCTCCCCCATTTCATCCTTATGTTGATATATCTCTTTGTGTTTTCATATCTCCTTATAAATAGTCCATCCACCTAGGCTATATTTCATACATCCCAACCATGTGTTGAACTTATCTTTCACATTTAATATCTATTTATCACCTCTTATTCATCATTAGTCATCCCTCATCCATTTATTTCCATCTCATTATATCCTTATAACCCATTTAATTTGATTAGTTTTCCATCCTTTTACATCTTTCATATAGCCTAATCTAACTCAATTGTGTTTATATAGACCATCTTCTATATCCCTTCCATATCCATCTTTCTTACCACATCCCATCCTCATTAATCAATCCATAAAATCCATCCATCAATTTTTTATATATCTTAAATACTTCCTCTTTTTAATTCTTTGATTCCTAAAACATACCACACCTTCCATTGCACAAACCCTTTTTTATCACTTATACATACCCATCCTTTTGTCATCTCCCCTATTTTTCTATCTTGAATAGTAGCATTTATCTAACCTCTCACATCACATTTCACATATCACTACCATCCACTCCCCCCATCATCCTTTCAAATATTAGTTTTTGTCTAAAAACTAAAATTATGGTTGTCACCCATCTCCCTCAAATCACTAGTCATCATCCTATCTCAGCTTAAAATTATCATTATGCATAGCCTTATAAGGTATCAATCTAGCACCCATTACTATCTACTATCTTCATTAGGTATCTATTCCCCTAACACCCATCAAATTTTCCACATTTTAGTTGACAAATTTATTTGATCCCATCATCATCTCTCACCTTTTTCTAGATTGATCTCTTAAAAGACTATTATCTATTGATAATTTCTAGTTACCTCATCTATCCACATCCTCATCCTTGACCACTATTAGTCTAGTATTTTGGCCAAATCTAGTATTTGAAAATCTCCCTCATACCTCATCACATATCATCCATTTAATCTTTCACCATGGTCATCCAAACCTAAGATCAATTTCACTTTGGACAAGGCTCTAGTCAAGATGATAATACTAGGGGATAAATAGTGGATCCTAATCAAGAATATGAGGATGACCATAGTGACATGCATACTCCTTGGAAAGAGAATGAGATAAATAACCTCCTCCATAATGATGACATCTAAAATCTCATCGATTGATATTTTTATGAAAATTGTGATCAAGTACTAGCATAAACCATAGAGATTGGGGGTACCTTACCACCTAATTTTGATCTCACCCTTTTGGATAATATCATCTGCCCATCAAGACCAAAATCACCACATCTACATGCCCATCTTAATCCTTGAGAAGAGGTAAAAGTAGACCATGGATTCATGGAGAAAGAGGAACAAAAACCACCTCTTTTCAAAAATCATATTGAGGCTAATAGGAGATAGGCTGCTATCGAAGATGACTTGGATTAACTCACATAAAAAATTAACCTCATTCATAATCAATGACCACCATCACCATGACATAAAAACATTAATACCAATGACAATGTCAATAATCCCAAAAATGTTAAAAATAACACTCACAAACTTAGCCATACCAATAATGCTACCAAAAACACTCACCACACCTACATTCTACAAGGTATTCACAATCAAACTACCAATCTTTTTGGGGACCACATCTTTGCCCAATAGTGGAAGATGATGAAATAAACCATCTAATAGATGGACCCTTGATCATAAACCCTCAATTATAGGTATGATGATTTTGTTTCATCACCATTAGACATCAACATTCTCTGAATTCCCTTCCCCTCACATTTTGAAGTTTCAAAATTCAAAAAATATCAGGGAAAGGGTGATCTAAGAGACCACGTACATGAGTTTTATGTCACCTACCATGAAGTAGCATATGAGGATGTTTATTTTTTGAGGCTCTTCCCTAAGAGTCTAATAGGGATGACATTAGAATGATTTATGTACCTACCAAAAGGGTCAATTTCAAGTTTTGGTGAGTTAACCAAACAATTTGTTAGACATTTCTCTTTTAATATAAAACATGACATATCTATTATTGACCTATAAAACACAAAAGAAAGGAATGGGGAAAGACTTGTATATTTATTAAAATGATGGCATGGATTGGTAGGCCAATTGAGTTGTAGTGTGCCTAAAAAGGAACTTGCCAAAATCTTTATAGACAACCTCAACACAAAATTAAAATACCAATTAAAACTATAGTGTGCTAAAACTTTTGATGAGATTAAAGAAAAGGGAATGCAAATTTAAAATACTCTTATAAATAATAGAACCATCAATTTATTTTACCATAATGAGCATACATCCAATGCAGATAACTCATTTTAAAATAATCCCAATGTCTTTAATAAGAATAAGAATGTTGTAGGCGATGGGATGATAGACTCAAAATAACAAGCACAATATGTCCAAACCATCTAGAGACAAGGGCCTCCACAACATTCTCATGTCTCTTCTATCAAGGTTCTTCAAGGCAAGCCAAGGCCCCAAATAGGCAAAAAACATCTTACAAGTGTAGGGATCCCATTAGAAACTCTTTTAAAATAGTTAATTACTACTAACATGATTACTCTACTAGAGATCTGACTTGTGGACAATCACCAACCTAAACTAGATTGGTATCATGATGATGAATCCTATAAATACCATAGGGTAAAGGGTCATGACACCAAATAATGTATGTAGTTCAGGCAATATGTCCAATATTTGATCAAAAAAGGAGATATATAAGTAGAAGGAGAGCCCATTTCAAGTCAATCAAGAAATGGACAACTTGGTATCTACAAGGATCCTCTTCTAAAACATGATCAAAGGAATCAAAGACCACAATGGGACTAGGGTTAGGCATCATATTCCAATTATACTAATTATCATAATGTTCCCTATCATTACATTAATACCATAATAATACACAACACCCAAGATTACACTCCATCTCAATCTCCATTTCCATCTCCCATCCTAAAACTAAATAAGGTTATAGTCGATTGTGTTGTCACTACCTGATGTAAAAAAATAGTCATTCTCGCATCCTATTTTCAAAAACCTTATACCTCATCCAGTAAAATTAGAGGGAATACCTATATAAAAACTATAAATAGGTTAGATAAATCTTATGATATTATTCAATAGCTAGAAAATACCCATACCCAAATTTCCCTAATGGAGCTCCTCAAAACATCTACTTTGTATAGGGAAATATTAAATAAACTGCTTAATGATCTAAAAGTGCCTAGCTAACTTGATATAAATCAATTCTAAGTACTAGTGAAACATTTATCCCCTTCTCATAGCTCACTTTTAATGTTTAGTACTTACTATCAGCTGACCTTTACCATAATTACCCATTATACATAAAAGTTACCATTGCTCATCACCATGTCTCTCGTGTCTTTATAGATAGAGGGTCAACACTTAACTTGTGTAATGTGGACTTCTTAAAAAAGCTGGGGTATTTTGAATCATCATTTGGGCCCACCCTTATAATGATAAGAGCTTATTATGATAATGAATGACCATCAGTAGGGTCTATTTACCTTCTTATCAATGTGGGACTTGTGGTTCATCAAACCTTGGTACATGTAGTCAATGTGGACCTACCATACAATATACTCCTCATGGGGCCGTAGATCCATGAAATTTAATCCATACCATTCAATCTTCACCAATGTTTAAATTTTACTCACACAGTCATGAAGGTCACCTTTCCTAGAGTTATTAATCATCATAGCTACTAGATGGATCAATCCATATCTCCATCATTATCTCATGACACTAAAAATTCCATCCTTAGTCCTATGGTTGCAAAATACATTTCTCCTAACCAATTTACATCCACATTTTCTCTAACACCAAATCTTACCAAGTTGAAAATTATGTCCATTGGCTATGGTGAATATGAGTATAAAACCTTTTGCATCAACCATATTTTGTTATCTCCCCATAGATACAAGGCCCCTAATATTTAAGAAAATAAACCCATCAAATATCAATTTGGGCCTATAAATTTTGAAAGTGTAAAATTTTTATTTGATGAATACATCATAAATGGGGATGATTCTTGTCTTCTACCTGATGATGAATTTTTCATCTCATCTAAGTGAAGTTATCCCAAGGTCCACTAAATGATGGAAAATATATAAAGGAAGAGGTCTATGAAAATAAGAACAGGGTCAGCTAGAGCCTATTATTGTTAAACAAACTCATCAAACATTAGTTTAGGGTATAAAATATAGGATGATGCCCTGATCAATATCAATATGTATTCTATCATGACTAATGAGCAACCTCTCCCTAATGAAGAGATAGAAATAGGCTCTGTTTATAATCACCTCAAAGAGATGGCTACCACAAACCTTTTCCTTGACACCACCATATCCATCATCAACATCTCCCTTCATTACCCTTACCTCATTGGCTGGGATTCCAAATAGGAGCCTAATTTTGATACATTTCATAATGATGAGGCCATCCTTGAATACATGGGGGCAAGAGATATTATGCCATCTAGAGACCATAAAAAAGGATTTTCCATGAATTTGTGTGAATCAACATATTTTAGGGAACAAAAATAATCTCATGTCCAAGATGAGGAGGAATATTAAAAAGAAGAAGAAGAACCCTCTAAAGAACTAGATGAAATCCCATCTATCCCCATTATATTAGGAGATTATTTAGATATTGATATCAAGTTACCATATGGTTTCACCTTTGATGTATCTCAAATAAGTTTACCACCTTATCTCTAAGATCAATCACCCTCAATCATTGAGCATGTGATAGAAGTAAATATAAAAACTAAAGAAGAACCCAATATAATAAAATTAGGGGCATTTCTCACCACATCAGAGTGTGAAATACTCATTGAGTTGCTGAAAGAGTTTGTTGATATCTTTGCATGGAGCTACACCAACATACCAAGATTAAATCCTTCACTAGTAGTACAATACCTTGTTGTATACCCAAATTCCAAATCAATAAAGCAAAAACTATGTAAGATGCATCCAAAGGTGGCACTACTAGTTAAATAAGAATTAATAGATTCTTATAATTCAAATTCATCCATCCCATTGACTATTTTGATTGGATATAAAATATTGTTCCCATTACTAAATGTCATGGTGGAATCCAGATTTGCACTAACTTTTGGGACATCAATGAGGCATGTCCAAAATATGAATTCCCACTTTCAAATATTGATATGATCATGGATTTTATAGCTAGCTATGAGATGCTATCCCTCATGGATGGTTTCTTAGGATATAATCAAATCAAGATCACCCTCAAAGATCAACATAAAATAGCATTTATTACTCCATGGGGCACATTCTATGATCAGTTCATGTCTTTTGGCCTAAAAAATGTAGGGGCAACATAACAATGAGAAATTACCATTATTTCCAATGATATTATGCATGACATAGTAGAGGATTATGTTGATGACATTTTGGGGAAGTCCCTCTCACGATCTGAGCACCATGCAATTGTTAGAAGAATTTTTGAGAGAATACAAGAATACAAGGTAAGGTTGAACCTTAAAAGTGCATTTTTGGCATAACATCAAGAAAATTTCTAGGGTTAATTATTTAAATAAGGGGCATTGAAGTAGATTTATCTAAAGTTAAAGTGATAAATGAAATGATGCCCCCTCATAATCTTAAGCAACTCCATAGTCTCCAAGTTAAAATTTATGCCCTTAGGTGATTTATCTCTCAACTTACTGACAAATGCCACCCCTTTACTCACTAAGGAAAGGGGATAACTTCCATTGTAAAAAGTAATTCCAAAAGCCTTAAAAAGTCTAAAACAATACTTGGCAAATCCACCTATCTTGTCTTCACTAGTTTTGGGAAAGCCTTTGATCCTATATATTTCAGTCACATCATGTACTATTGGTGCTCTCTTATCCCAACATTATGATCAAGGAAAGGAGTAGGACATTTATTATCTTATTAAAACATTGATATCATATGAACTGATCTATATAATGGTCAAAAAATCATGTCTAGCCATGGTATTTACATCATAGAAACTATGGCATTATATGCTTAACAACCAAGTTAAAATTATTACCAAAGTTGATCCTTTAAAATATCTACTATCCAAATCAGCATTAATATGGAAATTAGCCAAATGGATCATGATACTTAGTGAGTTTGATATATAATAATTAATAAAAAAGCTATTAAGGGGTAGGCCATAGAAGATCAACTGGCTGAAGCACCATTAGAATCGACTAAACCAATTATCACTACATTCTTGGATGAGTCCATTATGAATAATTCACAAATAGACAACTGAAAGTTATATTTTGATGGCTCATTCACCACACATGGATCTAGGGTTGGAATACTCCTAGTCACCCCTCAAGGTGATCTTATTCCTAAAACATTCTACCTTGCCTTCCCATGTACAAATAATATTTAAAAATATGAAGCCCTAATAGTGGGACTTCACCTTGATATCTAATGGAAAATATAGCATTTACAAGTTTTTAGGGATTCACAACTAATTATCAAATAGGTCAATTAGGAGTACTAAATGAAGGATGATAAATTACTTCCTTACAAATAATTGGTAGATCAATTGAAGTCAAATTTCTAGTCTATCACCTTCGAATAAGTGCCACATGGAATAAATAAGGTAGCTAACTCTATGGCCACTTTTGGCTCTCTCATTAACCTTCCTAAAGATGTCTTAGAGGGTAATTTTATGATTGAACACCTCATTATCCTAAGCCATCAATCATTGACTCATCTTCAAATTTATGCGATTGATAATCCTAGTCTTTCTTGATACCATGACCTCTATTAGTAACTTCATGACAACATCCTTCCCCCAAACCTTAACTAGCACCAATACAAATCCTTCATCCATTATACTACCCACTACACCATCCTTGGTAGCATGCTTTATCAACAGGGTTATGATGGAACCTTGTTAATATGTCTAACATCAAATGAGGCAACTCAAGCCATCACGGAGGTCCATGATGATATCTATGGAAGGCACATTAGTGGAATGGCCTTAGCCAATAATCTCTTCTAAATAGGATACTACTCGGTAACTATGGAATAAGATTCTTGTCAGTACATGCAAAAATGCATAGCTTGTCAAAAACATGAGAATATCATCCACACACTAGCACGTGAATTGTAACCTATCATGAGTCCATGGCATTTTTCTATATGGGACCTTGATTTGATTGAAAAAATCAATCCTAGTTCCTCTGATGGACATAATTCTATCATAATGGCTACATATTATTTTACTAAATGGGTAGAGGCAATGACACTAACTTATATGACAAGTCCTCAAATAGCAAAGTTCATCCTTAATCAAATTATTTTCCAATTTGAAATCCCTACCAATATAATTTTTGATAATGGAAAATATTTAAAGAACTAAGATGTTGATGCCTTATGTCAAAAGTACCACATCACATAACATTTCTCCTCTTCATACCATCCCTAAGGCAATGGCGAGGTCGAAGTAACAAAGAAGACTATAGTCAAAATTTTGAAGAAAATTGTCAATCAAGCTGGATGTAGTTGGATTACTTAGCATATCTAGTATTATGGTCCTACCAGACTAGTTTCCACACACCAATAGGAACTAGTCCATACACCTTGGTCTATAGATCCAAAGCTATTTTAATAGTGGAAGTAGAACTCCCTTCTCTTTATTTCTCATTATGAGGAATCATCACTAATCAAAATCTTTTACAAGAGAGACTACAAAAATTAGAATTCCTTGATGAAAGGAGACAAAAGGCCTTAAATGAACTCCACACATATCAAAATAAAACCAAGAATCAATATCATAAGAATATTCAATCCTTGGAGTTAGAAGTAGGTGATCTAGTCCTTAAAAAATATTAGAAGACTACCAACACATAACAAGACAAGAAGGGAAAGATTGAAGCCAATTGGCTCAGCCCCTACATCATTATAGCTAAGTTTGGCTCAAGAGATTAAAATTTGAATATGCTTGAAGGAAAAGAATTGGATGATCCCATGAATATCATGCATCTCAAGCACTTTTAAACCTAGTACTGATATCAACATCATATATCTATAAAACATCCCATATCCATCTTCATCCATTCTAAATACCTCCTAATTAGTCCCAAAATGTTTTTTCCAATGGTGAAAACCAGCTTGTTGTCACCTTGGACAAGTACCATGGTGAAAACTAGTGTTTGATGCCATGGTAAGGTTACCTTGACCCTGGTCTTGATAAGGGAATTATCAGTATGATACGATCATTATTTTAACAAATGAAGAAGATAAGTCTATTCAAATAACCATTTGTTAGAGGGATATTTTTAAATCATTTATCCACACCATGGAGAATTTTTATGTCCCCAAGTCCCATCCATGTCCACATTACCCCTATCACCCCTCCATAAGTCCTCTTTGATAGACATGTCTCTTCTTAGCCTCAACTAGTCTATAATGTATTTTTTCATTCCTTGTTATCATTAAGCATTTAGTTCATCCTTTACCACTTTCATTATGGAGGTTCATCCTAAAATGTGTTCAATCTCTATCAAGGCTCCTAGAAATCATTGTGTACTAATTCATGCAAGATCATTATGACCCCTATTATTGTAGCTTGCCTCAAGTGTTGTTTATTTTATCATGAATAAATTTCTTGAGTATCTATTATCCTATAAATAGTTCCCTTATAATATGATCCTTATCCACTAAATCTCCACATCCACGACATCATTATTTTACCAATCACTAATTGTCTTCATAATCATCATCCTTTAACCACTAAAGCATCATCATCATCATCATCCCCTAGTTATAACTACATTGCCCTGAGGTATTTTCAGACTATGTAGGCAAAACCTGACCACTTTTCATGCCCAAGGATATCTTAACCACTATCTTCATCATCTTATACCCTTGTTATTATCATCATCATTGTCCCTATTCATTCTATCATAGTCCCAATCAGTTGTGCATATTAATGAATCTGTATATGTGTGTTATATGTTTATGTATATAATATATAACATTTTCTTTACATGTTTATGTCTACTCTTTTATGATAGTATCTTAAGGTAATGAAGATGTCTTGGATTCCATTTTTAAGTTCCATTAAAAAAAGGGTAATTCCATCAAATAGAGTTCCCCTTGCATCTTTACCATGGTGACAAGGCTCTATCATAACCTTGCCACCCTACATGAAGATGCAACATTAAAAAGGAATTGCTTAAGTTCATGGGTTGAAAATATTCTAAAAAGAACAATCCCATCCTACAAAAACTTACCCATGTACTAGGCCAAAAAATATCCTATTCAACCTACCCATCCTACCTCCATGCTATAAGAAGATTCCTATTTTGGGCCCTTACTAATATAACTAGGGGATTAATCTCTATCATGCATAAGACTGTACATACTATCTATCACAATAAATAATCATAAAATCTAATACCATGAATCAAAACATAAAATAAACATAAAATATCTATCATTAAATCAATGCATCCATCCCACAAACCATCTAATATAAATCATATAATTATCTATCATTCATTATAAAGTCTATGTGCATCATTAGGTCTTATATATACCATTCCATAGATCAGGCTTCCCACTACACTTACATATGGAAGTTAAATCATGTCCTTCAACTCCACCTATGTCTTTGTATATTGTATAATTGATAGCTTTTAACCAATTGGGAAATGTGTGTGCATATGTTTAAAGTCCTGAACCCTTAACCTTTACAATACCATTTCAACATAATTCCTCTGGTCTAACCATAACTTCTTTTTTACACAATCTCATTTGATTTCCATGCCCAAGATGATTCTTGTAACATTAATATATTTCATGTGATATCACTAACATATCCATAACATCTAACAATCCAACCATCACATACATCCATACATGTCAATTGTATACATCACATATCCATAATATGAAATAATCCATGAACATCATCATATCACATGTCAATATCCATCACAAATCATAAATCATAACACATGTCCAATAAACACATAACACATGCATTTATAAAAATACATCATATATCTCTATATCATCATAAAAAATACAATGTATAATATCCACATGAGATCCATGCCAAAATATATGATACAATTATAAGAGCCCATGGGGAAAAATGAGCTATAATAAAAATAATCCCTTGTACAAAAGGAATAACCCAAAATATAATCATGGCTATGGTGAGGGAGGTGGTCTCAAAACTCCACTCCTTGAGGGTTATCTGACTAATGACTGGCTCAAATGAAAAGATTCTATATGTCACTCTGTAGGTACAACACCCTCATATAGTGTTCCTTAATATTGAGCCTCTTGAGTAAGCAACATAATATAACTCATCATACCCATCATATCCTACCCCCATAGGCCTTCATTAGTTGTAGTTCATGCCCTCTTAGATATAGCCAACTAGCTCTTTAAATATTGAATCCATGACTATAGCTATGTGATCTATCTTAGGAATCCATTCACCTACCCATGTAGAGTGGCAATCTATACCTATGCATGTCCTAGCTATGTATCTCTCTATATAACCTAGTATTAGAGGGTAATAATCTAAGTATCTCTCTACTACACCTGTGTTTAAAGATATATAACCTATACTTATAGCTAGGTCACTTCTTGGTCTCTTTGGGCAAAATGACCCTACAAAACTACACTCTGTCCCCATTCTTATGTTAGGAAACCATCTTCCTGAGTCCTCAAGATCTATAGACAAGCATGAAGATGATGCCTTTCTAGGGTAATACCCAAAATCTCTACCAATCATACCTAAATCTCTATCTATACTCTAACCACTAAGGCCTCATCCTCTATTGATCTAGGAGGTCATGATGGACTTACACCCCCATCAATACTTGTGGGTCCTATATGGGCGCTTATTGTATATATAATTCCTAACCAAAATATCTACCAATCATACCTAAATCTCTACTTATAGTCTAACCACTAAGGCCTCGTCTTCTACTAATCTAGGAGGTCATGATGGAATTACACCCCCATCAATACTTGTGGGTCCTATATGGGTGCTTATGGTATATATAATTCCTAAAATGATTCTTATAGAGGTACTTATAATATCAAAACCTAAGGTACTACCTATCCCTATCCATCGTACCCATCATCTGCATCCACCTCCATCACATCTAGACCCCCTCCCCCATCCTATACTTCCTAAGCAGGCACCTAACTCCTCTATTGCATCCTCTACTAGGTCCACACACATGACACCAACACCTACCTTATTGTACCCTTCACCACCACATAAAGACAAGTCCAACACCTAGGTACCCACACCTACCACCATGTAGTATACACTGATATCACTCTTGGGTCTCGTATTAGTGTATAAAAATCCCACTACTAGGGTCTTACCCTATCATAATAAAAAATGGAATATAATATCACCATAGGCCTCCCCCAATGAGGTCTCTCATGATCATGACATGTAAATATATGCTCTTGGGTTGGTGCATCTTGTATAAACTCAAACTAGTGCTGCACTTAATCTGACCTATATCTCTTAATAATATAATCCCTTCAACTAGTGATATATTAAGGCACCATCATAAAATATGTCAATCTCTTATTTACACATCTGAATTTGATACCCTTATATGACATCCATGTCATGTGATCAAGCCATAAACTATCGAAAGCCTCCCTATAATAAACCATATCTCCTGCATGGCCTATATATACACCCATAACTACCCACTATCTAAACACCATTGGTTGCCTAGGTTCCAATCCTACTAAGGTACCTGATGGTCACTAGACCATGATGTGCTCCTAGATCCATATCTATAACATAAGGGAGGGGCCATAGCTATGAGCTCCACTATATACATATAAATGTAGCTCTCTATATAAGTGCACTAATACTATGGGTCCCCAAGCAAAAACCCTATGATCATGGACCATATTTTCTACCATATCTCCTAAGCCTAGGTAAAACCATAAACTATTCTTATGTAGAAATATGATTCTGGACATCAAAGCCATCATCACCAACATCAATTTGTCTAGGGTACCCTCTCATTGGCATCAATCCAAATAAATATAACAATCTTACACTTCTATCTATAAACTAACCTCTAACCACTACAAAGTCTACATCAGTGTTCATGACCTCTAATAGAGCCTTACATACCTCATCAATAAATGAAATATCTTATAGACATCCTCCAACATCATCATCATCTCACCTATCATAAAATGATAGGTACTCATCTCTCAGTGTCATTTCTCTACTAATTTTATGATTAGTGCTTGATCTATCCAAATAGGTGGCATCATAGCCACATCATGCAATCCTACTACCTCCAAGACATTATACTCCTATAGATTCACTTGCCATATCTCATGTAGAATCTCAAGGTGTCATGATACTAATATCTCCAAACTTTCCTATACCAAAAAAACATCAACCACCTATTATCACCTTATTACCCTCATATTTTATTCTCTCACTCACCTATCTAATTCATACCCACACCTTATCATTATCCCCACTAAATAATTATCTACCCTAATCCTAAGCCTAAGCCCCAATCAATCATCTTATCTAACTATCCCAAGACCAAAATCTCTTTCTAGCTAAGTACCGAAAACCAATCCCAACTAACTAAATCTCCCTTTATCCTCCCTTCTATAATCCCCCACCTAATTTCTATATACCATCATCCTAATATTTACCTTCATACCCCTATCCACAATCCTACCATAATTTATATAATCTCTCTAGTCCTTACTAGTGGTATTTAAATCCCATGACTTTTTACTCATGGGATCACAATACCATAACCCCTTTTACTAGAATGTCAATCCTACCAATTCCAATCATGAGATTGACAATCCCATTATACCCCACTCATAAGATCACAATCCCATGACTTCCCACTAGTGATATTGAAATACTACTATTTGCCACTAATGAGATTACAATCCCACCTTTTCTTTGATATGGAATTTTAATCCTACCTACCTTTTGATGATCCTACCAATTACATCAACAATCTTGTGAGTATGGGCAAAATCCCTGGTTGTGAAATTACCAGGCTATGATGGATAGAATTTTCTTCTCCAAAAATCTATCTAAAAACTAACCAAAATAATTCAAAATAATAATAAATAAAGAGTAAAATGTTGTTTAATCACCATTGGTCTAGCCTTAGGTTCTCTCTGGTGCACTCGTACTCTCTCATTGTAATGTGAAGCTTGAGGAATCATGTCCATTTCTCTCTCTAAGAGCTCTGAATCTCAAATAGTAAAGGGTGTAAATGAGCCTCCCAATGGCCCCTTTGGCATATATTACCCCCCTCTTCCCCCCCACCTTCCCTCAACCCCCATTAACACCACCTATCCATTTCTCTATCAAAACTAATTCCATCAATTCTATCTAACTCATTACTAACATCCTAGGACATGGCATGCCCATCCTCATTAAATATATCCAAAATCCCCTATCTCAAATCATACCAACCTAGGTCCCCTTTTAGCCCCTAAAAACATCAATAGTCTCCATTATCTGTATCCCAAGATATTTTATCCCTTATCACCATCTCATAATTGGACTTTTTATCCATCATTTTAAAATCCCAAATTTTATAAAAAGTGGGTCTTTATCATTACCAGCCAATTGAAACCCTTGTTATTTATTTTTGAGCTTCCCATAACATGTATCCTTGCTATCGGGCTCATCATTAGCTTGATCCCATCATACTTTTAAGCTCAAACCACTCTTTTTTCACATAACCAATTTATAAACAAATTGTCTATTGTCTAGACCCATCACTTGAGCCACTTCTTTATCAATTTTGGGGCATCTATTTGATCCACTTAGGGGAATTACACCCCTCCATTATCATCACCATCTTATCCCACCCAGGGATTTTTGATCGAGTAACCATCTGGGTCAGTTCACCTCCCCTCATGCTCCCTTGAGGGGGCATCATATCATACTAATGACTAACATCATCTACTAATGATATTGTTTTCTTTGAAATATGATTACTACTTCCACTTCACTCCACTTTCAATACCCTTTAAAAAAGGGGAGAAATGTATGCATTAAAATATGCTTGCCCCACTAATTTTAATAATTCTTGCTAATTTAGCTTAAAATACCCTATTTCCTAGTCATACTAATCCTTGTTATAATTCCCATTCCCATTAATATATCCCATATAAACTTTACCCCATCCTAAAACTAATTAATTATCTCATTAAACCCATAATAGACCCTATTACCTATTAACCTACTCCTTAAGCCCACTAGCCAATTTTAAATTCAAAAAAATCCTAACTACCCACCCACCACCCTACACTAGCCTTCCCTAAACCCCTAAACCCTATGGGGAGATTTATACTATTGGAGGAATCTATAAATATCTCCAATTTAACCTCCTTCCTCTAGAATTTTCCTATTCTATAGATTTTTATGGAATTAAAAATTCCATGAAAATTCCTTGACCATAGATCTTGATGGCCCAAATTTAAATTTGGACCATAGATCTTCACCCCCATATGCCTACAAAACCAAACCACCCCTCTATGCTCAAGACTAATGAATGAATGCATGGAAAATTGAATCATATCCTCTCATCAAGTCATTCAAGCACTCATAAAGCCATTATCCAACACCCATAGCCATCTTGGAAGCCATTGTCAAGCAACTATAAGTATTCCAACAATCAAGTCTTCAAGCTCAATCACACAAGTTTTAATCTTGGAATGGAGATATGAGAAGGTTAAAATGATGGTGAGAATGCTCTATTGATTATGATTTAATTTCCCTATCCATTCTTATTGGTACCATTAGATTTTGGGTGTTTTAATATCATTTGATAATATTGTAATAATCTCAAATTTGGAGCACACTTTTTATATTTTATATTTTTACGTAATGGGAATGAGGATAGTCTAAGTGAATTATTGAGCTCATTTTGGGCAAGTAACTTCAAAATAGAGTTCCCCCATGTACCATAATTTCAATATGCCTTTGACTTCTATCATGTCGTTGGCACATGTTTATTCACTGGTGCAATATTAAAATAGATTGCCTATGTCACTAATGGCTTCAAGAATTCTTACTCCCCCAATCCTATCAATATCCAATCTAACCATCACTATCTATCCTAATCATCATACCATCCTGTCCCTACCCACCTCCTTGGTGTAGGAGGATTGTTACCCAATCATAATTTGTGAGACATGATATTTAAAAATGGATTATCTTTCATTATCACATTGATTAACAATTTTCATAAACCATACTTATTTCATTTTTAACATTTCAAATAAACACATCCCAATGATATCATATAACATCACAACCATATACACATTAATCTATCTCATAACATCTCATGGATCTAAATAATCCACAAACCATATAACATCATCATTTAAATAATCATCTATATACCATATTATCTAATCAAATGCATGCATATCTAACATTAATATCTAACTAACCATTCAAATCACATCCTAAACATGTCATCCAATCATATAACTCAAATAACCCAATAATCATCACATATGTCTCATAATCATACATCAATGAAAAAATAACCATAAATAATCACATCATAACACAAAACACATATACCATCAACATCTCATAATCATGATCATATATAATAGTCCCAAATGTCCATATAGAGTTCATGTAAAAATATATAGATATAAAATATGGACCCTATGGGTATAAATGTTCTATAATTTATAAAATTACAAATACAACATCTCACAACATCTGAAACTATGTTCTAGGTGGTCCTCTATACTGCTGATGTATTGGCTATGATGTGATAGCTCTGAATGTAGGTGCACACTAACTAGGTGTCACTTTTGCCTCATACAAGTCTCTATAGTATTATGCCTCACATGTTAGCCTCATAATGTTAAAAATCACATCACATCACCCATAATACATACTATCATGAATCCATTAGCCTCCCCCTTGACCCTCTCGACCACCTATAACTCCCTTGTCAAATCTCTAATTTGAGTCTACATCTACCCAATCTGTGCATATAACCCAATAATTTATGTATTTGAACTCTAGATTTGGATCTACAACATTACTATCTAAGATTATAATGAGGTAACCTATCCCTATAAATTGGTAATATGCCCTTATGCCTAAGCTAACTACCCATCCTTCTATGCCATCTACCCCTATAACTAGGCTTAGAGCTACTCTCTCTCAATTGTGATACATGATATCTTGAAGATATATGCCTATAACTCTATCTTGAGACACTCTAGTAATGTCCTCTCAACCTCTGTCAAGGGAGGTTGGGATGTTCCTTCTACATCACTACTCCCACTATCTCTAACTTATGTGCCACTAGCTCTAAGTTGTGTGCCACTAGCACTAACCTAAGTCCTAAACCCTCTAGCCTAAGTTGTATCCATTTCTTGATCCCCATTTGGACCTCCATGATCCCCCCATCTTTATCCATAACATCAAGATCTCCCTATCCATCTTGTGCATCCTATTTTAGGAACTATTCTCTCATATGCCTCTATAGTCTCCCTTATGCCTCTAATACTCACCTCATCACTCCTCTCCTCACTATATCCCTCTATCAATGTAATATCACTAGTATCCTATATGACCATTACATAGTATAATCATTTATAACACATGGGTCTAATATGGGTGTCTATAAATACCATGGTATCAAGGCAAGGCTATCTTAATTTGCATACACTATGGCTCTATCCATTAGTTTCCCCCATTGTGGCTTCTCTTGGTCACTCCATGAAAATATGTTTTCCTCGACCAAAACATCTTGAGGTAGCCAAAACTATCTCTAAACTCAATCAAGTATATACCACTCTATAATAAAATCCCTTTTACCTATGAGGTATCACTTTATTAGCATATACTATATGACCTTTACCTCATCCTCTCATCCAAACTGTAGCCCCCTATAAGGCATCTAGGTAATGTGATTAGGACACAATTCCTCTAAGGAATGTCTATAAAATCTCATCTCCCCTATATGGCCTATCTATACACCTAATAGAGTGTACCACCTAAAAATGATAGGCTCATGGGGCTATCTCATTGCCCAAGTACCTAATGGCCACTATATCGCTATATGTTCCCAACTCAAAACCTATAGTAATAACAAAGGACCTAGGATTTTAGTTCTTATGTAGGCCCCCATATGAAACTCTTGATATAAATGAGCTAACACCATTGGTCTCCAAGAAAATACCCTAAAATATTATACCATGTTTGAAACTACATCCCTGAGCCCCAAGTGGAACCATTGCCTACTCTTGTCCATCAAGAGTATGCTAATAACAAGAGACATCACCATTAGTGTAAATATATCAATGATCCTCTCCCATAGACATCTATAAATATCTACCCATGCATCCTACACCAATCTATAATCTCCCTTCTAACCTCTATATTGTCTCACTTAGTTGTGTGATCACCAATAAATCCTATGACCTGTCATTGGTAAATGAAGGATCTAGAGCATGTCATCTAAATTAATCATCATCTTTTCTATCAAAAAATTAAAATTACTCATCTCTAAGTGCCATCACTTTACCAATGAATTAATAAGTGCTTGGTTAATCCATATAACATGCATAGTTTCCACATAGTATAAACCTGCCAATTCTAGCACACCATAATCCACTGGGGTCAATAGGTGCATCTCATGTAGTACCTAAGGACACCTTAGTTGAGATGCCATCATGCCTAAGTAATTGTACACCAATCATATATCCTATCACTAAACCTATCTAATCACAAATTCATTTTTATCCTCTCTTACATAATCACCTTACTAACTTAACCATTCTCTACTTGTTTCACTAACTTCTAATCCTATTTATCTTAACCCTAACCCAAGCCTTACAAATCGTAACCCATTCCTATCAACTATTCTACATCTCCATGATAATATCCCCTAATTAATCTTAAATAAATATCCCCCTAACCACTCCATTCCCTCATCCCATTTACCTCCCTAATATAATTAACACCTATCTTCCCTCTCATATCCATCATCTAACTCATTCACTCCCCTATCCTACGTCCTTATCCTAACTCAAATAAAATCCAATCAAATCAATCCCTAATCAGAAATAACCCCCATTATTATTAATCTTAACTACATCATTAATTCTAATTAACCATAACCCTAATAAAATCATTCATCCCCCCCATCTTATTTCTTCTCATCTAACTCACCACCCACCCCTTCCCATACCTTAAGACCCTAGCCTAGCTTTCTATCACCCCACCCATTCACCATTTCATTCACCCACCAAAATATTACTATTTATGTTTTAACACTACCCATGACATTAGTGATATCACCAATCACATCTCATGGTTTTGCATAATCATGACTGTAACTTTGTGGTTATGTAAAACTATGATTCCCTATCCATGATATCATAATATCATAGCTTGTAACCTGTGGTATTGTAATACTATAGCTTATGATTTAGTTACCTCTACCTATAGGTGTAATAATTCAACTAAGGCCATTTCCATTAGTAGTGGTATTTCACCCATGACATTTCTAATCTTAAAAATAAAAAATAAATGCAAAAACTCAAAAAAATCATAGGCCAGGGGTTAATTACATACTAGTGGTCAAACCTCCTAGGGTCTTTAGAGCTCTTTGACCCTCTCAATATGATGTGAATCCCATGGAATGAGATCCATGTTTTTAGCTTAGAGCACTATTTCAACAAGGCAAAAAGTCAAAATGAACCCTTTTCACCCCCTTTTATACTATTTGACCCCCTCTTTTCACCCCCACTCATCACCCATTTGACCCCTTTTCACTCCCACATCTCGTATGTATCACCTATTATCCCATTTAATCACTAACTATCATCCCTAAATCATTCGAGTTGTGGCCTTCCATCTCCCCATTTTTCAATTCATTCCTGAGTTAGAACTATATCAGCCTAAGGTCTTCTAAGACTATGTAGGTAACACCTAACCATGATTTTCTATCTAAGGATATCTCAACCACTATTAACCCCTAATCCCCATCCCATCCTAGAAGGTATCATTCAATGTCATTATATAGTTTTAAGCTATGCATCACACATAAAATAGATTACTATCCTTAATCAATTGATCTGATCTCCTCTATAGGCTTTTACCCTTCCTTGGTATGTGTCCTTATTACAATAAATATCACCAACTTGTAACCTATCTCATCTTTTTATTTCTTGGACCATATCTCTATTTTGGTCATTCATATATTATCAATCAATCTCCTTTTTAAACATTGATAATTTGTCTATAATGCAACTCTTGAGACTAAGCCACTTTATCCTCTTATATCTATACTTAGGGAATCTCAATTGTAGCTACATAATTACTCAGGGCATCCCAACCCCACATCACCATCTTGGTCTTATCCCACCCATGGGGATTTTGTTTGAGTGACCATTTAGGTGTTTTATCCTTGCATGCTCCCTCAAGGGGTCATCATACCTACTAATAATGTTTTTATTCACAATCAAGGATTTTATTTAAAATACCATTACTCTTTCCATCCCATCTAATTGAAATAATATTTCAAAGAGGGGTAAAATTTGTGAACCTAAATCCACCCACCCTAATAATTCCATTAATTTTAGTAATTTAATTGATAATCATATTCCCTAGCCAATTAATTAATATCCTAATTCCTACATAAAATCCCCTACATCCCATGAACCTTACTACACCCTAAAAACCAATTAATCACCCTCATTAACTCATTAAGAAAGCCTACTTAGCTACTAACCTACTCCTTATCCCACTTGTCAATTTAAAATTCCTTATATTCACCTACCCATCTACCACCCTACTAACTTAACCTTTCCTATACCCCTACTCCGTAATGGAGATTCTAGAATTGGAAAATTATATAATATCCTCTAATTTAACCATTCTCCTATAGAATCCTCTATTTTAGAGGATTATAAGGAATCAAAAATTCCTTGGAAATTCCCCAACCATTGTTCTTAATAGCTCAATATTAAATATGAGCCATTAATTTTCCCTCCCATGACTTATATAAAATAAGCCATACCTCCATGACCAACTACTTTGAAAACATATAGAGGCTACTTACATCCATCATTCAAACACTCTCATATGCTTTTCAAAGCCATCAACAAACTAAGAAGCCATTAAATCCATTATCGATCTCAATCTAGAAATCCAACAATCCACTCATTTTTGCACTCAAATTGGTTTGACAATCTTGGAGATGAGCTCTAGAAGATAAAAGGATGGTAAGTGATTCCATTGTAAGTATACTATTGACTCTTTATCCCCTCCTTTGATTTTGTTTGCATTTTTGGGTTTTTATTGATAAAAATAGTAATATAGGAAAGAATCCAAAATACACTCAAATAGTAACACTATCATGGCATACAAACTCAAGAAAACACAGAAACATGATGTCACAATAAAGTTATGGTCTAACTAATTATGCTTTAATCTACAGGCAAAACAAAAAAAGAGTTAAGGATCATATACAACTTAGATACATTATTATTCATTTTAGTGCCATTGGTTTGACACAACATGAATTACAAATGATAATAATGCACAATCACTTGAGGCTAGATAGGTTTTAATTTCCTTAACAATTTTTTTATGAAACACACACCCAAATAAAAAATAAAGTTTCATAAGTAAAACTTATCAATTGTGTAGAATCACATCCTAACTTTGGTAACATTCACAAGTAAAAATTTAAGAATAAACATAATCAGAAGAACAATCAAGTCAATGCTACAAATAAATAGGTTGAACTTAATCTTAAGGTTACAAAGGTTTGATGAGGCTAAATAGGCTACAAAATGACACGAAAATAAATACTTGGAGCAAGGTTTACACTATTATAAGGTCATGGGTAAATTTTTTATGATAAAATATTAAAAACATAATTATTATTTTATAACAAGGGTAAACGATGTGGAGAAAAAGAATATCAAACCAAATAATACTTAATGAGATTTTATGTCGTACCCAAAAAATAACAACAAATAGGGTTCAAGGAAGACTCAATAAAAATATTAAATGGAGTTAAAAATCAAATACAAAAGGTTATAAATTAACATGAAGCTCAAAAAGAGAGGTTACAACTTTTAGATTTAAGAAACATTAAACTAGGCAATTATTACAACACTCTTTCTAGAGTGACTTTGTAGATTAGGAGAAAATTTATGAATAAATCTAATTTGGAAAGGGGTCACTAAAAATAGAAAAAAAAATAAAAATAATAATAAACAAAAGGCTCTTACATTGATATGGAGGTAAAAATATTGTAAAATAGTTTTCTTTTCTAACTGAACCCATTTCTAACCACTTATTGGATGCTGATTCTAGAACATATTTGCTAAAAAATCGACAAGGTAAAAAGGATTTCCCTATGAAAGTATTTTGGATTCAAGGTACCATTTAGGCTCAGATGGGATAAAAATTATTACAAAACCATAAACCAATTATCTTCACTAGTGAGAATTGTTGTTGAGTTTTAGATTTAAGTTTAGACCATTTTAGCTATATTTAA